>VZSC01009431.1:42653-80091 GCA_013398225.1 Steatornis caripensis
GTTTGGGCAGTGGTACCTGACTGCCATGCTGTAACTCTTGGTCAGCCCTGATGGGGTCAGGCAGCCGGACGGGGGATCCTTGCAGGTCCCCTCCAGCTGAACTATTCTAATTTATATTCTGTTTGTGCTTAAACTTCAAATGTAAAAAAGGGTTGTGTTGAGTTCGTTGATTGATTATAATTTTTCCTAAAGACGGGGAACGTCTGTAGCGCAAAGCGTGTAATTGCTGTGGAAGGTCAGAGTAGTCTTTTAGAATTAAATGCTTCTGTGAAATTTTTAACTAAGAACCTATTTTATCTAGATAGAGAATGCTTACATTCCCCAAAGTTTGCTTCTTTGTGGAACATTTAGTGAATAGTGCATATGGCCATCCTTTGATGTACCTGAAGAGTGAAGTTGCTGCCGGGGTGAGATGGCTGGAGGGTGGAGGGTAAATGTGACTCGTCCCGTACGATACTTATTTTCTGTTGCTTGAACAACTTACACAAGAGAAGAGTTAGTATTGCTTTGCTCTTTCCTGCACTGTATAACCAGTGTGGGCGTTTTCAGGCGTATCTCCTGTCCTTAAGCGCTGCAGGGACGGTGACAGTCTGCTTTCTCATGCTGCCACTGTGTATGCATCACAAGCGTGAGTCTGCTGGTGTGTTGCAAACTGTATTGCTTTCCTGCCTGAGCAGAATTCCTCTCTGCAATGGTAACCACGTCCCTGGTTGCTCTCCTGACATATACAAAGGTGAGGCTTTAGCCTCTGCAAGGAGCTGAAGATAAACTTTTAACACGGTAATCTTGCCTTGTGGCAGAGAGGCATAGAGAAAGGACCCACAGTGCAAGGTTAGGGGAGTCTCAGGAGGGAGAGACTGAGGCTGACGGGCTCTCCCGGCTTGTGCTTCCCTTGACCCCTCATGGCTTTTCTCCCTGACAAAAACCTCTTTTTCTGCTGTCCACATGCGACACTGCATTTTCTTCTGTCGGTCAGCTTGCATGCATAATTTATTTTTCTTGGGTTGTCCAAGTATCTTCAGAATTATCTGCTACGCCTCCTAGGAATAGAAACTTCTTAATAGAGATGGATTGCAGCGATACGCTTGCAGTTCATTTTTAGACTCCTGCCACTGGCTGGTATTAATCCCGGAACGGAGAGCTTGGACTCGCTCCCTGCTGTCCCTGAGAACTACACGGATCAAACAGAGACGTGCCCCAAACATGACTGTAGGAAAACTTGTGCTTTGCTGTAGGTGGTCCCGTAGTTTGTCATGTGGTTAATAACTGTCTATTGACCAGACTTCTTTCTGTACCTTTTCTGGATAGGAAAACGCTGTGCAATTGCATAAACCAAGACTTTATTATAAATACTTTGTCGACATATTTGTAACACGCCCAGTGAATAACCCATTTGGTGCTGTTAAGTGAATCTGTGTCATATGGCGGATTCCCTTTTGGGTATGTGTATGAGCATGTCTGTCGTGCTTCAGAGAGAGAGAAGGACTGAGCAGACTTGGGTACAGTATGCTTCCTCTTCTGCAGGCTCCTTGTGAGGTATAGTCAGTCGTGGTACGGCTCTTGCCAAATGTTGCTTCGTTCCCCAATACAGAAGGCTTTGCAAGGATGTGAAGCCTGGCACTTAGAGGAGAAAAGAGAGATAACGGGAGAAAGAGTACCGGTCTCTGCTTGAATACCTTTGCCCTTTCCCTGAGGTTTGTCAGGCTGTTCAAGATCAGCAGAAGAGCCTTGTACCATTCTTGCAGTCCTGCTTGCATTCAGTCCCCCCCCCCAGTCCCTTGGCTGAAACCTGCCCAAGTGCTGACTCTCTCTGTCCTGTGTGGATGGCACACGTAGGGGTTGTACTTCTTTCCTACAGATTCTAAAATCTTGGGGCTGATTTCTGGGGTGGCTGAAAGGTGATGTTTGGGTTGTTGGTTGCCATCAATGACCTCCCTTCAGAAAGAAACGACCTTGTGGTTGTCTGCCTGTTGTTCTGTGCTTGACGTATTACTAACTTTTCTGCAAGCTCAGCTGCTGGAGCACTTTCCCTGTTATGCCCCAGCTTCAGTGGCTGCTGGGGTGGAGAGGTTCGTTTTTGCCTCATCCCTGGAGACAAATCTCTGGAATACAAGTTTGTCTGTGTGTACAATGGTTGCCATGTTGATTAATTCTTGTTTTTCTATCTCTGGCATTTTCCACTGTCAGGTAAAGTAGATGAAAGGTGCAGACCTTCATAGCTTCCTTCACCGTGGCGTGCAGACAAAGATGCGATGATGAAGTTCTATGTGGCCCTGGGTATCAGGTCAGGTGCAGAACTCGAGGAGCAGTGTTTGAGGCAGTATGCAGTGTCCCTGTGGGCGTATTCGAGTCCAGCGTTCAGGATTGCTGTTCTTCCTTGTATACTGTTGCTGGAAGTTCAGAAAATTAACGTAGGCAGCACGACTGCCATTAGTTTGCTTCTCTTTTTCTTAGGAAAGACCTTGCTGTCATTTGGATCGGTGGTTCCCGGCTGTTGCACAGGCCCTCGATGGCTGGGTGGCTGGATGTTACACTTGAATTTTAGTGCTTGGGCTAACTGACACTCTTGATCCATGCTAGCGCTATCAAATGTTAATGAAGGAGCTGTGGTTTATGAGGAGCTAAACCCAGAAAGACATGAAAGGAAATGCTGCTTCTTTATTTTACCTCTGTTGTTTCACTCCTAGTGGGAGGCTTAGTTTCTCGAATCATTTTTCATCTGGAGCTGGTTGGTGACTTTTGCACCTCTGGATTTACATTTCTTCAAGGAGACAGTGTGCGGGAATCTTGGAGAGAAAATGCCAATAGACTGAGTGTTTGAATTCTGTGATGCTCTAGTCTGATTTCTTGGCCACTGTTGTGACTGGAAAGAAACTTGCTGAGGCAGTGAAAAATAAGCACCAGTCTTTCTTTTCCTATCACACATCTGAGTTTCTGTATGTGGGAAAGTGAGGCATGGTTCCTCAGAAAGGTGGCGTTTTAGTTGCTCTGAGCTTTGGGTTCTGCTGCTGGAGAGAGGACGGGTTGCGGAGATTCTGAAAGCAAACTCGTGCTGGGAGGGCTGCCAGCTTTTTGACAGGCTTTGGCAATGGACCTGTTTTTTTTCCAGCTGGTGGAGAAAACTAGTGCCATGCTGTGGCTTTTATAATTTTACCTGACCATTGGGAAGATACTCAGGAGAGGGAGTGTGTGCAGCCTTTTAACGTTTTTATTGGCTCGTCTGGGGGCTTCCTGGAAGGAACAAACCCTTGAGATGTGCTTGAATGAGATGCGGGGCACTGCAGGATGTAGAGGGAATCGAGCCTTTGTCTTGGGCCCGTTGTCTACAGGCCCATTATGTTCTTGTTTATTGACTGTAACAGACAGCTGGCAGCTTGCTTAATGCTGCCCCAGCCAGCGTCAGGGGAGCAGGCGCAGCCAGGGCAGCTGCCCGCTGCTTTTCTAGCTTTCCTGGGTGGTTAGAGCTGCTAGTTACACTCCAGCTGCCTGTGACCACTCTGCGTTCTTTACAGGGCTGTTCTAAAAATAACACTGTCCGTGTAGCTTACGAGCAGCACCACAGCCTTCCCCTTGTCAGACAGAGCTCTGTCTCTTTAGAGCTGCTCTGGGAGGCCCCGGGGAAGCGATGACAATACGATCACAATACGGCCTCTGCTGCTGCCGCCCGTTTGGTGAGGGTCGGATGTTACAGCCGGCCTTAGGCTTGGGAAGAAACTCACTGCTGGGCCACTGGAGGGGAGAGGCTGCCTGCCGTCTCAGACTCCAGGTCCTGCTTGCAGTGAGGCTGTGTAGCAAATCCCGATGGACAGAGGCACTGGAAAACCATGCCCATCCAGAAATAGGCTAGCACAAACGGGAGCATCGTGCTTTCCCAAGCTTCCCAGGTTAACACGGGTGACAATGAGTAGCCGTATCCTGTTCCTAAGGGTCAGTGCTCAGGGAAAGTCCCATTTCACAGGTGTCTCTAGTACCTGTCTCCCAGGCCCCCTGTCCCTTCAAAATCTTGCCCCAGGATCTCTTGTCCTAACAGACTGGCTCGTCTGGCTTGAAGTTCGCTAGCAGATCTGTGTGCTTGCGTGCACACATACGCAGAGTATGAGGCGTGCTTGCAGAATATAGTTTGAAAAGTAATTTAACAGAAAGACAGTACAGATGTTGGTGATTAGGCACGGGGCTTGGCTAGCAGCTCATCTGGATCCTTTTTTTTCCACATTTTTGGCCCTTTCCTCAAACATCCCATGAATGTTGTACCCAAATACTCTTGTTTGATGCCAAAATTGCCCGTCTCGGACATCCTATTAGAAGTTCTGTATTCCTTTACACAGGTCTCCCCTTGGCTTGAATAATACTGCTGCAGGGGTTTCTCCGTTGAATTCCTAGAACGGGTTTCCTAATAGGGACAATGACTTAATTGCTCACCTTTGTGGCCTTGGGAGTCCTTGGTTCAGTGTTGTTTCATCTATCATGGATTAGGCTGGCTGAGTTCCTCGCCCTGTTGTGGTGGTTCTGATCACTGCTGTGGTTCTTGCTTCTACCCAGATATCTTTCCAGAGCAGTTTGATGAAACTTTTTTGGCCTGTTAATTCAGGGAGACTTCTGCAGCTCTGCCTGGAGTTGAGGGAACAACTGTTACAGTGCAGAAGGTGGAAAAATACAGTTTTTACGTTGTAATTACAGCAGTGGCAAGAATAAAGAGAAAATGTGTAATTACAATATTCGCCTTCTGGATAGAAAATTAGTATCTCATGAATACGTGGAATTCTGCTCTAGCTTTTTCATGTTTAGATGGCAGAGCCAGAGCTTCTGCTGTTAAACCACCAGATAAGAAAGAGAACAGGAGAAGAATGGAAAAAAGACTGTTATGTTTTGCTGTGATACATGCTTGCAGTAATCAGGAGCTGACGAAATTTGAGCTGGGTAGTAGTGTGTTTGGACCTGTTGTATTTAGTAGTTACAAATGCACACATTTCAGATAGCTAGTTTAATCTCAACTTGCAGGCGTTTTGACTTCTGACATATATCCCATGGTAGTCAGCTTTACAGTTTAATTTTTTATGTGTATGTCAGGATCAAGCGCTTCCTCGTGGTTCTCTTTAAAATATGGTATTTGATCACTTCGTTGGCTGCTTTCTTGCTCTTCTGTTATCAGAAACATGAAATAATTACTTTCTATTCATAGTCTGTGTGCCGTGAGTGATTTTTACAAGCCTGTTCAAGATTTGTACTTGCAGCAGTCTACCAATTTTTATGACATTCTCTATTCCTTTTCTTGTAATTCCTAATACTGATCTTTCAACACCTCCTAAGACCAAGTGATGCTTCTCAGAGTTATCTGCAGTGGCTTGAAGATCTCTCTACCAAGTGAAAATGCCACAGAATAACGAAATGGGCTAGTGCAGGATGAAAGTAGCTCACATGGAGTTTATCCTGTCTGGTTTTCTCTGTGGTGTTTTGCATTACTGGTACTGGTCCGAGCTTCCTACCCCTGGTTCAGTACTGAGAACTGCCTGAACCCCCCAGTCAGTTTCTTTTGCGGCTGTTCGCAGGGATACAAACCATCCACGGTAGGTCCTTGGTGTTGTATGTTTGAGGGTTTTGATAACGGTACAGGGGTGAGAATGGTACAGGAAACATGGAGGTACTGGTGAGTTACCCTGGCCTTCCTGATGGACTTCCTTCCACCTGAATGGCTTTTGTTTGTAGGATATTGGGTTTTCTTCCCCACTCCCTTATTTATTTTGCTGGGCTTTTTCTGCTTCCCTTTAGGAGCTAGGGATAAGGAATTCATCGCCTCTTCCTACTTTGGTAGTTCGGCTCAGTAAGATTGAACTCCCTTTGACTCCGTTGAATTGCTCATTTGTTTTGAAGCACCAAATGAAACAAAGCATTTGTCCCTCTGGGCTCCTAGCAGACAACTCGTGTATTTGTTTGTTATCCACTAAATGGATGTGAATGATGGATGTCTCCCGGTGGGGAATCAAGAGCAGTGCTTTTTCTGTCCAAAGCAGCTTGATGTTTGGTTTTTATTTGATTTGTGAATGTACTAACTGGAGAGTTATCTGACATGAATTTTTAGGGAAGCCTGTCCCTCAGTGTGTTGTTTAGCCAGAACTGGCAGAATGCTTTTGGAGGGGCTGGATTGGCTGCTGGACTACAGTCTGTGTGACGGTGGTATGATCCAAAACTCGCTGCTGTCCTACGGAACAGTTGCCATTCTTGCTGACAGGATGGAACTGGGCTCCTGGAGCAGTACCCTGGCTCCAAGCTGTGCTCTGCCCTTTGTAGTCCAGCTGCGTGGGCCAGCACGGATCAGGAATCCCTGGGAGGCGGCAGGGACACTGCTGCGGCCGCTTAAAAAGCGTGTCTGGTTTTGACTTGTTTCTCAAGATGATGTCTCCCGAGCTGTGCATGTGAAATCACAAGTGAGGGCAAGCTCCAGTGCATGGAAGACTTTTAACTCTGTATTTAAATGGTCAAGATTTGTTAGTTTGGTTACACAGACAAGCTTATTGCTAATGTATTTTATCTTATTCTTTTTGAATTAACACCTTTCAAGCATTTTACTGTAGTGAATATCATTGCAAAGGCCGGTGCTGTTAGTTTTAATTAAAACATGAAGTAGGCTTGGTTCTTTGTGTTGTTGGATTTTTTTTTTTTCCATTTACCTGCACTGGATCTTGCATTCTTTGATTTTTGTTCGACCTAGCTTCAAATCTCCGAGACAGCTGCTTTTGTTTCCTCTTCCTGTTGGTAAATACACTGCTTTTTGATTGACCACAGTTCAGTGGGAAGTAGTGTTCCTCTGTGGTCCAGCTGCTGTCTTCTGTAGGTGCATTATGTCTGTTCTCAAGCTTTTGCCAAGCTGGTTGAGCAGAGCTTTGATCTTTTTCTCTGGCCTGAACGAGTGGCCAGGGTAACCTTTCAACATATTTGTGCTACTCTTAACCAGATACACAGCTTTCTGTGAGTGTTTGGGCTAATGTGCTGCCCTTCCTGATTTCTTTTCTTCAATGTGCAGTTTCATTCTATACTGAGATTCTAATTATTGTGGGTTTTTTCCAATTTTTATACTTTTTTTTCTTCCTTGTAAGTCATTGTTGTCACTTGTGGCTTAGGCTGGGTTTTTTTGTTTTGTTTTTTTTTAAATGACAGATAGTGTGAACTACGGAACATCTCTCCAAAAGTCTGTGTTCTTTCAGTGATAGATATCCAGCTATTTGGGAGCTATGGAAAAAATATGCATTGGACAATTAGAATAACCTGCCTAAACCTAGCTTTCCTAAGGGAAATAATCTTCCAAACTTTTTTCCCTTAGAGCTAAGTTATGCATTGAAGTAACAGCATTTAAATCTCTTCCTCCCGCCACTTTGATTACTTAAATTCACTTGAAATTATTCTTGACTTTCCTTGCCTCTTATTTATATGGACAAAGAGCTACCGTAGTATTTCTGCTGTACATTTTTTGTGGTTGTGGAACCACTTCATCTGTTGTAGTTCAGAAATTCATGCTAAACTGAATTCAGTTGACTTCTTCCTTCATAGTTTCAAAGCTACCTAGTCTGCGTGGGCTTTCTGGGAAAGAAACGCTTCAGAGTAATACATTATCTCCAGGAACACAGGGTATTTTATTTGAGCTAGTCTTCTTGGGTCATTTCATCAGCATAGTTCATGGGCAGCTTGTTGTCTTTGATCTGGGTCATGAAAGACCACTGAAAATTAATCAAGTTAAAACAGCCGGCCTTAAATTACTTGACAAAGCTTGCAGGGAGTTAGGGCAAAGTGGGGAGAGAACCTGCGTCATCTTCATCATGTGTTGATGCCCAGGTCTTTAGCGCTCGCCAGGGCGTGAGTGGTGTTTCTGTCGTCTCTTGAGGGCACTGGTGTAGCAGGCTGTGTACATTGCTGGTTGCACTCCTTGTCCTTAGAGGCAAGGCCTGGAAGGCAGTGTTTTGAATGTGCCATTTTTATTTTCTCTGGCTCAGTCAGGTTTGTGCAGAAGTGGAAGTTTATATTCCTACAGCTACTTCAGATTACAATAGTGTTAACTGCCACGTTGCTTCTAGACTGTGAGCTGTTAAACTTGCAACCACCCTGCTCAGAGGCAATGGCTGGCCATAACCCTCGGGAAGGTACAGGGCAAGGGCCAGAATGTGCCTTCATGAGGGTTTAGGATTCCATTGCTGAGCGTGGAGAGGGATGTGGAACTGTGATTTGGCAACCCGAACAATGCAGGAATTTGCTGTCGCCTTTTCAGTTGTCTATCTGCATTTTTCCCCTTTTACTCTTCTGCCCAGGCTGTTGAATCTCCTTGTGAACTGAGGCTTGCCATCAGTGATGTCAGGTGGGTTTCGTGTCTTGAGTCATGTCTGGTGCCCTGGAATATTGCCTGTGAGTCACGGAAATCATTTACGTTTGGTAAACTTTCCCAGACATGGGAGAAGATATGATAAATCCCCATCCACTGGCTGTATTATCGGGGCAAATTTTGAATAGTTGTCAGTACTTGAGGGTTTAATGGATCCAGTAAAGCTAGAAAGCCTTTGAATAGGCAGCAAGTGTGATGAAGGAAGAGAATACAGAGGGATGGATGGGCACTGAGTGTCGGTAGTCATGGCCTTTACCTTGTCCCTGCAGTACTAACACATACCTGCCTTTCTGTTGGCTGGGGGCTTGTTTAAACTTTTCCTAAGTTAAAGCCTTTTGGCATTCAGCTTTATTAATTGTACTAGGTGTTCTTGTACTGCTGTCATGCTTAAGATATTTCTTGTACCAAAATTTGAAGGAATGAATGTTCTATCCTTAATTATCTTAATTCTTTCAGCTTTCTTTAATGATGAAACATTAACAGGCCTGGCCTCTATTTAGATGTCAGTATCAGTATATATATAAAAACCGACCTTCTTATGATGAATATGACAAATGTTTCCTTTAATCAAATTTCAAATCTTTCACCCCTCTGTTACGCAGGAGGCGAGGGGTAGGAAGGGAACGGGATCATTCATGCTAAGCTGCTTGTCCCCTGTGATTTGTTTTCAATAGTTATTTCCTGTAGCTCAGGCTGTGTTTATGCAATTATGGCCTATATTCTTTATTCCTACCTGTGTCACCCCACTACATCTGGCTTTATCACAGTAATTTACTGCTCAGTTTGCTGAGCAGTCTGTATTGCTCTAGTTATACTGTTCCTTGTAGTCATTTGCCACTGCAGCGTGTCATCTGCAGTTGCAGAATACTGAATGTTCTTGGGCCTGTTAGGATTCCCCTGAAAGACCATGGAAAGAATCCCACCTATATTGATTGGCTGTCAGTCTAAGTTGTCAGGCTGCTGATGGAGTAGAAGAATAGAATAGTTCAGCTGGAAGGGACCTGCAAGGATCCCCTGTCTGGCTGCCTGACCCCATCAGGGCTGACCAAGAGTTACAGCGTGGCAGTCAGGTACCACTGCCCAATGCCTCTGAGACAGCGACAGCCACGGGCGGGGCATCGACCACCTCTCCAGGAAGCCCGACACAGGCTTTGACACCCTGCCCGGTAAAGAAATGCTTCCTCATGCCAAGTCTGAACCTCCCCTGGCGCAGCTTCGAGCCGTTCCCAGGTGTCCGGTCCCCGGACCCCAGGGAGAGGAGGAGCTCAGCACCTCCCTCTCCACGGCCTCTCCTCAGAAGCTGCGCAGAGCCACGAGGTCGCCCCTCGGCCTCCTGCTCTCCAAAGCGGACAAGCCCGCAGTCCGCAGCCGCTTCTCAGGGCCGTGCCTTCCAGCCCTTCACTGCCTCTGCTGCTCTCCTCCGGGCGGGCGCATTCGAGGACCTTCGCACCCTGCTCAGGTGCAGGGGCCCAGCACCGCCCGCAGCACTGCAGGTGGGGCCGCCCCAGCGCTGACCACCGCGGGACCATCCCCTCTCTCGGCCGGCTGGTCGTGCTGTGTTTGTGCTCCCCAGGGCGGGCTTTGCCCTCTTGGTGCCAGGGCGCGCTGCTGGCTCCTCTCGAGCACTGCCGACTAGCACCGCCGGCTCCCTTTCTCCAGGGCTGCCCTCCAGCCACTCACTCCTCTCCCAGTTTATACCCGTGCCTGCATTACTCCATCCCCGGTGCAGAATTCGTCATTTGTTCTTGTTCCGTTTCATGCCGCTGATGATTTCCCAGTGCTCCGATCTGTCTAGATCCCTCTGCAAGGCCTCTTGTCCCTCAAGAGAGTCAACAGCAGCTCCCAGTTTAATATCCAGTCAACAGATGTTTATAATGCAAACTTTCAAAGTTGATATTGTAAAACAGTAAACTTATTAACTCAGTGGACTTTTATTTCTGCTCACAATTCTTACGTGTACATGTCCTGTCATTAGTCCTTGTCATTATGCATTGTGTTAGGAGCTCAAGTTCAGCTGATGGTTAGCATGACCTACAACTTCTTCTTGGTACCCACCTCCTACAGCAGTTTCTTTATAAATACAGGCCTTAAGTTTTTTTGCATTTCAGTATGACGAGCTGCGTGCTTTGAGTGTGTACCCGGTCTACCAGAGTTAAAAGCACTGTGCATTGGAAAACTGGTTCCTTTCTCTTGGTTTTATTAGTTAGTGTTGTGTTATCAGTAGTTATTTCCTATGGTATAGTGTTGTGGGTGGCAGAACATTTGTGTCAGTTGTCATTAGCATATCACGGTCGCTGAAATTGAGTAACTTTGATTGTGTAGAATTAGTTGCCAAGGGGGAAGGGATTTTTGAGGAAACCTCTATATGTGGTGAGAAGCTTCCAGCAAATGGGATGCTGGTGGGGTCCCTCGTGAGGGAAGAGAAGGTGAGACAATACAAGTAGGAAAACCTGTGAAATGGCCAGGACTTCGAGACAGTGTAAGTGGAAGATGAGTCTGGGTTTGCTGGCCAGATCTCTGTATTAACTTTTACCTCGGGGGCGAAATTGGATCAGCTGAAAGTGAAGTGATTCTGGGTATGTGGCCAGTCAGTGGCGAACAGTAATGGTTGATGGTTGACAATTAAAAGGTAAATTCTACCCTCTGTCTTCTCTTCTGTAAGTGCTTTCAGACAGGAAACCAGTTTTATCACTGCACGCTGCCTGGTGCATTTAACCATGCACTGGCCTTTAACCATGACCGTAACTTCTGCATGCCTGTGAAATAGCTTGCCTGTAAAAGGCATTACAAAACAGCGATATGCTTGAGGTGATGGAGGAAGGAACCCATATACATCTTTGGATGCTGCCACATGTCTGAGGAAAAACAGCATTATGGTAAACTTTGCTGCTGGAAGTGATGTTTGTCTTCTGTCTGTGCAGGTCTTTTAGTGTTAAGTGCTTCCACAGCCCTAGCCATTATCGTGCTAGGCTTTAAACTCGTGCTTTGTCAGGTCCCCTCCATCACCTTATTGCTTTCTTAGTGCTCATCTATGTCTTTAATGTTAGGCATGGATGTACCTGTGTTGGGCTAACTTTTGCGTTTATTAACTAAAGAAATTGTTGTAGCAGTTTCAGTTGTTTAATCCTTTCCTAAGTCTGTTCCCAACTTGCAGCTTTCCCTGTGTTTCTCTCTGCTTGGATCAGTTTCGTCTCTCTTGAGTTTCATGTCTCATCACCTTTCAGAAAATTCCTCCAGAAAGTTGTGTCTGAGTTCTCGAGAGTTCTGTATACCTTTTGTATGGTTGGAAGGGGTTTTTTGTGGTTAAATGAACAATGGATATAATAAAAATCTAATGTATAGTTGCCAAAAATGCAGCTTTTGTGCAAAATAAGTTTTCCCTCAGATATGCCCAGGGTTTGCTGCTTACGCGGCCTACAATGTACTCACGTTTGGGTATGTCCCATTCCTGAAATATAAGTGCACGTTCCTGTCCTGGAATGCTCATTTAATTAAAAGTTAATGAGCAAATTTCATAATACTCAAATGAAGGATGCATGATAATGATCTGGTCTTGCTGGCTTGGAACTCAAATCTGTCTCCATCCTTCCCATACAGGTGAATCAGCGCAATGTCCCAGGGATTGATAGCGCCTACCTGGCCATGGATACAGAGGAAGGAGTGGAAGTTGTTTGGAATGAGGTTCAGTTTTCTGAGCGGAAGAACTTTAAGCTTCAGGAAGTAAGTTGACGTGTTCCCCAACAAGAAGTGGGAGACCCACCTCACGCCACGGTGGGATTATGGATATTGGTGACCTTTCGTGTGGGTTATTGGCTGGACCTGGAGCGCTGTGCTGCGCAATGTAGCAAATTCAGCTTAAGCCTGGCCTGTGCAGAAAATGCGACAGAGAGCTGTTACGTTATTTCCACTCGCTCTTGTGTTGTTTTAGTCTTGGTCATCAAACCATGCTGAGCTAAGGCGCAGTGTAGGATGAAATCCGATGCTGTTTGTTCTTAGCATAGGAGCTTGAAGTGTACAGCGTTGTTTAAGGGGACAAAGACCCAAGAAGAAAGTAAGGTACAGGCTGATGTGGTCTCTGATGTAACATGTCTTTGTCTTTCTGATGTTAAGGAAAAAGTTAAAGCAGTGTTTGACAACTTAATTCAGCTGGAACATTTGAACATTGTGAAGTTTCACAAATACTGGGCTGATGTGAAGGAGAATAAGGCCAGGGTAAGTAAAGTGAACGGTCTGTTGGGTTTTCTCACTGTGTGTCCTGTAGCTAATTAGCGAAGCAGAGGGTAATGTCTCATACTGCTCCTACAGGTGATCTTCATCACTGAATATATGTCTTCAGGGAGCCTGAAACAGTTCCTGAAGAAGACAAAGAAAAACCACAAAACTATGAATGAAAAGGTAACTCTTTTTTTCACGTATATTTACTTCGTGTCTATATTCACTTTGTGCCATCAGTCTCTGGAAAGCTCTTTCAGCAGAGGATCCTGATGAGAAGGCAGCAGGGTGATAACATGTGGCTGCAATTCCTTTTGATTACTGTAAACTAGTTAAGCTGCAGGTTCTCTTGGACAGCTGTTCTGTGCTGTTTGCTTTGCTTCCAGCAGTTCTGCAGCTTCGAGCGTATGGTGTGACGTGCATGTCCCTTTCCCTGTGTGCATACAGGCAAGAGGGAGGGCATCTATGTGTGAGAGGAGTTAGGAGAGATGTGTTTCTTGACCCATATGGATATGTAGACACTAAGCTGAGCATGAGAGAACTGATGTTCTGAAGTTCTCCTACACACCTGTACTGGGTAAAAGCTAAGATGCCACAGAATGGAGCATATATTCCTTCATATGAATGGGCTATGAATCACAAAACTATGGATCAGTTCCTCTTGCTTGAATGACTTTTATCCTTTTTGCTGCTGTGTCTGTAGGCCTGGAAGCGATGGTGTACCCAGATCCTCTCTGCTCTCAGGTACGTGAGTTGCTGATATTGCGGTCTAGCCATGTGTATAAACGTAGTCTCTCTAGTGACAGAATACTAAAAGATGTTAAACATACATGCTCTCAAATGTTAGCAAGCTTCATGGAATGGAGCTTGGAGAGCACTTTCAGTCACCCAGCCTGATTCCCAGTCATGGTCTGGTTCTGATCCCAGTCATGGTTCTGATCCCAGTCATGGTCTTCGGAGGGTCAACTGTGCTTCCTGTAACAATCCTAGAGTCTTCAGTTATTGTCAGTTATTAGTATTGTCAGTTAAGACAATATTAAAGCCTCTAAAATAGAGAAATGAGTGCAATGTAGATTTTAGATCCCAACAGTTGCAACTGGTATGATAGTGAGTGTGGGAGCTGAGCATCAGGGAGCCCTCCAGAGTATCCAGCTTTATAATCTGGATCTAACTGTGGCCAAGAGGATGTTGCAAAGAAGTTCCAAAGAAATCAAATTCCATGTGAGAGGAGCAACGAAAATTTTCTTAGTCTTGGCATGTCGCAGCCCTGTAGCATGCAGTGGATTCATAATTATTGTGGTGTGATACTGTTAGAAGTGTATGTGATTCTGTGCATTTCTTGATGCAGATCTTCTGCAGCTGTCTTAGTGCAACCCAGATGAATAGAATGTGGGTTTTTTTTCTTTTGGTTTTAAAGACTCTTCTCTACTTGAGCCAGAGTTGGTGTGTAGCTAATAATGGCCTTGGAAAAACAACAACCCAGATGTCAGAGCACGACTCCCACTCCATAGAGAAAATTCTGTTGCCATTTAGCTAAATATAGCTTTTAATGAATAGCTGAGGTTCTAATAAGTTTTTGGGAGCTGACAGTCCTTATTTGTGCTGGCTGCTAACGTAAAACCCAGGAGTGAGGTGCAAAAACAGGTAGCTTCAAATGTGCCTGGGACCCTAGCAGTGGAAAGCTTTATTTGTGCCTGCTGGAAGAGAAGACCAGTCATGTTTGTACAGCACTGAGTGCCTTTCTGGTGCCCTGTGAGTAGGGCCAGAATAAAGCCGTGATACTTTTGGTGTAAAATTGGAAGCCTTTTAGCACCTACCGTAGCAGTATTGGGATGGATGAAATAGTTTCTTTGTACCCTGGATTTCTTGGGAACTGATCAGAGAAAGCTTTCTTTTCTCCCCCCATGTTCTGGAGGTTGTTCGTTAGAGACAATTGCTTAATTTTCTCTCCTAGCATGGATGCTGATGTACAGTCACTTAATTGCACCTCCCTGCTATTGTAAATCCCTGGCGTGTGGCCTTTTCCCTCCTGTTCTCTTCTGATGTTGCTTGAGACAGAGAAGGGATGAAGGGAGGGATTCCTGGCCTCAGCCTCGGTAGTTTCCTGACCAGTGCTCTGTTTTGAATCTCCAGCTACCTCCACTCCTGTGATCCCCCAATCATCCATGGTAATCTGACCTGTGACACCATCTTCATTCAGCACAACGGACTGATCAAAATTGGGTCAGGTAAGGCTTGTTGGAGGTGACCCTTGCCTATGAGACAAACTGCACAAACAGAAAAAAGCAGCTAATCCTTTCAAGGTTATCTGCCGCGATAGGCATGTATGTACGCACCTTCTTCCACCTCCGCAGAGGTTGTGTCAGAGATTGGTAGTAGAACTCACTTTTGGTTGGACCACCTTCAGGTGCAGGAAGGATTGATACTGGTACTGTTTCTCTTGTTAGCCCCTTCCTCAGTTTTTGATCTCAAGGGACTGACCTGAGAAATGGTGCTGAAACTTTCGAGTTTTATATGCGTGTTATCCTTGGATTCATCTGCTCTGCAGTCTCTTGCATGTTAAAGCACACAGAGTTCTCCTCCCAGTGTTGTGAAGCTTTCAGAGCTGTCTGGAGAGCTGTGTCCGCTGGGGCCACGTGAGTGCTTCTTCTAGCAACCAATATTTATAATCAAGCTGATAGACTCTGGCTGCAGCAAGCTGCTTGTCTTGGCATCCTCATCCGGCATCATTCACTTTGACCTGGACTTCAGGATGCTAGTTTGCCATGGGCCTGTTTGGCAAAGACGTGCCCTGTTCAGGCAGCCACCCTGTGCTGAAATGTTTTATTTCATAAGTAAGAAGCTATTTTTCTGGCAGTGCAGCGCATCCTTGCATACTCTGTTTTTTTTACCTTTGCTATTCGTATGCCCCTAAAAATCTGTCTGCAGTCAGGAAGCATTCTGTTGTACCGTGATGTAACCTTTTAAGTGACAGCTTTGCTGTCTTTCATCCAATGGCTGCCAGCATCCTCAAACCTGAGGAGTGTGCACTTGCCATCCTGTAGGCTTCTGTCTATGTGAATTCTTGGTTTGATGTTGACAGCGTACAGGAAAGAATGCTCTGCTTTGCCTGTCATCTAAAAATAGCCTGGCTCTCTTTGTAAACTGCAGACCTCTGGGCTTTTCTTTCCATCAAAGAACTCTTGTGTTGTCTCTGCTCCAGAATTACTGGGGTGTGCTGTCTACAACAAACCTCTGATACGTGCTTGTACTGAGGGAGACTGGGTTGTGGCAGAAGGAACACTCAGTTCTCTATCTGCCTGTAAACTTGGTGACTTGCTCTTCATGCAGGTGGCTGACATTGTGGCATTTGCTTTATTATCTTTCCCTGGCTTTGCCCCGGTGGGAGAAATTTCCAGGTGTGTGTGCATCTGATACCTGTATGCTGGCAAACACAGCTGGCTTCCTGGCATTCACTTCAGGCCACTTACGGGAAGTCTCTTGTAGACTCGAGTACATAAGAGGTTCTCCCCTCTCTAGTTTAGTTTAAAAGTATTATACAGCTGCAATCTTTCTGATGGGTGGTCAGCACTTTGTTTGTAAAAGCAAACCACGTGAAGTTGGTATCTAGAGCCATGTCTTTTTACCAGAGGGAGGTTATGCAGATGAGCAACGTCATGCTCTCAAGAGCCTTCAGGCTCCCGACGGTGCCCTTCAGAGGCTGTCTAGAAGAAAGGTGGCTCTCTGAGTGTGGGTCACAAACAGAGTTATACCTCTGCGTGCTCCCTCCTATGTCATAGAGCTGTGCTTCTGTTAGGCACGGTGAAAGGGACAGAGGCAATTAGACTGACGTGCTCTTTCAAAGAGTGGTGGGTGTCTGTAGCAACTGTACCCTCAGCAAGAAGAGGACACATGCTGGGACCGTGACTGTGCAGGAGCAGTGCTCAATTGCCGTTGTTCCTGAGCAAACTTTCTTCTGCTCCACAGTTGTAGGCTGCCCTGCTGACCTTGTGTTCTGAAGTGATTTATCTGGGAGATTCTGGCCCTTTCTTAAATAAAAAAGGGAAGTGAGCGCAAGTAGACTTGTGGTCAGAAGAGGAATCCTGCAGATGTGAAATCTTGTGGCTCCAGTGCAGGCTGGAATTAAAGTTGCCAGCGTTGCAGAATGTATTCTTGTTGCTGTAGTGCCCACCCAACTAGGGAAAGACAAAACTATGTCATCAGAACTGCTGGCTGTGTTTGAACTTGAGATTCTCTAGTACTGATGACTGTGCAGTAGCCAGACAGGCTGTTTTCGTGTTTGGGCCCTGGAGCGATAGTCGCTTTGGGGTCACTGACAGTGTTAAGCCCATGTTTATTGATTGCTTCATGTCGTTATTTCTTACAGCTGGCTGGTGTCTGAAAACTTTCCTGTGTTTACTTAAAAGAAGCGGGGCAGTAATTCTCATGGATTTGAGGGGGATCAATGATTTGGTGCACTACGATCTGTTCTTTGATACAGTCTCTGTCCCCAGCACTGTTCTGTGCTGTGCTGCTGAAAGCTCCTCTTCCCTCCGCTTTAAGCAAAAGAGAATACTTGCTGAATGTGGGGCAAAAATCCAAGGAAAGGAAGCTGCTAGTGTGTTCTGCAAAACATCTTTCTCTCTGCTAGGTGAGCAAGTACTAGAAGAGTAGTGCCTGTGTCGCACCGAAGTGGCTGGTACTTGTTCCAGTAACACCTGTTTCAGTGTGGGAGCAGCCCTTTCGCCTGTCACTCCTTGCTGCTACTTCCTATTGCAGAAGCACGTGCACTAACAGGACTGACCACTGTTTTTCTTGTTGTGCATGTAATTCTGGGTCAGTCTTTTTTGTCTAGAGCCACCTGTGCACTCCCAAGCAGAAAAGAGATTAATTTAGTAGTAGGGTGTTGCTGTTACTGTTGCCCTGAGTTTTGGGAAGAGGAATGAAATCTTTATATGCTGGGGGTCAGCTGTGGAAGAAAACAGGAGGGAGAAGGGATTTCTCATACTGCTTAAATGCAAAAGCCATCCATAATTCATTAATTGACTTTTTTTTCAGTGCCATGAAGTGCAGGGTTAATAGATTTAAGGAGGAAAAGCGTCAAATGAGTGGGGAGCTTTGGAGAACTTGTGATGAGGGTAGCAAAGACACCTACAGTTCTTAAACTTGCCACTGGTGTTCGCAGAGACTGGAATGCTGCAGGTGCTTTCTGGAGTTGCGCTCAGATGAAATCATTCCTTGTGAGAGGTCCAAGTTGTTTTCTGTGTACTCTTCCACAGGTTCCATATGCAACACTGTATTGCGTCTGTGCTGGCCTGTGTTGTCTAAGAAGTGGACCCGCAAAGGGAGCGTGTTGTGAGCTGTTTTACTGTGACAGGTCAAAGGTGCTGCGAGTGAGGAGAAGAGCAGTGTGTTCTGTTCAGACAGGGTGTTGCTGCTGCAACAATCGGACAGGTGATGCTGCTGCCTGCTTGTGTTAAGCAATGTTGGGAGATGTTTGTTGTAATTCTCATTGGGAGCGTAAGAACCAGTCACAGGTGGAAAGAGGTGGTGGGTTTGAATTAAAAACCTTTTTGGGCAGCTCTTGGAGTGCCCCAACAGAACTGAGGCCTCAAACCTGGAGGGTTTTGTAATGTCTTCTGGTGCCCCTGAGACATGGCCGTGTATTAGCATGTGCCCAGTGAGACTTCGAGCAGAGCACAGGGGGAAGCTTAGTGTTGCACTAGTATATTTTGAAATAGTGCCTCCAGGCACTCAGCTGGTGCATATGCTTTCCCAGTCTTCAACATACCTGACCTCTAGGATTCATTATATATTTAATTGCAGTCTGTCCAGTCTCTTTTTCAGTTCCAGGCCAAGGTGCCAAGAGACTGAGTCTTCCTTGGTATTAACTCTGCTATTAAATTATGTGGCCAGGTATGTAAGTATGGGTTCCTCTGCCAAGATGCATGCCCAGGAGAAGCTGCTGGGATGTAGAGAAGGGTAGTTGTCTGCTGAAGGGTGTGCTAAGGGACTGTAGAGCACTCGCAGAAAGAACAGCCAGCCATAATCTTCTACTTGGTCAGAGGTGTCTTGTCTCCCTTGCCCAGTCTGGTTCTCAATTAGAAACATTAGTGTTCCTTATGTAAATTGATTTTAAAAATATGGCTGGAGGCAGAGCCAGGTTCTCAGTCTTGTCCGTGTTTTGCCATGATTCTGACCTAGATGTCTCTATCGATGTTAAGTGCTTGCTGTTTCATGAACTCATTGACTTCTATCTCGTTTTACTTCCCGCTTACGGGCTGCTCTGTTACCTACAGTCTTTCATAGGATATTTGCTAATGGTGAGCAAACTTCTCTGCTCCTGTGATGTGACTACCACTATATATGCAATGTACATTATTTTATTTGTGTGTGTGTGTACATATATATTTTTATATATATATGTGTGTGTATCTATATTTGTAACACACACACAAACATACACACTCTCTCTAATTTATTTATATGGTGTTCTCTTGCTATAAGGCTGGTACGTAAAACTGTTTGGCTTAGGTGCATCCTACTTTGAGACCTTGTGTTCTGTGCTGGGATGCAAACTGTTCCTTGTGCTCTCAGCCAAAGCCTTACAGAGAGGGAGCACTGCCCTTTGTGAAGTCTCCACGTTGTTAGTTCTCTTCCTCTTCTTATTCTTAGAGCGTGCTAGTCCATGGACCCTACTGCATGCCAGCTCCCGCATGTCAAGCCAAGCGGATGCATCGTTCTGAGCTCTTCCCAGCTGAACTTTCCACATACATTAGGCTCTTTCCTGCTGCTGCTCTGCTAGACTTGACTGGGCACCAAACCTGGATTAGCCCTTGCTTTGTGCTTGGCTATCCAATTGCTTGCTTGTAGTTTTAACCCCTTAGATGTTTTGTTTTTAAGATGAGTGTTTCAGTGAATGTGCCTGGCTCCTGGCGGCCAGAGAGACATCCTGCCCAAATGCGTCCCCAATTGTGAAGAAAGGTTTACTGTTTACGTTTCCCCAGACAAAGCTTTGTTTTTGGGGAGACTTGTGCATATGAGGGAGTTGGGGCTAGAGTAGAATTGAAGTGCTGCAGTTTGTAACCCTGTTGAATAGAATGCCTCATTTACGTTAAAAATGAGTGTTTTATGTGTTGCCATCAGGGTTGTTCTTGATGGTTAGAGTTTGTTTCTAGGAGTTGGGAACCCACCAACTGTCAGCTGGACCTGGTGGAAAGGGAAGGGCCTGTCCAAATGTCCTTCTTGATGTAGGCACGTTGCCTCCTTAATGCAGGAGGAGAATGTGGTGTGCTGTTCTGTATCACCGGCAGAGTAGAGGCTCTCTGAAAAACTAAATCTGGGATCTTATGTAGCTGAGGGGGAAGTTGATGTAGTCAGGGCTTGCAGCATTAGGAGGGCAGATTTCCTTGGGAATGGCTTGTTTACCAAAGTGCTGCCAGCTGGACAGGTTGGGCTGTGGCTGTTGTGTGCTGCAGCCCGCCTTTGCCGGGTGGAAGAGGCGAGGTGGCACACCAGCAGCAGACACTCTGGTCCAGCAACAAGCCCACAGAGTGGGAACGTGACTGAGCCCGGGCCTCAGCGTGGGTTCAGTCGTGCTGGCGGCAACAAGGCTTTAAAACTAGCAAGCCATTTCTCAGAAATCAAGTCACTGCTGCAAGCAGAACAAAAGGCTCTTGTTCTAGCAAGGCAAGAAAAGGGCCTCGGCCAGTGGTCTTCGGGCTTAAGAAGACACTGTGGTATCTCCCTTGTGCTGAAACAGCATCAGGTGGCCTGGAAATACTGAGCTTTCTTGGCTGGCTTCTTGAGAACCTGTTTCAACAGTACTGTTGTATCACTATGTACTGTTCGTATGAGAGCTGGAAATTGTTTAATCCTTAGATGTTGAACAGTGATTTGGGTTTGAAACACTGAATATAGGGTATGAGGCTCCTGTTTCACGTGAGTGTTGGCTTAATAAGGTGGAGTGACATGCTTTCGTAACTACAATCTTATTTTAGTCGTTACTTCACTCTCTTGGATTTTGTTACCTGATGTTCGAAGAGTTGTCATGCTGTTTTTCACATCCTTAACAGACACCTGAGACACTTAGTAGGTGATGTAGAAATAAAATAGAGGTTACTAGGATATCTTGGATCTGACTTTTTTTTTTAACTAAGGCAAGTGTGGTTTAGAGAAAAAATAATGGATAGTTAAAATCAGCAGACATAGAAAATTGAAAACTTTCACCCATGTTGGCGTTCATTTAGGAAGATTTAATGTGAATTTATGTGGTTTAGCTTCTAGTCAGACAGTTTTATGTGTAGAGTCAGGCATGTACTCTACCAAGCCAAACATTCTCAATTGCATAGAAACTTGGCAAAACTAAGGCAAGCTTTTACAAGCAGATGAAAAGGTTTGTGTCTGACTACAGGTGCTCTGGGAATGAGATCTGGCAGATGAATAGTTCTGAGTGCACCTTTTTTTTGCCCAGAATGCTTTAGAAAGTCTGAAGTGGTATGCAGGTTGCTTTTTAAAAATTTATTTAAAGGCTTCATCTCACCCTGGTCTGTGTTGTCTTCAAGACTCCCCAGTGGTGTAAAAGCCTGTCATAAGGTCAAGATTCTTCACATTTGCATTGTTCTTGAGAAACTCTATTGAACCAGCTGGGTGGAACAGCATGAGGTTAATTTCTAATTGTAATAAATTGACAGGCATCTCATGATCTAGCTGCTGCTATGATTACTGGAGTGGCAAAAATGGTTACCAAAGACCTGCCTTGATTTTGTACATAAGCACACACCTCAAGGCAGGAGGAGCAGTCATAGGTAAGTGACAATCAGTGGGCTTCTAATTGCTGTGGTTAATTTTTGAAATTGCAGCTAACACCTGACTGAATGTGTGTGTGTGTGTGTGTGTTATGACTTCATGTGTGCGTTTGGGGAGAAGGTGTTGGTTTGGGGCTTTTTTGAAGTCAGATTTAGTGCTAAGAATTGGTGTCTTTGGCCTTGTTACAAAGTCACCAAGTGGAACTCACACTTAACAGATTTACCTCCTAGTATGCTGTGGTGGCCATGAACTCTCCACTTGTATTTTGCAGAAGGTTTAAAAGCTGGCTCTTGCTTCATGTGCTTGCCTCCCTTGCTCAGTATACCTTCTTTGTGCTGCCGAGTCATCTCATTCACAAAAACACCAGAAAACAACTATCTTCTAGACTGGTTGTCATTTTCAATTAAATAGGATCTTCCTTCAGTTTCCCAGTTTAGTGCTCCAAGTTATGAGAACTTGCCTTTTCTGTGGTCAAATTTATTCTTTTTGTGTTGCATGGAAAGCGCCTGCTGCTTCAGCTTTGCTGGATTGTGTTTTTCCTCTGCCTTTATGTGGATTTCCAGGATGTGTCAGGGAATGTGTCTTTTAGTCATCCAGGTCTTCATTTACCTGTTCTAGTTAGTATGACAGTTGTGTATGTCAGCTCCTTTTGGGGCCCTTTGGTTGAAGGCATGTGGAACACGAGCATTTTAGAAGGCTCCTTCACGCCAGTTCTTGAAAGGTCACTTAAACACAAATGTAGCAAGTATTTTACATCTGCAGGGTGAAATGCTTAGCATTCTCCCTAATTGCTGAAGAGTTTTATTTGGAGTTTTATGTGAAAAATATTCTGTAGAAGCAGAGGCAGTTGATGCGGGAGGAATACAGAGATGCTGTCCAGCCGTGTGAGGATGGGTTAGGAAAGCCAAGCCCATCTGGGGTTGAATCTGGCAAGGGGTGTGAAGGGCAGCAAGCAAGGATTCTACAAGTAGACTGCAATGGGAAGGCTAAGGAAAATGTTGACCCACTGTTAATTAGCATGGGGGCCTTGGTGACAAAGGGCACTGCCGCCTTTGCCTCAGTCTTTACTTCTAAGGCTGGCCTTCAGGAATCTGAGGCCACTGAGACCCAAGGGAGAGTCTGGAGCAATGAAGACTTACCCTCGGCGGAGGAGGATTGGATTAGGAAACACTTAAAAAAAGATTGGATGTACCTAAGTCCATGGGGCCTGACAGGTTGCACATGCAAGTGCTGAGGGAGCTGGCTCGTACAATTCGAAGGCCGCTGTTGGTAATCTTGGAAAGGTTGTGGAGGATGGGAGATGTTCCTGAAGACTGAAAGAGAGCAAATGTCATTCCTATCTTCAGGAAGGGCAAGAAGGAAGATCTGGGGAACCACAGGCTGGTCAGCCTTGGCTCAGTCCCCGAGAAGTTGATGGAGCCTGGAAACTTATTTCCAAACACAAGACAGACAGGACTGTGATCAGGAGTAGTAAGTGGATTTATGAAGGGGAAATTGTTCTTAACAAGCCTGATAGGCTTCTGCAATGAGGTGACCGACTGGCTTGGTAGACAGGGGGACGGCAGTGGATGGTGTTCACCTTGACTTCATAGATCAGCAGACAGACTGTGGGTTAAATAAGCGAACAGCGCAGTGGACTGAAAACCAGCGGAACATCTAGGCCCGGAGGGTTTTGAAGCCTAGTTGGAGTCACATCACTACTGGTGTACCCCAGGGTAAATACTGGGGCCAGTACTGTTTAACATCTTCATTAATGATCTGGATGATGAGACAGCGTGTATCCTCAGCAAGTTCATGGATGATACAAAACTGGGAGGAGTGGTGGAACACCAGATGGGTGTGCTGCTATTCACAGGGACCTGAACAGGCTGGTGGATTAAACAGAGAGGAATCTCTTGGTTCAGCAAGGAGAAATGTGAAGTCCTGCAGCTGGGTGGGAATAACCCCATGGACCAGTACATGCTCAGGGTTAACCCTCTGGAAACCAGCTCTGCAGAGAGGGGCCTTGGGGTCCTCGAGGAGAGCAAGCTGACCACGAGCCAGCAACGCACCCTGACACCAGAGGCAGCCAACAGCATCTTAGGATGCGTTGGGAAGAGCATCGCTGGCAGACTGAGGGAGGCGATCCTTCTTTTTTCTTTAGCACTGGTGGTACAAGATCTGGAGTGCTGCGTCTAGGTCTGAGCTGCACAGTACAAGAAAGATACAGACTTACTGGAGTGAGTCCCGCACAGGGCAGTTATGGGACTGGAGCATCTGTCCATGTGAAGAGGAGCTGAGAGAGCTGAAGCTGTTTGGCCTGGAGAGGAGAAGGCTCAGCAGGATCATTTTAATATGTATAAATACCTGATGGAAGAGAATGAAGAGGAGGGAGCCAGTCTCATCTCTGTAGTGCCCACTGACAGCAGAAGAGGCAGTGGGCACAAACTGAAATACATTAAGTTACATCTAACACCAGAATACTTTTTTTTTTTTTTTTTTTTTACTGTGAGGATGGGCAAACCCTGGAACAGATGACCCAGAGAGGTTGTGGAGTCTTCCTCCCTAGAGATACTCAAAACTGAACCGTACAGGTCCTGGGCGACCTGTCCTAGCTGGCCCTGCTTGAGCAGGGGATTGAGCTATGTTCTCAAGAGGTCTCTTCCAACCTAGACAATTTTGTGATTTAGGCCTTGAGGCATGTGGGTTGAGTAGTGTTTTCACGCTAGCTTCTGCTTTCAGGGGGTGAGCTTTTCTGTTTAATAAGTCTTCCAAGGTCATTTGCACAACTTCACTTCGGCATGTTGTGAAACAATGGTAATCAGAGATGTGAAGTCTGAAATTCAGGGAAGTTAAGCTTTAAATACTCGAACTTGTGTACCCTAATCACATTTTAATTGAATATGCATTTTTACTGGTTCAATCCAAATTCCTGTTAAGCAGAACTGCTCAAAACATAAAATAACTTTCATAGTCGTGTTTCTGAGGACTTGGTTTTCCAGTGTGCATCCTTCTTCTGGGTGTAAAAGATTCCCCCAGAGCAGCTTAGTCTGTAGCATTTCAGTGAAAGTCTTTCCTTATTTTTCTGATTGCACGTAATTCTTGCACCGTGATGTGAGGCTGCTGCAGTTAGTTAGTGCCCTGCAGTTTCAGTTGTGAAAGAACTGAGCAAGAATGGCAGTCCTGCCGCCCCTTTATCTTTTTCATAGAAAATACTGTATTGCAGTCAGATTATGCAAGCCAAGCAGGGGTTTGCCCGATCCGTAGGACCTTCATTCCTCTGGTCTAGGACCTAGAACTTGGTTTTGTGTGCAGATTTCAGATCTCCCCAGACGCTTTGTTTGTAATTAAGTTGTTTCTGTCATCAACTGTTCCAGATAAAGTGCTGATAAGCTCTTAAGTCCCTGCGTAAGAGCCTGCATGCAGCCAGGATTGACAAGTGCTTATCTTACAGATCTTCTTTATCTGTTCTTGTGTCTATGGTATTGGTATAGTTTAGCAAATAACCTTGCAAACACTGTTTACGATACCTGATATAGATCTGCAGGGCTGTAGGATGCTTATATGCAGTGATCGACTTAAAGCTGCCACTGCTTTTCCTGTTTGACTTGGTGTTTAATGGCTGTATGCTTCTTTTTGTTTCCAGTAGCTTTCTAGTTGCCTATTTCCTAGGCTTTGACCTCCCTGATAAAAATGCAGTTGTCATCTTAGTGTGCAAATGATCTGTGAAACGTCTTGGTTTTGTGCAGTCTTACACCCTTTTGCAGTAGTGAAAATGTCTTGAGCGTGTGAGTGTAGGGGATAATAATGTGGCCTCATACCTATCCTGGCCCCGTGGCCATCCCTTTATTGTTGCAATCAGATGGTCTTGCGTTCAGTTGATTATTTTTGGGTCCCTCTGGTGCTGGAGCAGCACAGCATAGGTAAGGTGGTTAATTGCGTAGCAACCTTGGAACTACTCTTAAAGGTTAGTTGTTGATCCTTCTCCCTGTCATCTTGTTTTGCTCTGCTTTCTAAGCCTCATGAAACCTGGACTACAGTGTACTTGAGCACTCTGCTAGAGGAGTGGAGTAACATGCTCTTGCTTTGGAGACTGCTTAGGCGTTTGCAAGAGACCGAGTGGTTCAGTGGCTACTTCAGGAGAAAAGGGAAGGACTGTGGGGCAGACCGTCTTTCCTACTTGCCAAGGAGGAAGTGTTGAATGCAGAGCAAAGGTGGGTGTGAATTGGACACAGGACAAAAGGAAAATGTCTTTTGCAGCATGTAGTATTTAAAAGGACAGGTTGCTGTGTGATTGGACATCTCTGCTAAAACCTGCCACTAGTGACAGCTGGGAACTAATACCACCAAGTGCATTCTTGGCTGACGCTCCTAGTGACTGATGGGCACTCTGATGAGCTGTGTCGGTTTATGCCAGTGAGCTCTTTGCTCTAGCTCGTCCTTGAGGGTTTGAGAAGTCTAGGAAGCTCTGCGTGTTCCTGTAGTAATGCTGATTATTTCTCTTTACGCTTTTATTGTCAGATTGAGTTCAGCTTGTCAAAGGCAAGTTGCTTGCCCTACCTTCTACTGTACTTCACATCTCTTCCTGTCATCTGCCCTGCATGGAAACTGTATTTGGCTGAATCCTTAATCCTTTTCTAGAATTCATCTTTGCATTTGCTAATTCCCTACCAGACTGATCAGTCATGTGGTGCTATGTCTTGTAGTCTGCTTCTTGCTGTTGTCTTCTGTGTGGCTGAGAAAGGCGTGTTCGTTGTTGAATGTTGGTGATCTGGCTTTCCTTTTTGACCTTCGTTGTTTGTCTTGCTTACCATAACTGTCCTTAGCCTTCATGCATCTGATCGTGCACAGAATTAAGAGTCATCACTAGATACAGTAGTGGATGGCAGGTAGCAACCGTGTGCAAATTGGTCAGATGAGCTTATGTCAGAGGTACCTTAGAGTGTGTATTCTTATCTTGTACAGTTAAGAGTTTGTTTTAAAATGTATGCTCAGGTGATGCTTCTCTCAAGCCTCTGTCTGCGCTAAGTGGCTTGCACACCAAGGTGATGGACTTACGGTAGTGACTAGACCAGACCAAAACCAAAGCTGGTTGTCCCAGCTTCTAAAATACTGTCACACGGTGTACCAGCACTTTTGTCTGCCTTGGTTAACATGCTTGCAGTGAGTTTTTCAGAGTTGACTTCAGTAGCGGGTTGTTGCTGTCACAGTGATGAATGGAACAGATGCGTGTCTGGCAAGGCCGTCCATGCTTAGCTCTAAGGCATACAGTGAAGAATCTGGTAGTAGTATGCCATTGCTCTACTCTTGCATTGCTTCAGCTTTGCAATAACAAAGCAAGGTTATGCATGTGACTCGCAGCCGAGTCGCACATGAGCTGTGATATAAACTGCTACAACAGGAAAACGGCTTGCCAAGTGTGTCTACTCAAACCCAGCTGCAGAGCCCGTCTCTGCAACAGTGACAGAAAAACATGTTGAGTAATTCCAGTGGGTCTCTGCAAGTTCAGAGGCACAAGGACCAGAACATCAGAGGGGACAGGTCCCTGGATAACCTACCACAGCAAATTCAGAACTGCCTTTCTGTGTGCCTGAGTTGGAAGTTCCTACAGGCAGTGCAAGCCCAGCTCTTTCGAGAAATGCTGGTGCCACTGCAAAATGTCCACGGGATCTGGATGCAGAGAAGCTCGTTACAGAGTCCTTAATGAGGCGCAGACAGCCATTATAGATCGAGGTTGGGCTAGGATTCCACTGTACTTGCCTTTCTGGTATGGGAGCGTCTGTGTTGCGTCACTGGCTAAGGTTTCTGTTGATAATGCCTTTTTGTGATTGATTACTGCCTCTTCCCTGTTCTTAAACAGGGCACAGGAGCAAAGGACAGAATGGGTGGAGACTGAACTACCCCTTGCCATCCAGCATGCGGTAGTAACAGTATTTAAGGACACATTGGAAAATGACACCAATAAAAACATCTTTTGGAAGATCACTTTGTACTTGGCTGATGCTGCTCCGCGTTTGGTGGGATAGTGTTGCCCGGGGTAGTACCGTGCCAGAGTCCCTGCCTGAGAACGTCAGTCCAACACTTGATGGCACGTGCTGAGTTTCTGCAGCACTGTCACTGTTGAGACGGTGCCTCTCTCTCAGGGCGGGTCTCGGTGCCTCTGCCCTTCTCCAGCAGCGTGGCCCTGGACAGACAGCGGTGCTGCCCTGTCAGTGGCTCAGCTATGCGCAGGACCTCGCTGGCGGTGGTCAGGCCTCTGACTGTACAGAACTGCGTAGCTGAGGATAGGGCTTGGGTTCCTGTTTACTCTTACAATCCATTGTACTGTGAGAAAGGCAGAACGAATAGAAGACTTGTAAGCCTTATTTTATATCCTCAGATTGTCTAGTTAGTTCCTGGTAGTCAAAGGCTGTCACGCATGCAGTAGACGTTAGGTTTAGCAGGCGTCACAAAAACTCCTGTTTGGTAGTTCATGTGCACTGCATGCTGCACGAAGACATCCAGTATGCCATTAAAAAAAATCAGACTTTAGAGCAGAAGGGTTTCTGAAGTCTTAAATACTCTGTTCTGCAAAAACTGAGACAAAGTACTAGTTCTTGTAGATGGTGAACAAACACGTTTGGGATGAGCGAGATGCTATGATTGTGTTATAGCCCAGGCCTCGGGGGAATGCCAAAATCTTCATGGTATTGGTCACTGAGGAAAAAAAAATTGTTCTTGATCAAAAACTTCACAGTATTCCGGTGGTTCTGCAGCAATACTGCATTTCTGGATGTAATCGGACTCTGGCCCTTCATAGGGTTGTAGCTGTCCTTATCTCCACGCCTCCAGTATACCCCCCTCCAGTGGTATACTATAGATTTAGCAGAAATTATTTTTAGATCCCACAGAAGGGCAACAGAGCTGGGCAGGGTCTGGAGCACGAGGGCTGTGAGGGGCGGCTGGGGGTGCTCAGCCTGGGGAAAAGGGGGCTTGGGGGAGACCTCATCACTCTGCAACTGCCTGAGAGGAGGCTGTGGCGAGGGGGGGTCGGTCTCTTCTCCCCCGTGACAAGCGACAGGACGAGAGGGAACGGCCTCGCATTGTGCCAGGGGAGGCTTAGGTTGGGTGTGGGGAACAATTTCTTCCCCCAAAGGGCTGTCAGGCACTGGCACAGGCTGCCCGGGGACGCGGTGGAGTCACCGTCCCTGCAGGGACTCAGAAGCCGTGTGGACGTGGTGCTCAGGGACGGGGCTTAGCGGTGGGCATGGCAGCATTGGGTTAACGGTTGGGCTCGGTGATCTTAAAGGTCTTTTCCAGCCTCAGTGACTCTGATTACTGCAAGCCTCTAGCAGAAGTTCTGAAAGTCATGAGTGGCAGTGTGTGTGGTGGGTTTTTTTGTGGTTTGGTTGTGGTTTTTTAAGAAGGCAAAACCTCATTTGACAGTACAAAATTGTTTGGTTTTATGGTGGTGAACTGTTCTTTTGAGTAAAATAGAATAAATTACTCAGAGGGAGGAGGGGTCAGTACTGTTAAACCTCATCTTGATTCCTTGGCCAAAACACCTGCAGAAAGGAAACAGGAAAGAGCAGTAACGATGAGGGAACCCAGCTGTGGAGAAGACCTGATGCAGCCCCTCCTCTCTTAGTAGCAGCCACCTATAGACCACACATGCACAGTGGGCTACTTAGGGCAGACGCTGCCTGTAGGCAGAAGCAATTTAACAGGGCTTCTCCATTGTGGATGTCTGGGAACCTGTTTGGAAGGCCCAGTATGAGAACGTGTTGTACTGGACAAACCTTGGGTGATTTGGCCTGTACGGGGGGAGTCGATCACTGGCGGAAGGCATGGTGACAGGGAGACCAGAGAGGTTTGGAGTCCCTCAGGCACTGACCTCATTAATGTTGAGGCTGTTAATAGAAATGTGTGGAATGTGTCATGTTGAGGGAGGTCAGGATAGCCCCCAGAAGCACAGGAAGGCATTAGAGGACTGGACAAATTCCAGTTGTAACTCAGTAGTGCAAAATACAAAGCTGCACAAAAGTCCAGAGCTCATAATTTGGGAACTGATGAGGATCTGGCGTCTACAGGCGGTTAAAGGGAGTAATTTGACCCGCTTGCCTAGTGTGCAGTGCTGAGATCCATTGGGGCAGAGTCCCCAGTAGAGAGAGTTGGTGTGGCTGTGCAAGGCCCAGGCCAGGGGTCATCCGGAGCAGTCAGTGTCACTGGGAAAACACAGCAGATCTTAAGAGGAAGACAAAGGATTCAGCTTACCTTGCCTGGTGCTGTGAAGCTGAGAGGACCTGGTGGTGTCCATAAGCACTAGGAATGAAGTAATGCTACTGGACTCCCCAGATCAGAGCTAGCACAGGAACAAAAAGCAGTAAACTGCTTATGAACGGTTGGTTGGGAAAGGGGATGCTGGCCACTGGAGCAAGCTGCTTGAATAAGATATGATTTGGAATGTGCCACACGGCAACGTTGAGCTGAGTTATCGAGGAAGATCCTTCTTGTCTGACTAGAGCTCCAGCCTCTGAGGCAGGGAACTAGTTCAGTCTTGTTCAGCTGGGAATCCTCTTTGGCATGTCCTGCCCTAATCCAGGAACACTTGGAGAAATACAAGTGGTTTGGCATGTCCGATGTAAGTCTGCACCCTGTAGCAGTTCAGAGCAGGGCCAGTTGTGGTCGCCCAGGAGGATGACCAAGTGGGAGAGGGGCCTGAGACTGTGGGACCGGGCATGTTCAGGGGAGGAAGCAGAGCTTCAGATGGGATGGTGACTCTGTGTGCCCTGCCTACCTCAGTGTTTCTCTCTGGTGGGGCCAGCTGCTTAGTTTTGGAGAGCTGTTTGCAGTCTTTTCAGAGGTGGCAGTCCCGAAGGCTTATCTTTCATGGGGGGTCCGTATTTTTTTTCTGTGCGTTGTTCTTGTGGCTGGGAGTTACTCCCTCCTTGCAGCTCCGAGTGGTTTGTGGTTGTTGCTGTGGAGGTGTTGGCTGCTGGGAGGCCTCTGCTGTCAGAGTGATCATCTCTCCGCATTCAGCAGATTTGCTTGACTTTTGTCTTGAGGCACTTTGGCACCAGTGCCCTGCTCATACATGGAAGAGTCACCTTGTAGGTCTATCCCTCTGCTAGAACCCTGAGGTGGTGACTGATTGCAGTGATCTTGGCATCTCTGGCTGTTCCTGGGGCTTCTGCTGAGCTGCTTGTGACAAACACTGTAGATGGGATTTAAGTTAGGTGTTTTCAGGACTCGCACTTAAACAGGGAGTCTTTCCCAGCTTGTCTTCCCATTCAGCAGAAACTGTGGTCTCCAGATTTGCTCCTTAATGCTAAGCTACCTTAGTCAATCTGCAGCCAAGGAAACAATGGAGAAATAGACTGGGGAAGGGACCTAGGATGAGGGACTGATGATGGGCAGGCTGCACTCCACCGTCCTGCCCCTTCAGGCACCAGAGGGCCCTGGTGTTGTGTGTGTCCGCTAGGATCTAGTTTGGGGATGAGCTAAGGTTTCCTGTATCCTAAGCATTCATGACTTTCTTCTAGTGGCACCGGACACAATTAACAACCACGTGAAGACCTGTCGCGAGGAGCAGAAGAACCTGCACTTCTTTGCCCCAGAATATGGAGGTATGGTGTGGCTACAGCTGCAAGCCTGAGTTTTATTGGCCTTGCTAATGCTTCCAAGCTGTTCTGCATCTTGTTTTCAGCTTGTAGCTCATGATAGATGTCACATTAACAGTCTTGAGTTATTTGCCTGCTTAAATAGTCCAACTCCTCTGTCTTTTGATAGCAGAGGAGGGAGAGAAGGCTGCAGGATTATCTTAGCCTGATACAGAGGTGGTCCTGCTGCTACTGCTGAATGCAGGGTTGGACTGATAACAGCGCGTTATTTCTGTGTTACAGAAGTTGCCAACGTCACCACCGCTGTGGACATTTACTCCTTTGGGATGTGTGCACTGGAGGTGAGTGTGGACCACTGGCTATGGGACAGAGAGAGAACGAATCTGAGGGCAGGAGATGGCTCTGTGAAGATGCTGTGATTATGGGCGGGTTAGCTTGGTAACCAGTGCATTTTGTTCTCTGAGCCAAATGCACTTTGCCTTGGAGGGATCCTGTTGAGGCTCTCCCACATGCCTTATTTAAGAAGTAAATAGCTCAGTAATGTGTAGTTCTTCCTGAAATTCCTAATGCGTAATTCATTACTCTGCGGGTCTTGGCCAGCTCTGAACAGTCACTACTATGAAGTGTACTTAACGTACATGGAGAACAAAACTCCCCTCCTGGGGAGTACCTGTTCTTCCTGTGGTATCTGCAGAGAGGACAGATGTAGTCCGTACCTTTTCTGGGCCAGCCTGTCCCTACCCGATACGGGTGCTGGTTGTAGTCAGGCCGTGAGTCAGACGCACCTGATCTTGGCAGCTTAGCGGTTCCTCTGTCCCTGGTAATCAGCAGGCCCAAGTGTAGGAGATGGGAGCTGTTGATAGGAGTATTTTCTGGTAAAAATTGTTAGGAGGAGACAACACAAAGATTTCCGAACCTATGCTGCGCATCCCGTAAGTGAAGCAGGAAGAGAACTGTGGAAACGCGCAACTTTTGAGAAGCAAAACTTGAATTCAGTCTTAAGACGTTCTCTGGAATCTTTTGCCAGCCTTCCTAGCTGGAAATTTGTGTATGTGTTGGCTGGAGCCAGTTCTAGATGGCATTGTGTGCTTGCTTTTCTGCCTGTAATACAGAGCTATTCATACCGCCAGGAGGGACGCTGTCAGATTCTGGCAGTGATCCAGTTACTGCTTTGTTAGAGGATGGGAATTAGCAAGCAGAAGTACAGGCTAGTGGATCATGAGATTCAAAATGGAGATGCTTACTGTCTAAGGTGATACTGGCATAGTTTTCAGGTCTCCCTGGCAATCTGCTAGGGTGCTAGAAACAAGCTATCATACTGAGGCAGTCATTCTGTCTCCGCAAACTGTGACCTTAAACAGCACCAAACGACTTGAGTGTTACGATGTCACACTTGGCAGCGGTCTCCTTGAGCTCCCTTCAGTGTAGTCAGTAATTCTCCACGAAGTCTGATGTGCTGCTTTGTGTTTGCAGATGGCGGTGCTGGAAATACAGGGTAATGGAGAGTCCTCTTACGTGCCCCAGGAGGCCATTAACAGTGCCATCCAGCTGCTGGAGGACCCCTTGCAGAGGGTGAGTGAGGAGGGGTCAGTGCCCCTGCAGACATGTTGGCATTGCACATGGCCTCACGCAATCTTTGTCTTTCAGGAGTTCATTCAGAAGTGTCTAGAACAGGACCCTGGCAAGCGTCCTACTGCCCGGGAGCTCCTTTTTCATCAGGCATTGTTTGAGGTGCCATCACTAAAGCTACTGGCTGCTCACTGTATTGTTGGACATCAGCGTGAGTATGGAGTCCTAGGGTGCCACCCCTCGCATTCTGCAAAGCTTCACTAAGCTGCCAATACAGCTGGCCTGGAATCCAAGACCTTCGTGCTGCTCTGAAACAGAGCTGGAGCAGCACGATGCCTGCCTCCTCTGAGTGGTGTGGGAATCTAACAGCCTAAAGCCTCTGGGTTTTTTATTGCTTTTCTTAGGTTGGAAAGGAATTGCAGTTGTTAAGGTCTAACTTTTTTTTTAATAGATATGATTCCTGAAAACGCTTTAGAAGAAATGACAAAAAACCTTGACATGAGTGCAGTGTTGGCAGAGATTAATCATGTGGACAGGGAAGGAGTCAAGATGATGTGAGTACCCTGTGGTGCGCCTGGAGGGGGCTGCTCAGGCACATGTGGAACAAGGTGCCAGGGCACTGGGGTGGGCGAGCACCGGAGGATCTGCCTGGGACTCTTTGCTTTGAGTTGGTGTTGGTATTTCACCACTAACTGCGAAACAGAAGGGAGCTGATAGTGCTGTTGGCGAAGGAGCATTCAGTCTCCTCCAGGGCACAAAAAATTCTGTGGAGAGTAACTCCTGGGTGGAAGACGACCTTGTACCCATGTTCTGTGAACAGATCCCATTCAGCAGAGATGTGAATTGTTCCCCAGACAGAGGGGTGAGAAGTTACCTACAGATACTGCAGCCTACACCAGATCTAAGGGAATAGCGAAGCACTTGCAGGGGATCATGGCAGGATTCGAGCAGCTTGCAGTCTCTTGCTAATCTCTGAAATTCTTCAAAGCAGTTTTAAAGGCAGTGGTACTTGAACTGCCAGTTCACTGGCTTTAAAGTTTTTGTTGCAACCAGCCTAAAAAAAGCAGTGGTCAGGTGGACACTAGAAAGCCAAATTGGCTAAGGTGATGAGGAGAGTGTTTTACTGGGTAACTAGTAAAGTAGGAGAACCTGTGTCTCCTTGTTAGTCAGAACCAGAAAGAAATGAGGTACTTGCTGTGGGCTGTTGTGGTGTTGCTAACTCCCTGTGTCGTGCAAAAGACCATAATAGCTTGGTTTAGAGAAAAAAGAACTGCTTCTCTGTCTGAGAAGGCTGTGAAGTAATACCACAGGAAAAGACCGTTTCCACTTGTTGAAAACGCGCTGCTGTGCTATAGATGAGAGCAGGTATGGTATCAGGGTGCCAAATAATGGGGGGGACAAGGTTACGGTAGCTGAGTGAAGATGTTGCCCACACAGTCAGTGTACACGTACAAAGCGGCAACCTTTGTGAACAGTCCAGGAGCCGATCAGAGAGCTGACTTCAAGGGCCTAGAAATCATTGTCAGTGCACAGAGGAACCGTATGTTCTTGAGGGTGAGAAAGAGGAAAAGCAGTAGACATAGAACAAGTTGCGGCATAAACGGGGAGGGGTCGTCCATGCTTATTGTACTCCCTCAGCCACCAGCAAGGAAGGTGCTCAATGGAATTAGAGGCTGGGGAGTTAACAACAAATTGGTAGGAAGACTTCCTCTGTGACACTACCTTGAGAAACCACCAAGCTGAACGAGCAATCTGGGGAGGAAATTACAGAGAGAACAAAAGTATCCTGAACTCCAGAGAGAAATATTTGGGCAGGGCCTTAAATCCTGAGGTGCGGTTTCTAGTTTCTGGTCTGGAGTGATAGGTTGGTCATGCTGTACCATCAGCTGCTGCAGAGGTTCTTGCCTTTGCAGTGCTGAGTGCCCTTGCTCTTCTGGAGATGGGACGCAGGCTTTGTGGGTCTGGTGTAACAGATGTCTTTGACAAGCCTTGCTAGGAACATGGTGTGACTGGGCTAGCTTGCAAATAATTATTTGCATTGGACAGCTCTCTACAAGGAGGTGATACCTGTTCTGCCATGATTAAAATGTTGCCTCACCCTTAGCTTCTGTGAATGGCTGCTCCCTGTACAGGAAGATTGGTGTCCGTCTCATCTTTGGCTGGCTGCGTCTGTCCGTACGCATCCTGCCCACGGACACAACCGTAGCCTAGGTCGTGGGGATTTGAAATTGCATCCAAAGAGACTGGAGTGGATGGTTCTGTCAGATGACTTCTCAACTCAGTACTACTATTTTTTTTTTTACCCCCCAGCTTCTCACAGTCTCCAGCATTGGAGCTGGACAAGTTTCTGGAGGATGTAAGGTAAGAGAGTTTTTTTGAAGGGCAACTTTAACTGTGGTTAGACTGGAAACGTTGCAGAGAGGCATAACCTCTGACCCTTTTCCCTTCTTGTAGGAACGGTATCTACCCGCTCACAGCTTTTGGCATGCCGCGACCCCAGCAGCCCCAGCAGGTAGTGGTGAAGTCTCCTATTGCTCCACCATCAGTGAAAACCCCGACTCCAGAGCCTGCTGAGGTGGAGACCCGCAAGGTGAGAGATGGGCGCTCCATTCCTCCCCAGGCAGCTGTGCTGCGCAGCAGCAGTCAGTCACAGGGCGTCTCTGCTTCTGTTGCAGGTGGTGCTGATGCAGTGCAACATTGAGTCAGTAGAGGAGGGAGTGAAGCACCATGTATGTTCCCATCTTTGGGCTGAGTATGCTCTGCGGGGTGTACTAGGGCAGCTGTGCAGAGCATGTGGCTCCAGCAGGCTGATGTGCTGCTGGTGCCTGGTGTGACCGTTTGCTGCCACAGCTCCCATCTTTGAGGCCTAAAGCCAGACCCAGGCCCATGCCTGTGGCTGACCTGGCACGTAGCAAATGTTTTTGGCCCACCCCCAGATTCAGGCTTCCTCTGCAGGATGTGCTGCTGGCTGGGATTTGGGATGGAACTGGATGTGGTGGTTCTGTTAGACTCCTGTGGGGCTCTGGAGGGGGCGGTTCCTATCCTGATGGGGATTTCTGGGGCCGCTCCTGGCTGTCTGTGGCCACCATGCAGTCCCTCATGAGAACTTCTCTATCCCGCAGTTAACACTGCTGCTGAAACTGGAAGACAAGTTGAATCGACACTTGAGCTGTGACCTACAGCCCAGTAAGTACTTTTCCTCCCATGCTGTGGTGCGCTGGGGCCAGCAGCACAGTCAGACCTGGGACTTACACCCATCCCTGTGTTGCAGATGACAACATCCAGGAGCTGGCAGCTGAACTGGTCCAGCTTGGGTTCATCAGTGAGGTAAGCAGGCCTGGGGCTCAGGTAGGGATGTAAATCTGCATTCCTTTCTCAAACTTACACGGCTTAGGCTGGCGGTTGGTCTGCTGGAGGGCAGGAAGGCTCTGCAGAGGGATCTGGACGGGCGGGATCGATGCGCTGAGGCCAGTGGTGCGAGATTCAACAAGGCCGAGTGCCGGGTCCTGCGCTTGGGTTACAACAACCCCACGCAACGCTGCAGGCTTGGGGGAGAGTGGCTGGAAAGCTGCCCCGTGGAAAAGGGCCTGGGGGTGTTGGTCGGCAGCCAGCTGAGTATGTGCTGGCGGTGTGCCCGGGTGGCCAAGGCGGCCGACAGCACCCTGGCTTGTGTCAGCTGTAGTGTGGCCAGCAGGTCCAGGGCAGGGATCGTCCCCCTGTGCTCGGTGCTGGGGAGGCAGCCCTGCAAATGCTGTATTCAGCTTTGGGCCCCTCACCAAGTTAAAGACATTGGGGTGCTGGAGCGTGTCCAGAGAAGGGCAACAGAGCTGGGCAGGGTCTGGAGCACGAGGGCTGTGAGGGGAGCTGGAGGTGCTCAGCCTGGGGAAAAGGGGGCTCGGGGGAGACCTCATCGCTCTGCAACTGCCTGAGAGGAGGCTGTGGCGAGGGGGGGTCGGTCTCTTCTCCCCAGGGACAAGCGACAGGATGAGAGGGAACAGCCTCGTGTTTTGCTAGGGGATGTTTAGGTTGGATGTGGGGAACAATTTCTTCATGCAGAGGGCTGTCAAGCGTTGGCTGAGTCACTGTCCCTGGAGAGACTCAAAGGCCGTGTGGACGTGGTGCTCAGGGATGGGGCCTAGCGGTGGGCACGGCAGTGTTGGGTTAATGGTTGGACTCGGTGATCTTAAAGGTATTTTCCAACCTCAACGATTCTGTGATTCTATGCCAGGTCACTCCTTTTCTAGCCGGGGAGGTAGGAGAAGACAGATGTGTTCCTGCCCGCGTGCCCTGGCAGGCTTCAGCCAAGCTCTCCGTTTTGCACGGACTGGGCCCCCCCTCACTGTAGCTTGTTCTTCCCAGGCTGACCAGAGCAGACTGACCTGTTTACTTGAAGAGGCATTCAGCAAGTTCTACTACACCCGCAACGGTGCCCTGACGGCAGTGACTGTGTCATCTTAGCAGCCCCCGGCTCCCAGGCTGCTGCTGCGGCTTTGTTGCCTGTGACCCCTTCTGTGTCTGTCCATCGTTGTAGGGCATCAGCAAGACCCCAGCTGCAGTGCTTGGAAGCTCATCCTGCATGTGCCGTGGCTGGGCTCAGCGACAATCCTCCCTGCCCGCCTATTAAAGGGGACTTTGCGCATCAGTATTATTTCCAGCCCTGTTTTTGTTGGGTTTTTGCCAGGTGGGGCCGGGGAGCCAGGTGCTGGCTCGGGGTATTCCGCAGCCCCATTCACGTGCATGGAGTTCGTTCTGTTTGAATTGTACAAAGTGTCTTTTGCACAGCACAGAAATGGTTTTTTTCTTTCTTTTTTTTTTTTATGTTTATTTAAAGGTAAGCAGAGGGGCGCCGCTGCGCCCTCCCCCCTCTGCACCTGCCTGGCAGCAGCCCCCTCTCTCCTTCCCGGGCCGAGGGCGAGGGGCGCCGGGC
>VZSC01009431.1:80287-100439 GCA_013398225.1 Steatornis caripensis
CCCGCCACCTGGCTCGGCCCCGGGAGGGCGGGCAGCGGCGCGGGCGCTGGGAGCCGTGGCCGGGGCAGAAGCGCTTCAGCCGGAGGGCGAAGCCGCAGCCGGGGTCGGGCGTCCCCCTCCGTGGGTTCACGCGGGGGGGCCCTGCACGCGGCAAGGCTGCTGGCGGGGGCCTCGGCTCTCGGTGGGGCTGGGCCGGTGCTGGGGCTCCCTGGGCGCAGGAGCCTGGGCGGGGAGGGGCCGCTGGCGGCGCTGGGCTCCAGCAGGGGCGAAGGACGCAAGACCCTCATTGGAGTGCAGGGCTGAGCCGTGCTGGAAGGGGCGAGGGGCTGCCGGTGCTCGCTCGATGCGAATGCCTGTGCGGCGCCCCGCCACCCCTTACCCTGCAGAACGGCTGTGCCGGGGCGCCGTGTGCCCAGCCCCGTGCAGTGGTGCTGCCTGGCCCCGGTGCTTCCCCTGCTGCTGGCCGCCCCGCTCTCTCACGTGTTCTCGCTGCCTGCAGCATTGGGCCCTACTGAGCGTGTCCCTGTTGAGCTGCCTCCTGTCCACAGCATGCAGCGTGGGCCTGGCGCTGGCCATCGCCCTCACCGTTCGCAGCCGTGGCACGCACCTTGTCGTGGGCTGCAACAGCTCTGCGCTGCCTGCGGATGCCCGTGCAGCCATAGTGACCAACGACTGTCCTTTCAACACCACGCGCATCTACGTGAGTCTGAGGGGCCACTGCACCCTCTGCCCCCTCCCGCTCTTCCTCTTTTCCCTCTCTTTTCCCTCTCTTTTCCCTCTCTTTTCCCTCTTTCCCTCTCCCCGCCTCTCTCTTTCGCCCACCCTCTCTCCCCTGCTCCCTTTCTTTCTCTCCCCTTCCTTCTGTTCCCCCGCTGCCTGCACAGCCGCTCTGCTCAGCTGCGTGCAGGGAGGCTGGGTGCAGTGGACCACCACGCTCCCTGAGAGACCGCTGGCCCTCCGCTCTGCAGGACACAGCCTTGGCGCTCTGGTTCCCCTCCATGGTGCTGGTGGCCGCAGAAGCTGTGCTGTCTGGCAGGTGCTGCTTGGTGGCCCTGGTCTTCCGGGGCATTGGGCCCTGCGCGCGCAGCTACAGCAAAGAGCAGGTATGTGACATCGGTCCGGATGGCTCTCCCTGCCTCTGCCTCACCACTGCTGCCTTTTTGCTGCGTTTTGAAGGTGCTGAGTTCGGCCAGGCCCGTGTTCCCATACAAGCAAGCTGTGTAGCAGTGGCAGAGGGGGAGCGGGGGAGGTGTCAGGTTTGAATCTGTTGTAGCCAGCCTTGGTGGCAGGCGGGCACCCCTTCATCTTGGGTGGTTGCAGAGGGACCCTTCTCTTTATCCCTGTGATAGCCAAGCCTGTTCCATCCTGGCTGTCCCGAGCGAATGCCGCCCCCCGAACCTGGCCCAGCCCTTCATATACCCCTGTGACCCTCCACCTCTTCCCCCCCGCCCCCCTCTAGCTGGCCAGGCCAAGTACAGTGAAGGAGGGACCACCGCGTGAGGGGCAGCAACTCCTGACTGGGCTGGCTGAGTCTTGCGCCTAGCTGGAGAGGTGAGCGCAGTGCGTGGGCTACACTCGGGGCATGGGAGGGGGCAGGCTCCGCTGTCAAGAGGGCCCCTGCCCACACCAGCGCCCTGAAACGTCTCTTTCTAAGCACATGCTGCAAGTACTGGCCAGAGGCGTCAGTGCCCGCCGCTGCAGCACAGTCCTGCACTCACACAGGCTCTGTCATTCCCAGGTGGTGTTGCAGGACTGCTGCGATCCAGCGAGGCGATGTCGCACCTGCACCATGCTCCTGCCGCAGGCATAGGTGTGGGTAGGGTGGGCTGCAGCGGGGAGGGGGTCTGCCTTCTCCCCTCAGCCCCACCGCCCCACCTGGGACAAACCCTGCGGGTTCCAGGCAGAAGCTGCGCAGGGTCACCAGGCAGCCCCAGCCTCGCAGGTGCCATGGTTCCCAGACATTCTCCCCCCTTCCCTCCCCAAGCTGGCACACTAAAGGCTCCATTGGTCTTTTACATGCAGTGGTGGGGGCAGCTAGAGGTGCTGAGGCCTGGCGACGGCCAGGGCTGGCCTGGGTCCTGGTGGCCCTGCTGCAGAGCAGGCAGGGTCATCTTGCTGTGCCTGCGCTCAGGCAGGCCAAGGAGTGGAAGGTGAACTCCTTTGTTGTGAGCCTCTGTTGTTTCTCTTAGTAAATAAACTTTTCATTTTCACACTGGCTGCTGTAAGCGCTGCCTGGGATGCCTGCTGGGAGCTCAGCCCGCTGATGGAATGCAGTGCAGCTTGTGTGTAAGCCCAGCTCTATGCTTGCCCCCCACCAGACACAGGGATGCAGACAGATACGTGGTCCCAGTGTGGCAGTCACCCAGCAGGGTGCGGGGCGCATGTTTAGCATAGCTAGGGTGAGGCCAACAGACCCGCGTGTCCAGGATTGTGGTCCTGTGCGCTGGGAGCTACACGTGGTCCTGGACTTGGCATCCCTTGACAAACAGGAGCACAGCAGGGTTGAGAGACGTGTTTATTGGGAGTGGATGTGGAGGGTGCCGAAGAACAGGACTGAAAGCTGCCACGCTCCAGCTCACTGGAATGAGAAGCTCGTACTTGGGAGTCCCCCACACCACTGGCTGAGGAACTTGAGCACATCTTGGCACGCAGGGCTGTGCGATGTCTGCAGAACAAGGAGGCCTTGGCAGTGATGAAGGGGCAGTGCTGTCACCCCCCCACCCAAGGGCACCCCTGGGGGCTGACAGAGCTCGGTCTGCCCTGCCGCCATAAGTGAGGTTAATCCGGGCCCAGCAGCACGCAGGGAGGCTGCACTAGAACCACCCTGGTTCAGTGTAATTCCACTCAGCAGGACAATGTTTTATTGTCAGCATGAGGGGGTGAACCCTGCAGCCCGTCTCCCTGCCCCGCGGCGTGCCTGCCTCACCTTGACAGCCATCAGGAACTTGTTCCACGTGTCCTTGTTGGCTTCTCGGCCTGGCCGCTTGAACTCTATCTTGTTCCGTAGCACAGGGTACCCTAGTCGCACAGTGACACCTTCAGAAACGAGCCTTTAAGCACTGCGACGCAGCCCTGCGGCTGTCTGGTGTGTGCACATGGGGGTCTTTTGTCGGGGGGCTGTCTGTAGAAGAGACAGCTTTTGTAGGGGAGGGGCAAAGCAGGGGCAGGTGCTGCACGTGCGTGGCATGTCAGTACTGGACAGCCTGGGCAGCCTCCTAGGCAGTGCTGTGCAGACTGAGCAGCCATAGAATTGCAGAAACACAGAATGGCGTAGGTTGGAAGGGACCTTGAGGTCTGTACGGTCCAATCCCACCCTGCTCAAGCAGGAGAACAGATGGTCAGTCACCCAGGACCACATCCAGATGGCTTCTGACTATCTCAGAGTATGGAGATGCCACAACTTTGTGTAACGTGTTCCAGTGCTCAGTCACCCTCACAGTAAAAAGGGTCCTTCCATCTCCTCCAGCAGAACCGGTCCCACAGCCACACAGTCTACCTGCTCCTCTTGGAGCACAGCCTGAACTCCCTCCCAGACCCCTGCAACGTGTTCCCACTCCCTGCACGGCCCTGTGTCCTGCCTTGCACAGGGGTGAGCTGACCTAAAGCTTACCCGTAAGCACACAGGGCAGGGAGCGCACTCCTGTATTTGCTGCCACCAGTGAGGCTTCATATGTGTCACGCTCGTCCCGTGGCAGCACCTGCTCCAGCCGCTGGTCCACAGACATGGTGAGCACCCAGTGCCTGACCTCCTCCCGCTTCTNAAAGCTTACCTGTAAGCACACAGGGCAGGGAGCGCACTCCTGTATTTGCTGCCACCAGTGAGGCTTCATATGTGTCACGCTCGTCCCGTGGCAGCACCTGCTCCAGCCGCTGGTCCACAGACATGGTGAGCACCCAGTGCCTGACCTCCTCCCGCTTCTCCTCCTGCAGGGCAGAGGCCAGGGCACTGCCTGATACTGCACGCTGTGCATGCTGTGCATGCTGTGCCACTGCCCAGCTGCCGCTCCGCAGCACTAGGGAACGCGCTGGGAAGTGCAGGACACGAGTGTGCATGCAGGATGTGCACATGTGTGCATATCTGGACAGGGGCACATACATGTGTGCACAAGCACATGCGCATATTGGGAGGGGAGCATGAGAGAGAGAGTGTGTTTGTGTGTGTGTTTGCTGTGGGCAGGGGGGCACAGCGCAGGGGGCAGTGCTGAGTGCGTTTCCATCTCCTGTAGTGCCTGCTGTCCCACCCTTGCCCCAGTCCCTGGTCAGAGGGCCCTGAAGCAGCATCACTGTTCGTGGGAGCCGAAGAAGGCAGATGACACTCACAGGCACGTGCTGCTGGGCTGGAAGTGGCACTTCAAAGGGAATGTCTGTGCTCTGGAAATCACAGTGGTCCGGAGAATCCAGGTTCCCTTCTTCAATAGCCTGAGAAAGGAGAAGAAGTGGTGGAGCACCAGTAAATAACATCTGTGGAGCTGACAGTACAATCTACGTTGTGAGGATGGTATTACTGATGCTTCTATCTGTTAGTGCCATGGTGGCTGGGCTCTCCTGGGAGGTGGCATTTATGGCCATTCTGTGCTGTCTCGGAGGATGTGTGCCCCTGAAACATTGTACTGATAGCACTTGGAAGACTGGTCCAGTAAGGTCTGTCAGCTTCCTAGGGTTTGGTGTTTTCTGGTGACAACTTGCTGGTCAGGGAAGGAGCTGACTGGCATGGGGGACACCTGATTTCATATCACAGTGGCTAAAGCACCGGGCCATGCCCTCCACCCCGCAGGTAACTTTCCTTCCCTTGGAACAACTCAGATGAGATAGCGACTCTTGCAGCCATGAAGACTACAGGCCTAACCTGTTAGGCCAGCTTGCTCTTTGCTGCAACATGCATGCATAGTGGCACTGGCACGCACAGAGTGACAACGTCAGGGCTGCTCAGGTGCCCTGCATGGCAGGTCCTTCCACAGCTAGTGTTAGGGTACCCAGCGCTGCGCATGCACACACACAGGGCAGCGTTCAGGGTTCTCCATCAGCGCCAGCTCAAACATTTGCCACCATGTTCAAGCTTCAAGAGCACCCTGGCCAGGTCGAGCTTCTGTCTTGGCCCCACAGCCCACTGTAATTTTAAGTAATTTTAAGTACAATAGCCCTCCTTCCAGCAGACTATACGCACATCTGAGAGGTCCAGGAAGCGGTTCAGGAAAATGAAAGCCATGTTCTCCCAGTTGACTGCCTAGTACAGAGAGGAACGCCAAGTGAGACCAGGTAGCTTATCGTCACAGCCACAACTCTCCTGCCTGAGCCATGTCTAGAAAGGATGTGGTTCTGTTTGTGCCACGACATCCCGCTTGCAGCACAGGTAACAGAGGAGAGTGCATGTTCCTGGCTCACCATCCATTGGAGCAAAGGCCTCCAATGCCAGTGTCTGGCTATTGGTGTGCCAGTGCGGCTAGGGGAGGATAGGGGAAGATAAAGCTGAGAGTCCCTGAGCCCAGGGTCCTCCACCTCCTTAGCTGCTCTGGTGGCAGATAGCCCTTACCTTGGCAGCTGTCCCAGCTTCATAGAAAGCCTTGTCTGCAGGGAGGAGCTCAGTGTGGCGCAGCAGGGAAATGGAGAGCTTGGCAGCCACAGTGTCCTGCAGACACAGAGTAAAGCCACAACAATCAGCACAGAAAAATCAGGTCAGAAGGGATCTCATGAGATTGTAGTGCCCCAGAACCACGGCAGGGACTCTGCGCCCCCATGTTCNTACGCACATCTGAGAGGTCCAGGAAGCGGTTCAGGAAAATGAAAGCCATGTTCTCCCAGTTGACTGCCTAGTACAGAGAGGAACGCCAAGTGAGACCAGGTAGCTTATCGTCACAGCCACAACTCTCCTGCCTGAGCCATGTCTAGAAAGGATGTGGTTCTGTTTGTGCCACGACATCCCGCTTGCAGCACAGGTAACAGAGGAGAGTGCATGTTCCTGGCTCACCATCCATTGGAGCAAAGGCCTCCAATGCCAGTGTCTGGCTATTGGTGTGCCAGTGCGGCTAGGGGAGGATAGGGGAAGATAAAGCTGAGAGTCCCTGAGCCCAGGGTCCTCCACCTCCTTAGCTGCTCTGGTGGCAGATAGCCCTTACCTTGGCAGCTGTCCCAGCTTCATAGAAAGCCTTGTCTGCAGGGAGGAGCTCAGTGTGGCGCAGCAGGGAAATGGAGAGCTTGGCAGCCACAGTGTCCTGCAGACACAGAGTAAAGCCACAACAATCAGCACAGAAAAATCAGGTCAGAAGGGATCTCATGAGATTGTAGTGCCCCAGAACCACGGCAGGGACTCTGCGCCCCCATGTTCCCAACATGTAACAGAGGTTAAAAACTGCAGTCCTGACCGTAAGTACCCTCATGGTGTGAACACAAAGGAGGACTGTCACCTGAAAATAAAGTTGTTCTGCTTTATAAACCTTGCAGGTTTTACTAGAAGCCGCACCCAAACTTGCACCATTTGAGTCACCGAATAGATGAGGTTGGAAGGGATCTCTGGTGATCGCCTAGTCCAGCCCCTCTGCCCTGTTCAAAGCGGATTCAGCTACAGCAGGTTATTCAGAAACATGTCTGGCCATGTTTTGAGTATCTATCTCAAGGGACAGAGACTCTCCAGCCTCTCCAAGCGACCTGTTCCAGTGTTCAGCCATGCTCATAGTAAGTTTTTTCTTGTATTCAATCACATAATTTTTGAGTGGGGGCGAGTAATTCAAGGGAGATGTCACTTTTCTGCTTGCCAGATAGGTTCTCATCATACCAGAACTGGGAAGGCCATCCCTACTTCACAGTCCCAAATAGACTACCCAACACCTCAACATTCAGCAGCATTGCAGAGAAGGACCTGGGAGTGCTGGGGGACAACNACTGTGTGGGTCTGTACAGGTTTCCAAGACATCAGTCATCTGTCTGACTTGTCTCTGGACCCCCAGAATCTACACATGGAGCCATGGGGAAGCCCCAGTCTCCCCTATGACTTCTACTGGGGTCCTAGCTGTGGCAACCTTTCTTTTCGAGTCTTCTCTATCACAGCTCCAGTCCCACACTCATGCAGAGCTCTATCACAGTTCCAGAATCCCACACGGATCAAAACTTCAGCTATGTATTGTGGCCCAGAACAAATCCCAATGCACCTAAGACTCAAAAATCCAATGCCTTGTGAGGCCCGGTACCCAGGCCCGTGAACTCCCAAGTCCCGTAGAAGGCCCAGCACACAAGTCCGGTATCTGCCAGAGCCCTGTGCGATGCCAAGCACCCAGGCTCACAAGCTCCCAAAGTCCCTGAGAAGGGAGCAGCACACAGGCCCATGAGCTCCCAAAGCTCTGCGCAAAGCAAATTTGCTCTCAAGACCATGTGTGAAGCCCAGCAGCTCTTACGGCCCAGGACAGCTGAAGAAGCAGCAATGCCTCTCCTGGGAAGACCAGATTTTCGTGTGATCCCTAAATTTCTAATGGTGCCTCTGCTCTCACAAGTCATACCAAGCATATGGATCAGCTTTCCACTGGTCTACATCTCAGCCTTAGTGGCCGGGGGCAGGTCCCACTATAAGGAGTCAGAGAAGACCATCTCCAGTTCCACCTGCTAGTGGTGGGCTCCCAGATCACTACAGTCCTATTTGCATGCATCCATGATGTGTAAGTCATCCCTGAAGTGGAACAGTGAACTATGGACAGCTCTGAACCGGCATGTCCGCACAGGGTTCTGCACTCAGGGTGGTGTTTTGGCAAAGGAACTTCAAAAAACTTACCAGTTGCTTCACGCCCTGAGCAGCGGAGCGGGTGGCATAGTAGTGAGAGATCAGCAGCATCGTTTCAAACTCTTCATGTGCTGGAGTGTTTGCCTCACTTGACTTTACTAAGTTTTCACACTGAAGAAGAGAAAAGGAGTAATTGAGAACAGGAGAGCACAAGGGCACCCTTCATCCACTCAGGTCCAGCGAAAAGCTGGGAGAGAGAAGGATCTGAAATATCCAAGCACTCAGGGGATTGAGAAGGACTGGGCCTTGGGTGCTCTGGGTCCTACAGAGTGCTGAAGGGAGGAGGCTGTGGGAGAAGGGGAGAGCCAACAGTACTGCAACAGCAGACAGCACTGGAAGCAGGGGCGAGTTTGGATGGACAAAGGGAGATTTGTGGGTTTCGTTTGTGCTACAGCTGGGTATTTGTGGGACAGAAACAGAGAAGAGGGAATCATGGGCTACAGCTGAGGTATTTCGGGACAGAGAAGAAGCAGCCCTAAGCATCTCTGGGGAGATGGCACGGACTCTTATTTTCCAGGCTCAGTAGTTCTGTGCTTTCCCCAGGTCCTTGCCCCATCCAGGCTGCTGAATATGAGTGTAGGACAAAAAGCAGGCATGCTGTGATGGGCTCCCCTGTAGCAGTGACACAGTGAGCTCTGCAAGTGCCAGTGTCCAGACCCACTTCTAGGATTTGGCCTTGAGTGCAGGGTCATCTCCTTCCCTGACTTCTCTTGCCCAGCCACATCCACTTCACAATATCCTGTTGTCCTACTGTCCACATTGCGTACATGTCCCCATTTCCCCTCGGCTAGTTTTCTACAAATACCGCCCATGTCACCTGGCTAGAGACTGGTTGTTCTTCCTCCCCTGCTAGGAGCCACCAGGGTGCTGGAATTTAACAGGCAGTGGTGGCCATGGCCCACGCTCACCAGGTGGAAGAGAACATCACGCAGGTCAGCCCAGCTGGAGTAGGCCTCGGCACAATTCATGCCAGATGCATTCACCATCTCCACAAAGAGACGCTTGTAAATGTTGAAATTCTGCAATAAAAAGGAGAGAAATCTTGAGGGAGCCAGACAGGGAGTCAGCAAAATTCTGGAGCTCTCCTGCTGCCAAGCACAGGCTGAGGGAATGGCAGCTCTGCACGCAGGCTCCGGGAGCAGCACTGCTGCAGACTGCGTGTTGCAATGGGTGCTACAGGACAAGGCATGGAAATGGGAAGAATGCTTCCTGCAGCCAGTGCTCGCAGAGAGGCAAACACGGTTCCTTTTATTTTGATCTTGGTGGTTAAGGTGTTCAAAACAAACACAAATACTCAACTCCACCCTACGCCTTCCCCATGGAGAACGTGCCAGGAGATCGCCTTCCGTCCTCTAGCTGAGGAGCCTGTGGAAGAATCCACAGCAGGGCTGAAGTGGCTTGGACGTGTTGAACACTTGGCAATGCCAGTTCTGGACTGGAAGCCTGACTCATGTAGCAGATCATAGCACACTGGGATGTCATGCTGTCTTCATTACCTGTGGGTTGGCAGGTGCTCCATGGTGGACGTACAGGCTCAGGGCTTTGTCCCAGCTGCCTTCCCGGATGAGGTGTGTTGCATACAGAGCTACGTACTTGTGCAAGACTTTGTAGTTCTGGAGAAGGCGCACAGAAAGCAGTAGCATGAGATTCACGAACTGAACACTCGTCACTCAGTAGGGATGGTTTCAGATGCATGTACACACAGCATACACCCAAGCCCCAAAGGGCGACACCAGGTAATCAGACAGAGAGAGACTGCACACAGCGGACCTTGTTTCTGATTTGGGCCCCACCTGACACCTCTAATTGTGGCTAGCTGATGCTTTGCTGATCCTTCCACAGCTGGAAATAAAGCTGGTTTTCAGCTACTCACCACTTGCCAAAGGAATACTGCCAAATACCTAAAGGATGCAGAGTCTCCACAATGCGGCACCACAGGTACCAACGGTAAACCATCCCTCAGACTAATGACAGAATGAATCAAAACACTCTGTGGTCTGAAGATGTTCATAATTTGCAAGGCTGCTCTAGTCCATTACTCAAATGCTGTCAGATCTCTGGGACTGGAGGCCTCCTTGGAGTGCTGCTCATACATGCACTGATCACATAAACACTTCGCTGAGGACTGACTGTAGTTGGCCTTACAGAAATTCAACTGAGGAAAGACTTGTTTCATGCAGGCTTAAATATAGTAATGAGATGAAGAAGATGGCACAAAATGTGCAATCCTGTCAAAAAATGAGCAACGGAAACAAGTTTATTAAGCGCAAGAGAGACCAGTGCCCCAGTGAAATGTCTAGAACTTGAACACCCAGATGTGGATGCTAGTGAAACACTAGGTACGTGACAGTTTGGGATACAGGCCAAGTCTGGTATGTGACCCGTTTTGATAAATGTAACTTTTTTCCTCAATAATCACTGTACAACAGCTGAGTCAGAAGTAACGAAACTCTGCTCTGGTCATGGAGCAAGGTTGTGCTGATGCTCTCTTAGAGGCATAAACAGACTAACACCTTCTTGGACTAAATGTCGTAGTGTTGTGCCTGGCTGACAATAAAACTGATTAAGCCTTGACCATTAAATTGAGTGCAAAGCTATTCTTTATGGAATAAGATCAACACTGGTATCTCCTGTTAATTAGAACATCAGCACAGAAGTCTCCAAGATAACAACTACTACAATAAAGACCATTTGTATCACCAGAGAAGCCCGAGTCAAAAAGAAATCAAGCTCACTGTAGTACAGCCCAAACTCAGGTTACTGGTAATGGCATTAGAAACAAAGCTATAAAAATACAGCACAACCCATTACCAACGCTTGTCCAAGTTATCAGTGTTTGCCTGAGTGATCAGCTGTGATGCCTCCGCTAACTGCAGGCTCCACTGCCAGGGGCTGCCCTGTTACTCAATCTGAAGCAATGCCTCACTTCAAAGAATCAACACCTGCCCTTAGTTTAGCTGCTTTATCAATCACCATCAAATCAATAGCCAATGAATAACCATTGAATACAAACAAACCCCCAAAGCAGATCCTGGCAATCTGGAGCTTTCTCCTCCTGTTACTGCACTGAATAGCACTGTAAAACAGTTCCATTTTGCTTTTTTTCATTTTTATTACTCTGCTGAGGTAATTTTGCTAGTTTTAAGTCGGTAAAAATGAAAAAATGTCACATTTTCTTTCACAACGATGATGCCTGGTTTCTACTGACACCAGGCCTCTAAAGAACATGTAGAAAGAAGGCTTTCTTTTACAAGTCTCTCTGTTTCCATGGGACCAACTACTTCCAGCCCAAGCGACTCACTTAGCTTTGTCCCATGCTCCATTAATCACAAAATTCAAACACAATGTGCTTCTGGGTTCTACCACTTCCCTACCAGCCCCGACTGGACAGTGGAGAGGTGTTTTTGAGCTGCTGCAGTGATCCCCCATGCTCCTCACAGAAACGACCGCTCTGCCCTGCCCGCTCATCCCTGCTGCCCCTGCTTCAGAGAGCCAGGACGCCACATCTGTCTCCTGGGGGCTCACACAGGCACTCACCTGCTTAGCTGCAACCTCCAGGCACTTTTCCCATTGCTCCTGCTCTGCGTACATATCCAAAGCAGCCATGACATCTATTCCCACCAGCTGGGGATGGAAACAACCATAAGTTCAGTGTGCAGGCAAGGCTTCCTACCAGCATCAAGGCAGGCATTAGCCTACCCAGGTTGTTTCTTCACGTACACACAGTCCCTCCCCTTCCACAGTACTGAAGCACAGACACAGCGTGACCCATGTGGTATGCAGAAACCACGACTCATGGGCACATACAGACTCCTCACCTGTGGGCATATTCACGCAAAAGCCCCACGAGAAAGGCTCCAGGGATCTGTACAGATCCTGACATCATTCCCTAGCCTGTGAGACATCCCAAATACGTACCGAGTCTACCTTTCCTTGGTTTTTTAAATACTCCTTGTAACGCTGGTCCACATACTCCTCTGACCTACCGGGTAGAAAGAATCTCAATAGGCAGCAAGACTAAGAGCATCTTGCAGCAGCGCAGAGGCTGGATTCAACTTTGTCTACTTTGGGAAAAAAGAGGACTTACAGCTGTGCCATGGCTTTTTGGCCTGCTGCTGGGAGCATAGGTAGAAGGGGGAAGAAAGGGCCTGAGCAACTCTTTGCGACACAATGTGTGAGGAGAGAAAGGGATCGCAGGACTTTCAGAAGGAAATGCATGCACAGGATTATGCCAAGGAAGGGGACACAGTGATGGGATGAAAGGGCCTAACAATTTGCATGGGATGCGTGGCAACAGAAAACTGTCTGGATGGTAAATGGCTTGGGAAGGGCAGCTGGGGAGAATGTGCCCTGTCACACAGGGGAAGGCCACTGTGGGGAGAATCCAGGGAACCTGGCGGAAGCAGGACAGGACAGGACAAGGGATCATCTAGAGGTGGGGGATGGAGCAGGAAGAGTATAATTTGGGAAGTTCAGGGCATACCTGGGGTCCAGCTCCTTGGCCACGCACTTGGCTTTGCTCCATTCCTCCCCTTCAATGAAGGCATCAATAGCCTCTTGGATGAGGTCCAAGCTGAGGTAGAGTTCAGCTGCCTGCAGGGCCAGAGACAGTCCCGTGAGAGCTGAAACCCCAATGGCACCCTGTAGCCCAGGCTGGCGCTGGTGCCGTTGGAAGTGACCAGCACGCAGCAACAACAGAAGGTCTCTTCTCAAAAGATAACCCCCCTTTATCTGCTTCCTGCCTCCTCCCAAGGCCTGGCTCTCTCATGCTGTTCCAGAACTTGATCCCTTCCCATCCTTCCTCCTCCTTGAAGACTCTGCGCTGCCTAACTCTGGTTAGGGCCATCCACCCACCACCCTTGGGCCTCCTTCCCTTGGATAGGGCTCTCCCTTCCTATGTCATTGCTTCTTCAGTAGCCTGGGGCAGGAGCCAGCCCTCACCGCACTGTATTTCTTCATGGCCACCAGCTGAGGAGCCACAGTCCGCGTCACCTCCACGCTCTGTGACTGATCCAAGAATTTAATGGCCAACTCAGCAGCCTGTGAAGAGAAATCGTCAGCAGCACAAGTGATAAAAGCTGTTAAGAGAAAGGGATGAAGCTGGGAAGAGCTCAGTCCCAGCTAAAAGACTGAGACCCAGGAGCGCTTGAACTATGGGGGAGGGGAGAAGAAACGACACCCCACTTCAACAATTCGGAGGAGCAAAGCCCAGCTACTTTCACACATGGGAGAAGATCGGACAAGGACATAACTGTTGTAGAAGTTGGTACAAGGGCACAGGTATGAGTGAAGGGTATGGACAAGAACACAACCCAAAGGCTAGTAGACATAAAACCACGAGAAGAAAAAAGGGCGCTCATCTAGCCAAGGGCTAAGTCATAAAGACCAGCTCTTCAGTGTAGGGAGATACGGGCACAAAGACACTGGCACGCTGCTGGAAGTGGTGCCAGAGCAAGGATGTCAGTGCAGTGCAGGATAAGCTCACAGCCCGTCGTGGATCAACAGAATGGCCATAAAGGCTTCTTTCAGGCCCTGCAGTCACTGGAGCCTGCAGATCCTCTCCTGTGCCCTGCAGTGACTGAGATATCTCTGGGATGCACTGCAGGTTGTGGGAGACCTCCATGCAGCAGAGCAGATGAAAGGAATCATAGCCCTTGAATGTACCTTTAGCAAGCACTTCTCCATCAGGACACTGTTGCTGGGGTCCCGCACCTTCAGATAGCAGTCCACTGCCCTGGCATATTCCCCAGTCTGCTCCCATTCCTGCGCCTGCTCCAGCAGCCCTTCGGTTCCTCTGTAGGGAGGAAGGCAGGCTGTGAGCAAGCTTGAGCTGAGATCCTGCCACAGAGATCCTGTAGGCAGCATGCAGGGCACAGGCAGGGAGGTGCACAGCAGAAGTAAGCCAGGGACCTCAGAGGGAGCTGAGCATGTGACAAGGAATGCACACAGCCAGTGCTGAGGAGAGAACTGATTAAGGACCCTGGGGAGATGCTCTAGCCGTACAGAATCTGTAAGCAGCGAGAAGACATCTGGGAGACCTTGGACGGCAAGAAAAGCCTGGAGTCTCCCAGAGCAGGGACGAAGTATGTTAGGAAACCCATGTGGTAGGAAGTCCAGGGTCCTCAAGAAGGAAACAACTGGATGCCAGGGATCTTGTCAGGCTCTCTCTGTAAGGCATCACCACAATGGCTTACGGGAAGAGCTATCTGTCTGTTCCCTGCAGCCTGACCACAGCATTTCTTACCTGGAGCCCTTCTTGGCAGTCTCCCTGCCGCATTCCTCCTGTAACTCTTCCAGCCGACTAGGCACGTATTCCTTGCAGATCCACAGGGCCTCACTCCACATGCCAGCCTCCTGCACAAGCACAAAGGGAAGGAGAAATTCTCAATAATCCACCAGGATCCCCCACACTCCTGGCATCACATAACACATCTAGCCTCTCTTGTCATCTTGCCAGAGGACCCACCGGAAGAAACGCCACAGCAGCAACATCCAATTCTTTCCTCCCCCAAAATGGCACTATGTCTATCCATTCACCCAAGCTACCTCAGGGGAAAGTGCTCATCCATCCTAGCTACCTCTGTGGAATAGGCACTTATAGTCTCCAAATGCACCCACTTGTGCTACCCATGAGGACCATCCATATTCTGGCAGGGTACTTCCACCCAGGGCTGTGAGACAGCTAAGCTATGCTGTGAAATCTCTTCCGGTTCAGTCTCCTAAGAGCAGGCCAGAATTAAGTTCTACTAGGAATGACATGAGTAAATGGTTTCTCTTTGGCTACTAAGCTGACAGGGAGAGCTGGGACATGGATTTCACTCCTCCTCCATCCAAACTGGGTTCTTGTCCAGCAAGGAAGCCAATGATGTTGCTCCAGACTACGCTCACCTTGTAATACTTTATGGCCAGCTCAGGTCTCTGTGCTCGCAGGAGGAAGGCCTCCATTTTCTGGAACTCTCTCTGCTCAAAGGCAAAACGTGCCTGTCCCACAAGCACATCAGCCACACTGTCTGGGTCATGAGCCTCAGCCACACGCTGTGCAGCATCCCAGTTCTGGTTATGCACAAACCTAGGAGAATCAACACGAGATGTAACAAGAGGGACGGCAAGGAGCAGGCCAATGCTGGAGAAGCAACCAGGCTGGCATCATATACGGGGAGAGGAGATGCAGCAGGCCAGGATGGGGAAGGATACATACATCAGCACTGCCTCCTTGGGTTTCCCAGCTTTAACAAACTCTGCTTCAGCCTCTTCAAATCTGCCCTAGAAGAGAGGAAAGAATTTTCTTGTATGCCTTCCTGCCCTGATACCGTTGCATGACCTCCTCTATTACCAGGAGACAGAGAGGATTTATGAAACAAAGATGTGTATAGAAGCTTGGGGCTGTAATCATGGAGCCTTTTGGGTGAGCAGCAACTGCAGCCATAAAAGTGCCTGCTGCAGCAGCCCTTGAGGACAAGTGTTCAATTACCTGAGTGACCAGAGAACTCCCACCTATTCCAGGGGGTAAACTTACCTCATCTTCTAAGAACATGGCATACTTTAAGTGGATCTCTGGCATCTTCTGCTTCATGGAGAGGCGGGCCAGTTCAAAGGCAAATTCAAAGACCCTGCAACAAAAGAGAAAACGGGGTGAGAGCAGAATGTGCTGTGAGGGCATGCCTTCATCAAGAGCAAAACATCGAGTAGAGCACAAGACACTGGGAGAGGAGAGAGGGGAATACAGAGGGCCCCAAGCGAATGGGTACTGTCCACTCCTCCTGTTCCTGGCCAGAGGACAGGCGTGTTTAAGAGCCCCCACTAAGGAAATTCAGCTCCTTCACACTTGCTGCTAGTGCCAGAGGCCCTTCGTTCAACCCTAAGGGGAGACACAGGACTCCCCTGAGCCTAGCGATGTGAGAGCTGAGGGAGAGCAGCAGTGAATGGCAGTGCAGTCAGATGGCTGGCCAGGTGCAGAGTGGGGCCAAAACTCTTCTGGCAGGCAGCTACTTACAGCGACATGAGGAATACCTCCTGCTGTGTTCAGAGGCTCTCACAAGCCCTTCCTGCTGAGGCTAAAGGGCAAACTGCTTTTGCCTGCCCAGCTCTGACTTGACATTTGAGAGACTAACAGGCGGACAGGAAGCAGGATGTGTAAAGGAAGCAGAATGCCAGTGTGAAGAGGTACCGGTGGGGTGGGAAGACATGCCATATTCTCGACCTGCAGCTGTCATGTGCGTACAGTTATCTTAGGGCACCTCTTTTTTCTCGGGTTAGGCAGATGGCAGAAAAGCGCTGGGCTGATGGATCTGCTTACCCACTGTCTGCTGCATGGTCAATGGCCAGCTCCAGAAATCCGAATTTACTGAGGAGTTTCACAGCTGTCTCTCCACCCAGGCTCTTTGCCCACATATAGGCCACGTGCTTGTAGGCGTTTGCTCCCCCATGTGCCTTGGCCACCTATCCAAAGCAAAGAAAGCAGAAGAGCCCAATGCATCCATTTCATCTTCAGCAGCTGAGCCAGGACTCCCCTCTCAGGTGATGCTTGTTGTCATGAGGGAGCACCAAAAACAACTGCTCTGTCCTGAGGAACCGCTCTGTAGTCACCACTGGACTGGGGAGAGTGAGACAAAGGCCAACACGGCAGAGCAAAGAAGAGGCTGCCGCCTCCTCAGCATGGCCCACACGACTGTTAGGTCTGCAGAAGGGACCCCTGGCAATCTGTGTCAGCGCTGGAAGGCAGAAGTGCTGGGGTGGGGCTGCTACAGAGTGGCTACGGGCAGAGCAGTACCTCTGAGGCAGAACACGGTGCAGTAGTGCGGAGCAGAGCAGTGCCTGGAGGAAGGCAGTGCTGCAGAGAGGCTAGGGGTCAAGCCCCGCTTTTGGGGTGCAATGCTGCACAGCAGCAGGCACAAGTGCCTCCAGTGCTGTACCACATGCTGAAGCTAGGTAGTGTACGCAAATTTTGCAGTGAACAGACACAGAGCAGTTCCCACCGGGATCCTGCAGTCAAAGCCTGATCCCTGCACAGTGGGATAGCTGTGAAGTGATTATTACCCTGTAGGCTTCTTCCCACATGTCATTCACTCTGTACATGTTTACTGTGGCCTTCCAGTCCTTAGCTTCTAGGTAGTGGTACTCGGCCTCCTGTAAGCGTCCCTCTGCCTCCAGCTCCTGCAATCAGAGGCAGTATGTTAGCGACGCTCTTATCCCTGCTTGGTCTAGTTGATCCCCTGCTATGAGATGCACTCACCTTGCCCAGATGCAGGTGGGTATCACTGAGTAAGTCCTTGTGGTACTTGGCCACCAGGCAAACCATCTCATCATACATCTTACACTTCTTGTACATGGTGATGGCCAAATCAGGTTCATTCATAGTGACATACAGCCTGGGAACACAAGCACATTCAAACGGCTCAGTCAAGGACAGACCAGTCCAGCAGCCTCTCTGCATCCTGCCCAGCGGGAGTCAGGTCCTGGGCACACTGCCAAAAGGTGCGACGGGTGTGCAGCATGACTGTTGTGGACTGCAAGGCTGAACACTGCTTAGACAGAGCCCTTCTGTTATACCACCAGCAGCTGCAGTAGGGCAAAGTTATTCCCTCCATCCTCAGCTGTCAACCTGAGCTGTGATTTGGAGGGAGCCTCTGGGCTTCTGTGACCTGTTCTCATCCTGGTCTCCAACCTGAGGCTGTCAGTCCTGTTGGGGTGGTGACACGACAATGTTGGCTCAACTCACTCATATAGGCCAGCAGAAAGGTTAAACTCAATGTGACCTCACCAGCTGTAATGCCCCCTTTCATGTACTGGGCATCCTTGAGATCAGATACCGTGACATCATGTACACACCTGTGTTTGTCTCTGTACCTACCAACCTTATTGTGTTGTTATTAATCTAGAACTGACAACATTAGTAACCTGGATGGGAAACACTCCACCTTCCATGTCTTATCCTCAGCTGACCATGACGGATCAGATGTTGCACTCTGCAGTGGGGAAAAGCCTTGTCATATCTCCCCTGCTGCACCCCACCTGATCCTCCTTTCTGTCCTGGTGGACAAAGACAGATCCACAGTCAGTGACTTCTCTTCCTATGAACCCTGAAATACCAGCTCAAAGTCGTCATGTGTAGAGAGAATACCTCTGACCTTTCCAAACCCTAGTCCCAAACTCTACTCTCACCCCAGGAAAGGGCTCATCTTCACTACAGGCATTTTTTCAGGGCTCAGTCTTGGACTAGTACGAAAGAAGATGCTCACCTCTCTGCTTCTTTGTACTTGCCCTGCTTCTCCATCTCTTGGGCCTGGGTTATATAGAGCACAGACACATCTTCCTGACTCATACACTTGATCGCCAGCTGCCAAAAGGAACGCACATGGGAGAAACTACAGCATACTGCATTGATACATGGTAGTGAAGGAAAAGGGGAAAACCAATCTCCTTCCCATTACAAACAGGTGTATGTGCTATTCGCTCTGCACAGCCATGTGTCGCTGTGACCAAAGCACATACGACCAACCCCCTCGGAAGGTGCTATCTGTGTCACAGGTGCACCCACACAGGGCTGCCAAAGTAAAGGAGGGCACAGACAGGATTTGAAGACCAGGGACCGATTTCTGGCCAGCTACTGGATGCCCCTACATGCATCCTTTGGGAAGAGTGCTTGTTCATCAGGTGTTGGTGCACAAGGCACCACCACCTGCTGATGGAAGACGTTTCACCAAGTGGGGTGAGGTCCCCAGAAGCTTTGCCTCTGACTCTACCTTGTAAGCCTGTTCCCAGAGCCCGGCCTGTGTGTACATGTCAATGGCATCCTTGGTCTTGTCTCCTTTGATGTACAGCTCCTCTGCCACCTGTAGGGAAATGACCATACTCAGCAGTCCCAAGGGATACACAGAGCAGCAATGACTGTGGTCTCTGGCCTCACCTGATACTCCTGTAAAGCTGCATAGTGCTGGGCAATCTTAAGGTAATATTTGGCCACTGTCTGTTTGTCCTGCAAGTCCAAAATGTAGATGGCCTTCTTCCACTGCCGGGCTCCCAAGGCTGCCTCAATGGCCTTAATCGAGCACCTAGCATCAAAAACATAACTCTTTACAGCCAGACAGACAGCAGCCATCTCCTCCAGCTGAGTTAAGCTAGGGAGACCAAAGCGCTCTGCTGCTTGATTCTTCTTCCTGGGTTAGAGCGAAAAAGGGAGCTGAATAACTGGCAAAGCTAAGGGGAAAGAATGAAGAACTAGGACAGCAGGGAAGAGTCATCAGGGATGAAAGACCTTGGGAGAGATGCAGGAAGGCATCCACAGTTGGGGCCAGCAGAGACTGCACATAAGCACCAGGGGCACTGGCAAAGCGGGGCTGAGGGGGCTTACTCAGGCAAACCCCCTGCTGATGTAAACAAACCATACCAACTTCACAGCTTGCCAGGTTATACTGCTGGTTATACAGCCATCACCTGCCCCCACCTGGCTTCGATATAATGGTTAATAGCAGCATCCAGCTGTTTCTGCTGCACCAGATGGTCTCCCCAGGCCTCCTCCAGCTTCACAACTTCCGTGGGAAACGCCAGGCGAGCCAGCTCCACTGCTGTAAGGGGACAAGACAGCTGTTACACTGAATCCAGCAAGGAAGCAGAACTTTGAGGCCAGCGTGGGCCTTGGGTGGGGTGCAGAGGGAGGTGACTGTCTAATCCACTCTAGCTCCAACAGGCTACCCAGCAATCTGGACCCTGTGGAGAGCTGGACGAAATCCATGCTGGTGCAACCAGCACCATCGACGGCTTGGGAACAGGATGCTGTTCTGGGACTGTGTGTGCAAGTATGACTATGTGAAAATACATACATTGAATGAGATGATACATGGAAGCTTCAGAGCATCTAGGCATCTCTAGGCTCCAGGGCAATAGCTCATGTTGCCACCAGGCGAGAGTACCCAGGCTCCTGCTGGGGATGGATGGGGGGAAGGAACATGTTTAGCACAGTACCTTTCAGGAAGGCACTGCCCTTGCAATAGCACTCCAGAGCCTTCTGTGGGTTCCTGACCTTCTCAAACAGCTCTCCAGCCTAATGACAAATCATAGAATCATAGAATCACAGAATGGTAGGGGTTGGAAGGGACCTCTAGAGATCATCTAGTCCAAGCCCCCTGCTAAAGCAGGTTAGCCTAGAGCAGGGTGCACAGGAATGCGTCCAGGCGGGTTTTGGATATCTCCAGAGAAGTAGACTCCACAACCTCCCTGGGCAGTCTGTTCCAGGGCTCTGTCACCCTCACAGTAAAGAAGTTCCTCCTCACGTTCAGGTGGAACTTCCTGTGCTCCAGTTTGTGCCCATTGCCCCTTGTCCTGTCGCTGGGCACCACTGAGAAGAGTCTGACCCCGTCCTCTTGACATCCACCCTTTTAGATATTAGAC
>VZSC01009431.1:108975-122042 GCA_013398225.1 Steatornis caripensis
CCTCCCTCCCTCCCTCCATTCAGGCATATCTGTCTTTACCTCTCCCCAGGCATGCCATCTTGCCACACTCCCCCACATGTGCGTGCCTCACCCTCATCTTCTTGTCCCTGAAGAGTAGTTTGTGGCCTGTTTCATTCAACTCCAGCCAATCAATCTTGCTGTCATGGTTGACAGTGCCAGTGTTGTAGCCACCAACAAGGTCCACTTGGGAAGGAAAGAAAGGAGACAGTGTAAGCACTGAATGTGCCCCAAAGTGGTGATCATTCAACGCTGTCCCGTGGGGACCACGTGTCTGGGATCTAACTAGGGCAGGATCCCCTGGCAAACAGACCATGACATGAAAAGCAGACTGCAGTGACATTTTATCTTGATGCCCTATCCACAGCAGTAACTCCCTCCACCCTTCTGTGAGCATGCAGAGATCACAGGCAGTGCAGGCAGCAATATCATCATGCTGAACTGCACAGAATCTCAGGTCCAGGCCACAGTCACAGCCACCCACAGCTGTGTCCACACCAGGCAGCCAACCTGCCAAAAGCAGGGCAGCCTGATCTCTAGTGATCTGCTGCCAGGCAGAGTGGGTGGCAAAGGCGGCCTTCGGGAATCCGCTGCTTAGTAGAGTGAATGTGAAGAGGACCTTCAGGGATATGCTCCCTGGCACAGAAAATGCAAAGGGATCAGGAAAGCTGGCAAAATACAGGGAGGGAGGTTTATTCACCTGTTGCTATAGTCTTGATGTCTATCAGATAAGCCAGTCTCTTGTTCTCCTCCACGCCTTTCTGCCGTCTCTCATTGATACGGACACTATTATTTGAAAGCAATAATGACCATTACATTTATTACTCTCTAAATTCATAGAACTGAATCATGTACTCCCTCTCAGACTTACCTGTAGTCTCCCCAAGCACATGGAGCCTCTTGCAGTTCTCTGACCTGTGATTCTTGCACAGTACCTACAGCTGCCTCAAGTGAGAACAAACCTTTCTGATTCATGGCTTCAGTCCAGAAGCTGCCCCTCTGGAACCAGGGTCCTCAACAGCAAACTAGTTGCACTGCTCCACCTCTAAGCAGCCCATGATCCTCCATTCTCTCAAACCAGAAAATGGAGCATGGTATTTCAGAGGAACAGAGGAGGTGTCATCTAGAGTCTCTCATAATGCTGTACTAGGACCACATGGATGCAGAGATGCCCGAGTACACGCACAGGAGGTCCTTCTTCAGCAACAGCCAAGTCAGGCTTCACTAAGCTTGTACCAGAGGGAAATGGGCTCTTGTGCTTCTAAAACTTTACAAGCGAGCAATTAAACCCCACTGTTGGTCACTGTCAGAAGCAGATTACTCAGGTCCCAGTGTCTCAAGGCTGCGTTCTACAGAGTGGGACACTTTCAAGTGTACATATCTGAGGTCACTCTCACAAAATGCCTATACTGGCCACACAGGCAGGTGTAACACTTACCTGACAAGATGAGGGTTCATGAACTCTGTGCGGACAGTCCCCAGGATGTCACTGCTTCCATATTCCACCAGTGTCAGCTCTCCAGCATTGAAGATCATGCAGACCTGAAGGTCAGAGGAAAAGAAAAACCAGGTAAGCGCACATACCTACCAGTGAGGTGTGCAGAAAAGAGCTCTGCTGCACACAAGTCTAAATTCAAACCCTCTGGGATGAGTAAGGAATTGTCCTTGGCTTCCTGTTGTGACTGCCACCTTTTCCCCAGGGTTGGGGATTTTAGTTTCGGGCCTATCAGTCCTACAGGAGCGAAGCTGTCACTGTGACAGCTGTATTCTGTACTTCTAACATCCTCTCTGGCTATTGCTCTTTTATTGCTCCTCTCTCCTATACGGTTATGACTTGTATAACTTGACAGTCCGCACATTGAGTCTGTTCTGTACCTGGCATGTGGAAAAGGCAAATATGGGGAGGAAGCAGATCAGGGTCCACATGGAGAGGGTAAATCCAGGAAACCGCTGAGAAACAAGGTTTTGCAGAAGTGCAGCTGACACTTTTTGATGGTGCACACACAGCTTTACTCACTATGCATGGGTAGCATCCTGTCCCATCCAACTTACATTCTCATTGTCGAAGAAGAACTTCTCATTCCCTCCAGATCCTTGCCAGGCTACCTACAAAGCAATGGATGGAGTGAGCAAATGCCAGGCTGACAGCTCCTGCAGGGGACCACGTTGCAGGCATTGCGGTCCACTGTCCAGCTCTCAACTACCACAACAGATAGAAAGAATTACATTGCAGAAGGGATCATCTTCCAGCACTTCAGCTGTCAACACTGTTGTTCAGTCATTCCCATCTTGCAAATTCCTCACTCCTCTCTCCTTTTTTTGACCTTTTGCTTCAGACCCCTGTTCTCTTTGTGTAGTATCTTACTGTCTTCTGGATGAGAGGCCTTTATGTGACCAATGTATTCCCTCTAGCCTATTCTTGCCCAGGCACTTCTCCACCTTCACAGGCGAATTTTAGTATAAAAAACACCCTCAATAGCACCTTTGCCTCCATAAACCTTTTCCACAGAATCAGGGCTACCATTTGTGGGGGCAGAATCTCCACACCACATGTAGCCGAAACCATTCGTGTTTGGGGTCACATTAGCAATGGCTGATCAGCATAGTGCCAGTGGGGGACCAGCTGATTTGGAATTTGAGAAGAGCACTGGATAATACAATAGTTTCTGTGACAACAACAGGCAAGTCGTCAGAAAACTGAAAGCCAAGGCTGCAGCTGTCCTATTCCCTTCCTGAGCAAGAGCTCCCACTTACTGCTTCAGCAAAACTCCAGTGAGACAGCAAGATGGTAAATGGGCTACTCACAACCCTGTTCTTTATAAGAAGTGAGTATAGCTGTGCAACCGGAAGAAAAACTCCTCTGTACAGCATGATCTAGAGAAACCTGGGAGACTTAGCTTGGCCAGATTTTCAGTTGGATAAACAAGTACCAGTACCCTCCAACTCAAATCTGTAGTCAGGAGCTCCCACTCCTAGCTAGATTGATTAGCACATCATTAGCCTGATCAAAAGTATATGACACCTGCATGAACAAAGCTAATACATCCTGAAGCTTATCATCTAATACTTTTATCAGACACTAATTTACGACCCACATTCTCCAGGCTTGGCTCATAGATTCAGCGCTCAGTGCACTGTGAGGCTGAGGGTATGACAGTTTTGTACGAATTGTTTGGTACCAGAAACGATACTGGCATAAGCTGTAGTACTGCAGTCATGAGTGGTTTTTGAGATATTTTTTTTTTTTAAACACACCACAATAAGATTCATGCATTGACATCTGGAATGTACATATGTCCAGCATCCAGTTTTGGGCCCCCCAGTACAAGAAAGACATTGATAAACTGGAGCAAGTTCAACAGAGTGCCATCAAGATGGTTGGGGCTGAAGCACTTGCACTGTGAAGAGAGGCTGAAGGAATTTGGTTTCTTTGTCCTGGAGAAGGGAAGGCTTAAGAGACCTCTAATAAGGTGATTCCAGGCTTTTTTTTGGCAGATGCACAGTGAAAGACTGAGAAATGGTCATAAATTAAAACAGAGATTCCAATGAGACAGGAAAAAAGCTTTCTCACATGAGGACAATAAAGCATTGGAACATGGATCAGAGAAACTCGGATCTGAGCAACAACACCTGAATTTAATAGTGACCTTCCTTTGGGTAGGAAGTTTGATAAAAGACCTTCCAGGGTCCCTTTCAAACTGAATTACTCTATGATTCTTTGAAAATAGATGTATTGTTCCCATGCAGAAAACATATCTTTTTGAGTTACGAAGTTAAGCATTTAACACTCAAATGCCACAGATTTTCCAGTACCTCACTGAGCTTGTTGGAGCTGATGTCACCAAGCAATAATGTGTCTGAGGTATGGGCCACCAGATATCTGTCTTTCCCTAAGATCTTCACCTCATCAATCTCATAACCATACTGGGATTTCAACACAACTCGAGTGCCTGTTGAGAGGTTCTTCACAATGACCTAGAGAAAGTGGGAAAAAGCAATATGAGGCCACGCACAGAGAAAGCACACAGACATCTTGTCCCATGGAAGATTATGCAACAGATGATACTTGGGTATTTAGATCTCCCCTCACATCATTTCATCCTGCTTTTTAAAGAAACCTTACCATTCCTCTCGTATGGGATGACAACTGTAGTAGAAGTGTGGGATTCTCACTTCTGCCATTTAGAAGTTTCTAAGCCTAACTTGAGGACTACTCATGCCCCTGAGCTTGAGCCACCCTCTGAGAGTCCTGCTCTCTCTCCACTGACTACAGAGTGGTGCCTAGACTGCTAGCTCACCCTTACTACCCGATTTTGGTAAAGGTAAAGTTGGCTGAAATTAAACCACTTAAGGAGCCTGCATTGGGCATGGAGGCACCCCATGTACCAGGTACACAAATTCACAAGCTAGGAAATAAACTCCATTGTCTTTGCTCTTAGCCAATTTCCACCCAGCCTGGACTCTGTCCTTGCAATATTACCTATGCCTTTCCCGACAAGTTGCTATGAACAAACCGTAGCTGCAGATCTCCAAACGTGTCTACTTTTAACAAGCATCCCATTTTCATCAAGAGACACTACCTCATTGGATATTCTCTTACCTGGCTTGGTCCCACATACGTCATTTCAAATTTATTTTTGTAAACGCTTCTGCGAAGGCAGCAGTCAAATTGTTCAACTCCTCCACACAGAGTGCCCTGGGGAAACAAACACCTTGTACACAGTCAGTGAATTCTGTTAAGGAGAGACACTCCAGACCCTACTCACATGAAGAGGACCAGAGGTGAGACAGAAATCCACAGCTCCTGGCTGCTCTGGGGAACAAGGCTCAAACCCCCAGATGAATGAGGACCAGCGCTATCTTGACTTTTTTGAGAGAGCAGAAAGACTGAGAGATTCTAAGAGAAACAGAGCTTACCAAACACTGGCAGATACACGGCAGAGGAAGAGAGGTTTAAAATCACCTCTGTCCTCATCTTCCCCATTATCCTTCTCAGTTGACATGTTCAATTAATTCTCTGTCTAAACATATTTCAAGGATTCTTGATTGTTGAACACAAAAAGGTGCAAAAACTATTGCAGAAAAGCTGTTAACAGCAACCTTCCTAAATAATTTAAGTGCTTTAAAGAGTTATTCAACTTAATACAGAAAGATCTGCAGAAAGATTAAAGAGATTTAAAGAATTATTTAACTTAATAGACAAAGGCACATCAAGTCCCAACAGCTGAAAGAAGAAGACAGACAACTCTGAACTGAAAACATAACACATAAACGTTGAGTATAAGTAAGAGATCAGTTTTTCTACTGCTTCTCACAGACGCTCAGAGGAAAGAATGCTCAGGAGACTGCTACAGAGAAGCTATAATGGCCTCATTATGCTTCTGTGAAAAAAGGAGGACTGCTGCTGCCAATGAGCCATTATGCAATCATCCCAAGATATTTTACAGCTTCATACTCTGCACACTGCAGATCTGACTGCGGCAGTGTCCCTTGCACAAGGTCTCAGCCTAAGCACCTTGCATCACGCACCCAGGTGATGGTGTGACCACTCTCATAAGCTCTCCCTGTATCACAGAATCACAGAATGGTAGGGGTTGGAAGGGACCTCTGGAGATCATCTAGTCCAAGCCCCCTGCTAAAGCAGGTGCGCCTGGAGCAGGTTGCACAGGAACACGTCCAGGCGGGTTTTGAATATCTCCAGAGAAGGAGACTCCACAACCTCCCTGGGCAGCCTGTTCCAGGGCTCTGTTACCCTCACAGTAAAGAAGTTCTTCACATCACTTTATTCTCAGGAGCATGTGTAAGACTGTCCCTGGTGCGTCACTCATAGGCTTAGGGTTGCTGACTGATGATACAAACCGCACAAATCCGTGAACCATCCCTCTTCCATGCTAAAGCTGTGATGGTGTAGAGTTGAGCTATTTCTTTGGGTTTGCTTTCCTCCCAGGCACTGCGGCGTGGGCTCCAGTTCAAAACCCTTAACCTGTAAGAACAGATGAGAAAGCGGAGACATGAAGAATTATGCGTGGCTGAAGAAGAAAGCACTATAAAGGGGAGACCATACCTATCATAGCTGCCAATGACAACGGACTGGCCGCCAGGACTGGCAGCTGCTGTGGTGAATTCCTTCTCTGATGAGTCCCGGCTATAATCGAAGGTTTGTATCACATTGCCCTCCTTCCCATAAGCTACAATCTTCTTATCGCAGCCTGCCGCCACAATGCTGTTGGAAGCCCAGGCGAGAGCGTAAGGAGGACAGGGATGCATCACCAACTTACCCTACAATAGACAACAAAGAACATCCTGAGAACGTGAATGGCTCTAGCCCCTAACTGGCCTCTGTATTCAGCTATCACAACGAGACCAGTTTGAGGCCCTTCTGTAAAGCCCAGTTCATGGGGGTTGCTTTGGCTGCCTGCCCCAGTCTTAAGAAGGTAGACAGAAACCAGAACTGAGACATGTACCAACTATTCTATTCATTTAACTGGGAGAGAAGATTCCTGGTGCCAGTAAGAAGACCAGTACCATTAACTAGACTGGGATGCGCTCTTAACATAGCGGAGTATACAGGGCCTTCAGCACATCATGGCAGAGAGCAGACATGCTCAAACTGCTTCAGTCGGAGAGAAGAGGTCTGAGTGAGAGTAGCACTCCCCTCACCACAGCCTGAAGGACACTGGGAAGGAGCAGGAGGCTCAGGAGAAATGCTGGGTGCCTTGAGTATTCTGTCCACAGACAGTGTGAACTTGGAATTCAGGGTTAACAGGGACAACTATACACTGCTCAGTGAGAAGACGACAATAGCTATTCCCTGGAACCTCACCTGTCATTCTCCTGGAGACTCTAACATCAGGTCTTTCCCGACATCTGAAAAGTCTTATGTCTCATAAACAAAAATGTAACTTCCCCTCTTACCGCTGCACTCAGAGTATTTCAAAGCATATAGTCACTGTTCTGTCTTCATCAATGCTCCATAAAACCTAGGCTAGCAAGCACAGGCTGCAGCTCCTCTCTGGACTTGCACTCCCTCCACGGCCTGATCCCTTTCCAGAGCTCTTGAGCTGAGAAGTAGCCAGTGCAAACAGGAACTTTGCTCACTGAAGAAGGATCTTTGATACCTGTGATTCACCTGAGCCCTCATCATCAAAGAAGAAGCGTACTATGGTTCCATCTGCATGGCCAGACAGGATTCCCTTCCCCGACACACTGCAAAGAAACACAGACAGGATGATGTAATATTGCAGTAAGACTTGCACCTTTATTTTCATACCCCTGTCCAGAGCAGCCAGCCCCAGGGTCATTGTTGATGTTCCCCAACAAAGGAACCATCACCAAGGACAAGTTGGGTGATGAACACAAGAATATCTAGTATTGTATCAGTCTCTGTACAAACAAAGCAGACAGAAGTATGGAGAGTGGAACCTCCGGAGAGTGGCCAGTAAAGTATCTTTATCATGTACAATCACAATAACCAACTTTCTGTATTACTAAAACACACACAGGCTAAGTAACCTTAAGTGGAATAATGACCACGCACACAATTTCTTATAGCAAGGTATATCAAACAACCCTTGCATTGGAACTGTTCCAGAAGTGAGGCTGGATATGGTGATGCCATGAATCCCTACAATTAACACAATTTAGAGAAAAAACATCTGGACAAACACCAGGCCTAAGTCCGCTATTTGTAGCATTAATGTCTTGTGTACTTCTTGAGACAAGCAGGGAGAAGAGAGCAAGAAAGAAGAAACAGGACTAAGGTAATGTACCCAGAAATAACGCTTTTTAATGGTGATTCAAGTAGAGAATACAAATTCTGTGAACACTGTAACACTCCAGGAATCACACATCTGTCTTGTGTTGACTGCAATCCCAGATTTGTTATTGATACAACAGCAATAACAGCACAAGTTGTGTTTAGAAATAAAAGAAAAGGTGGAGAGAGTCAAGGGGAGGACTGCGGAAGAGGGAGAGGAGGGCAAACGGGGAAGACAGGTAGGGGAAGGAGGAGGGGTAGGAAGAGAGAGGAAATAGAAACCTTTTCTAGAGGCAAAGGCAGACAGACTTTGGAGGGACTTCTCAGCAGTAGGAAGTCAGAGTCCTAGACTAGCTTTAGTTTTTTAAAATTTGTTTAGCACGCAAAAACCAGAATGACACCACTTAGTGAAAATCCCACTGCTAGGACCATGAGATATCTTAAATTTCTTAGGTAAAGGATACTAAAGCAGTTAAAATGAAATCTTAATTAAAATAAATTAAAATTTCACTTTATGGCTATTTTTCTAATTATAGCCTTGTCATCATTTTATCTGGCAGAATATTTTATCTTTTTTTTAGCCCTTAAACTTGACTAATATTAATAATTAGCTAGATGAAGTTGAGAAATTTAATCTTTATAAAGTCATGGATTCAAACAAATCAATGTATGTAAGCAACCTCATGGGGACTTGCATCCTGAAATCTGTTTGAGGGACAACTAAACTGCACGGGCCAGTGTGGCACAGCCAGGTATCAGATTTTAGGAAGGAATTCTTTCTGGAAAGCACAGTATCTTATTATCTTGACAAGGAGCTGACAGCAGAAAGATGCTCTGGCAACCTCCCATACTGCCATCAGTTTCGCCAGGGCCAGTAGCAGGTATAAGACTGACCCAAAGCAACGCAGGGTAAAGCAATGCCGTACTCACTTGGAAGTTAGCGAGACCACATAGGAGTCTGTCCCATAAATGGTGGAAGACTTGTTGTTCTTCGTATTTGCTAAACGAACCTGTGAAAGACAATGCGATCAACGTTGTTTCTGTCTGCAGCACGTGGACTTCCCCCACTGTAACATCCCCAGAGGTTTCCCAGTCCATGACCAGTGCCAGAAATCACAGGAAGCTCACTGCTTTCGGTAGGTTGGAGAAGAAGTGGAAAAGTCAAGAGTCACACTTCCACATTTCTAGAAAGGCCTGGGAAAAGGACCAAATGATCCAGTAGAACCTCCAAGGTCTAACTGGGAACCAGAATCAGAAAATTCAAGTCAATGGTGTAATCCCTTTGTTGCTATTCCGTGCCCAGTGCCACATAGTAATGGCTTCTACCCTACATCCCAGGTGCTTGCAGGCCCTGGTAGCCCCTGCATGGAAAAGAAAACCAGGCAAATAAGTTTCTCTACCTTTCCTTCGGCAAGACCAAAGACAATGACATTCTCCGCTGGCCACGATAAGCAGGTCACGGCGCTCTGCCAAGGAGAATGTAAAAAGAGAGATAAGAGCTCCATCCTACTTGGCTTCTTGCCCCATGGCTACAGGAGACAGCTCACGAACAGTGAGACAACCAAGGAAGAGACAAGGGCATTTGGACAGACCTTAAAGTAGGATTGGGGCCCACCATGCTGAAGCTTAAACTAGATAATAGTGAGCTGGGGTACAGTAACAGGCTCAGAAGGGCTAAAGCAGGGCATCAAAGTTATACCAGATGTGTTCAGGACAGACGCTCTTCTTATTGATCAGATGTGTGGTTTTCCACATGCTATTGTTGAATGTACAAAATCACGGCTATTTTTAAAGATTTTTTTCAACAACAAGCACAAAACATAAAAATAATTCTACTCTGCCAGATTCTGTAAGAGATATGAGAATATTTGTACATTGGATCTTCATCGGATGAATCAGAAATAGTCTTTTATTTTTTCATTACACGCAAGATGGTTATTAGATGCTACCAAGTAGGTCAGGCAGAATAACAGTCATTAAATCCAAACTAAAGGCATTCTCAAAAAGTGAGGTGGGGGTCAGGATGAATAAAGCTGACCACGAAACCCAACTGCAAGAGAGGGCCAAGAGAGTTAATGAAACTGCTTCACATTTAAACTGAAGAATTTCAGTCAACAAGAAGGCTGGTGCTTGGTACTGTGCCACCAGCACTAGCCTCTCTGGCTCACCTGCTCCATTTTAAGCATCTCGGCCCGATTTAGACATATGTACACCCTGATTTCTTCATCTCACCTGCTATCCCCCACTCCTACCATTCACATCAGCAAATACAGCTACAATCAGATACCAAAATGTCTCTGGACAGCTAAGCTGCTCAGAATTTATATGTCCAACCAACGACCGAGACCCATTTTTTATTACGCCTGTTTCCCAGTCATCCACGTTTCTCTCGTTATCTGCCAGACCCTTATTTTTAGTCTAACACAACTACAAGCACTCCCGTGGTAGCTTAGAAACAAGCCTCACAAAGTAGTGATGTGCTCAGGTACTCGTGCAAAGAAGTCAAAACTTGCACATACTCATTCTGACCATCTAGCAGGATGCCTTGCTTGCCAGCAGAGCTGAATAGTGTCACTGTATTCACAAGACATGTAAGAGTGCCCAACAGGTTTTGCAAATGGCAGGAGAGGGAAAGAGCTCAAAAAACAATCTCTCATATTGACTGAACACACAAAAAATTGTAAATAACAATATTCAGTTACAGGAGAAAACTGGACACGGTGGTAAAAAAATCCACACACATGGCATTAGAAAAAATAAAGAATTTACTATGATAGAAATGGTAGAAAAGGCATGGGGAAAATGCGAGAATGAGAGAAAAGAGAAATGAACCATACATTAAAAATAAAAGAAAAAACTGTACGCATGCTGTGCACAGCATCTAAGCTTGTGAGAGGCAAGCAGCCTCCCACAACGCTGTCAGCCAGGCGCTGCAGCAAAGGAGAGCCAGAGGGTCAGGAAGCTAGTCCTGACAGCAGGCAGGCAGCAAGCAATAAACAATGAAAGGACTGTCCAGTGAGGCTACAGACACCCACACCCGGGATAACCACGATGTTCAGGAAAGGGACAAGTGGACACCAAGCCCCTCTTGCTCCCTTTTCCTCATGACACTCTATTCCATTGTCACGACCACTCAGCGCAACAGCTCAACCAGAGAGAAACAAAGGCTGACCGACAGCTTTCTTCACTTATTGCCAGAGCAACAGACTTACAGCGGCTCCAGACAGGAGTGAGCGTTCGGAGAGGCTCGAGGGCTCTCTGAAGTTGCCCTAAGACCAGCCACAGTGGTGGGCCAGGACCCAACCCTTAGAAAGCCCACAGGCTTTCAGTCCAGAGGCTGAGGCTTCCCTTCACCTGAGAGGCAGCTTGAGAAAGCCTGGCACAGAAACTCCAGCAACTCTCTCAGGAACAGCTCCGCCTATGCCTTCTGGAGATTTGGCCCAGGAGGATGATTCCTCCTAACTGGTACTGTCTACTTCAGGGGCCTACCTAGCAGAGGACTCCTCTAGTGACACAGAGAAAGTGGAGGTCAGTGCGATGGCGGCTGCTGGACATTTGCTGCCGAAGGGAAAAGAAGGCGGCAGTGCACTGCATTTTCTCACACAGATGGCTTTCTTTGCGAGGAATTTTTAACACCTTTGCCCTTTCCAGAAACTTACATCAGCCTCAGGACAATCCCCGCCAGAGACCTACCCAGTAGACTGCTCTCCAGCACATGCAGACAGAGCTAGAGCAGCAGAACATGAAGGCGGCCAACGAGACAACCTGACTGAAACTCCAAACCTGAGGCCCTTCAACATGTGGAAACTGTGCAGTTTGACTGAATTCTGCACACTTTACATTTTGGTTAATAAGCAGTCTTGGGGCTTAGAGCTGCCAACCTGTTAAAAATAGTTGGGCTCAGAGTCTCTCCTATTTTGTGCTTTCAACTCCCTTCAAACATTCTGTCCACTGATGCCTAAAGTAGTCCCCAAAGTTTTGTAATTGACTGTGCTGATCATTCAACAATTAATTACTGTGTTGCAGCCAGGCATTACGAGGCCTGTGAAGCCTGGTGAGTAATACATGCCTCAAAATTTAGCGGTTATCTTAGGATCTACCTGCATCTTTTGGAGATCAAGTACCACTAACAATTTGGCCAAATACACCTGAGAGTATGAGCAAAGAGACCTCTACTTGTCTTTATCCCACATATGCTGGAGAAAATGGAGTTAAACAGGAGTTTGGGTCTCACCGTTTGGATGAACTTGTTGCATATCACCTTCTTGTCACCCCTGCAGAAAAAGGTAGACAAAAATTACTATCAGCTAAGCTAGTAATACTGCCTACTCTGGTTACCCTACTGTTTGTATTCAGTCAGGCTTAGCATTGCCAAACACAGGCCATTTCAGTTTTGTACCGGTTGTCTATCACAAGCCAACTTTAGGCAGAAAATTAAAAAAAAAAAAAATTGATGTGCTTCCAAACTTCTGGTGACCTGCCTTTCTGAGCACCTTTAGCACAGCACACGCCAGCAAACGAGGCTGAAGCGAGGCAGGTGGGCACCACAGTTCCGCATCTATGAAACAGGGGCCACCAGCAGAGGCTTTACAGGTACAGCTCCACGGAAGCTCAGCTGGCACATGCTCACACAGGGAAGTCCTGTGTTCTGCTCACCACAGAAACACCTGGGTGATTCCGTGCGGGTTCCATGATGTGCAGTGTGCACTGGCCAGGACACTGACGCCCAGAACGCTGGCTGTGAGGAAGCAGAATGCTGCCCCCTCCTCCTGGGCGCCGGACACCACCGCCAGACTCACCACTCCTCTCCAATCCTGTAGACGTAGACAATGTTGTCCGTTTGGCCAACGGCGATTTTGGTGGAGTCCGGGGAGAAGGCCATGCCTTTGACCACGTAGCTTTTCCTGCCGTACTGTGGAGAGGGTGGCGGCGTGAATCACAGGCGAAGGCTGCCTTGCTCCCAGCGCACTTGCCCAGCCCGCACAGGACCGAGCCCCGGCGCGGCAGGCCCCGGCGGCAGCAGGCCGGGCCCCGGGCCCTCACCTTGGCGTCGGCGGGCTTCGTGGAGAACTTGTCGCGCCGCTCGCCCTGCTCGTCGTACAGCAGCACCACCCGGTCCGCGGTGCACACGGCGAAGCGGGTGCTGCTGGCCGACCACGCCATGCAGGTCACCCGCGCCGTCCCGTCCTGCGGGGCACACGCAGCCTCAGCACCACCGCCGCCCCCCGGCCCGGCCCGGCCCGCTTCCCCCCGCCCGGCCCGACCTGCGGGGCCAGCAGGGTCCGCACGTGCC
>VZSC01009431.1:122747-145666 GCA_013398225.1 Steatornis caripensis
GTCTGGGGGACGGGCCGCGGCCGTGCCGCCGCGGGGCTGTGGGGCAGGCAGTACGGTACCTGGGGGCGGGCGTGGGGCTGCGGGCCGTGGGACGCAGCAGCGCCGCGGGCCGCTTGCCCGGCTCCCCCCGCCACGCTCCCCTGTCTGCCAGCCTCTTGGCCCACTTTTGGATTGAGGCCGCCCGTGCGGATGGGCTGAACGGCCTTGGGCGGCCGTGGCAGGCAGTGCCGGCAGTGCCAGGCGCCAGAACGCGCTGCGCCCCATCCGTGGGCACCCTCCCCAGCCTATGCAGGCCTTGGCCTCCCTGAACCGCTGCGCCCGCTTCTCTGCAGGTGTGGACGCGCATGCAGCGAGTGTGGCAGGCGTGCATGTTGCTCGCTGCAGGCTGACTGCCGTGCTGTCTGTGGCACAGCCAGATCTGAGACTGACCCCACAGACCCAGCAGGAGGGCCATGCCTGGGCTTTCATAGCTACAGCTGCCCAAAGGGTTTATTGGAGCAGCAGAGCTCGCTCTGGCAGCCTTGGAGTGAGACACTGCTCTTCGGCCCTGGGGAGAGATCCCTGATGCCTGTGCGGTACCAAGGAGGGTCCCTGGTACTTGTAATTTGTGAAGGAATACGCTGTGCGAGTCAGGTCTCCCGATTTCCCTGTGGGTTCGGGTTATTCCAGTTACGAGTCAGAGCCTTCTGCAAGTGTGCCAGTAACGTTCAGGGAGTTAATCTAGGAAAGATGAAAAATAACCCTGAAAAGTATTAGCTTAGCGTGAACAGTAGATACCTAGGCAATTCCCAAGGAACTTTACAAACCCAGGGTTTGTAGCAGAGCGTGTAACTTCAGTGTTCCCGTTCCTTCCCCCCTCTGTGGGATGAATCCTCAAGAAGAAGAGGGAGACTGTGACGCCCTGCGTATTGGCCCTTCTGCATACTTCCTCTCTCACCATCCTTGTGCCCCTTGGGATTTGAGGAAAGTAAATGTGTGCTATCATCTACTTCAGCTCTCCTTGAAAATTATCACCAGGAAGCACTTGGCACAAGAGAAGCGTTCCTTTGTGTGTGGTATGCTAGTCTGATAGCTAAAGCTTTTGCCTTTGATGAGAGCAAACTTTCTATTGAAGCCAATGGCTTTGTCTTGTGGGAGCAGAGGTCAAATGGATGCTCCTACGGTGCCTGCTGTGTGTCTTCTCTGCCAGTTGTAGTGGTGTCAGGACTGACTGCAGAGCCAGGGCTCCTTCTCCTACCAGCACATCCATCATGTGGCAGAACATGCTGGTAAAATGGACAGGTTTCTGAAGGAAGCTGGAGGTGCTGAGGACTGTCCCTAGGGAATCCTCCTTGAGTGAACAGACACTCTGCCCATTGTTTTGGTTTGGTTTTTTTTTTTGATTGAGTGCAGCAATGGGTTTTGAAAAGAGGGGACACGGGAAACAGAAGCCAGTGTCCCTTTAATTCTGTGACCTGCAAAGTAATGCACATGGGAGCTCTTACAGAATCATTTAGGATGGAAAAGACCTTTAAGATCATCGAGTCCAACCAGTGATCCTCCTCCCTCTTCCTGGAAGCTAGTTTTCATCCGTGAAATACCAGTCTGAGCTCTTAACACAGAATGTTTGTGGTGCAGTGCTTCCCAGTCACCTCCGCTCGGACCATGAGTGCTGGACAAGCTACCCTTTCCTTGGCAGCCTGCTGCTGCAAATGATAACTACCAGAGGGTTTGGCTTTGATCTGACAAAGTGTGGCAGCAAATGCTGCTGTTCCTGAGGAGTGCCAGCAGCTTAGGTGGGTGAGATGAATGCAGTACAAAGCACATCCTGCTTGTAGCAAAATAGATGAGATCTAGAAATGCAAGCTTTTTGCAGATAGCGCTGAACACTGCAGCATCTGAGGCCCTGTGCAGATATGCAGGAGCTTATCATCTGTGCTGACAGAGCCTGTACCTCCAGGGATGGAGGACTGAAAGCTTTGTGGGCGAACTGTCCTCTTGTTCTGTTCCTCTTCCAAGAATGTCACAGAGCCAGGGGAGTGCCCTGCTGAGTGCAGGTAGCAGCACTGCTGCTGGGAGCAGTGAAGCTGCAACAAAGTGGGGTGGCTCTGCTGGGACTAGCCGTGGGGCCGCTGGCACGTAGCTTATGCTGCTAAGGGATTTTGTCTTTGCAGAGCTTCCTGAGAGCTGGGCTGATATGCAGGAGCCGCTGCTTGAGGGGATGTGCTTCACACTCAAGTATCTAGGGATGACACTGGTAGAAAAACCCAAAGGAGAAGACATGGCTGCTGCTGCCATCCGCAGGATCGTGGCCACGGTGAGAACTGGCCCTGGGGCCCTGCAGTTCCAGGGTGGAGAGGAGCCAATTCAGAGCCCAGCCCCTGGACTCTGGGAAGTGTCTGTGTCCCAGCCCTGAACCCCAACTAGGGACCATGCTGTCGCCCAGAGGAGGGTGGTTTGTGGAAGGCTGGCTGGTCTCTGCCTCTGTGCTGTGGGGGAAGCGGTCTTCCTGCAGGACAGCTGCTGCTGTCTGCTCCCGCACCAGGAACACAGCTAGGAGCAGAGCTGTGCCGTCACAGCATGGAGAGGAGGGTGAAGCACCAGGGGAGGTGGGATCTGTCCTTTCCTGTGTGCATGGCAGTGGTGTGACCAGATTCCAGGGGTGTTCTATGCAGGGCATGCCTGATCTCCAGGCTCTGCTTTCCCATCCCTACAGCAGTAACCTTTGCAGCAAGGGCCCAAGTGGGTGGCACTTCTACAGAGTCTGAGGGGCTTCTGCTGGCGAGGCAGGGTGAAGACCCTTGCCAGATTTGCAGAGGTGTCTGGTGTCTCCCCACTGCCAGGCACGCGTGGGAGCTCGCAAGTTCCAGAAGGTGATTCTGACAGTGTCTCCGAGGGGCATCTCGCTGCAGGATGCAGACACAAAGGAGATGGTTGAGAACATCTCCATCTACAGGTGGGCATGGCACGTGGAGGGCCTGGGTGTTCCCCAGCAGCCAGCTGGAGGCTGATGGGATCTTGAGAAGCCAAGGGAGGGCTGGGCTTTCTGTCAGTGTTACCTTCAAGCTTAAGTCTTCCTTTGGCATGCCTGCTCCCTGCTGTGCCCCACAGCACCGCCTGGGACTGAATGCAGGCAGGGTCCTGGGCAGCCTTGAGCTCTGGGTCCGTCCATCTGTCTTTTCCCTGGGCCCTGCTTGTCTCTTCAGGCATTCAAGCAGGATGTCGAGGCTGATGGTTGGAAAGCCTCACAGTTAGGGCAGGACTGCATGTCTGTGTCTCTCCACTGACACAGGACTGCCCTTCTGGCTGCAAAGGGATGAGGGTGCCGTGGACTGCAGCTTACTCGGGCTGGCTGAAGGCAGTTGCTGTGAGAGCTGATGTGGGGTTTTCTACTGCTGCCAGCTGTGCTTTGGCTGGGTTGGGTGTCTGTAGGTGCTGGGTGTGAGTGGCGTGTGGCTGCAGGCTGGTGGCTAGCTGGGAAGCAGAGACGGGACATCTCCTTGGTGCAAAACTTGGATCTCAGCACCAGAGCTGATGTGCCAAGGCAGCGCGTCCCACTGCCTGGCCTCCAGTCCTGTCCTTGGAGGCAATCACCCACCCTTCTGTGCTCTTTTTGTCTCAGTGCTTGAGTTCATACATTGCATTGAACTGGGCATCAGAGGACTGAGGAGCACACTGGGGCAGTGCAGGAGGGAATGCCCGTAGATGGCAGTGATCTCTTGCTGGCTGTAGGTGCCAGGCAGCTGCTGGCCCTTGCTAGGGGGGTTGGGCTACCTGATCATCTGAGGCAGGTGAAAGCCTCAGGCTGTCAGCACTGCTTGTTGGTGTGCTGGAGTCCCTTACTGCCCTGAGTAGCTCCGCTATGCCTGCAGGATCTCCTACTGCACAACAGACAAGCTGCAGAACAAAGTCTTCGCTTATGTTGCCCAGAGCCAGGACAGCGGGACACTGGAGTGCCATGCCTTCCTCTCGCCCAAGAAGAAGATTGTAAGCACTTCCCTTCTGCTCTTGGCTCCGTGAGGTAAGGGTGGGAGCAGGGGCCTTCCTTCTCCCCCTTCAAAGAGAGAAGGCCCTTACCTCTGCGCACCTCAGCTGGAAATGGAGCCGGGGAGCACGTGTGTGCCCACGCACCGCAGAGGTGGGTGGTGAGCGAAAGGAGATTCTTCTGTCCCAGCTCCTCTGGGATCTCCTCTCGGGGATGGCTGGCCTGCGTGGGTAGGCAGACACAGCACTGAGCTCTGGCCTTCTGTGTGCTTGCCCTGCAGGGCAGGGCAGGGCGGTGAGGGAGGCCTGAGGTCTTTCAGGTCATGTGGCGGTGGGGTTGTCTTGGCTTGAGGGCCCAGGTGGAAGCAGATGTTTCCCTTTCTTGTACACAGGCCCAGGCTGTGACTCTGACCGTGGCCCAGGCCTTCCAGATGGCACTGGATCTCTGGGAAGCAGCACACGCAGGTAGGAGGAATTTCTCAAACGTGTCCCTCTGCCTAGCCCAGGGATCGGGGTTTCCAGTGTGGGACCCTGTCTTGGGCTGCATGGAGAGATGGCTCGCTGCCTGGCTGGTGAGACACACCGAGCAGGGAGAGCATTGTCCCCGCTGTTGTGTTCTCTGCCACTGCCCCACCTGGGAGGCTGCCCTGTCTCTGCTGGGGCTGGGGGTGGTGCGGGCCCCTGCTCTCCATTGCTGAACTCCTGTGCAGTGCTGAGCTGCAGCACAGCTCAGAGCCCTGTGGTACCTGCCCTGAGCCGTGATCCCCCACCCTGGTTTGCACCACGCCCCCGCCGAGCACAGCAGGGCTACCCGTCCCTTGCCCACAGTCCTGCCTGTATGTCCCCTACTGGGCCTTGTCCAGGTTGCAGGCACTAACTCTGCTGCTTTTGCCCTGTCCCAGGCTCTAGGCAGGAACAGCCCCTTCACCCTTCATGTGTTTTGGAGAGCAGTGAGCCCGGCAGACCCAGTGAGCCAGCCCCCCCGGGGAGCCCTCCCTTCAGGCACCAGTTTGGGGTACAGTATGTGCAAGTCTGGCCCATGCCCAGGGCTGTCTCACATTAGGGCAGGAAGAGTAACCCTTACGCAGCTCCCTCCTCCTGGCCTTCCAGGACCCTGTCGGTACCTGCGCAGCCTCCCTCACACATGACAGCCTGACATGAAGAGGGGCCCTGGGCTCTGTCTGGCTGACAAGGCAGGCGTGGTTCCTCAGGTGATCTTTGTTCCAGGAGCTCTCCTGTCAGGCCCAGCATTGCAGCAGCTCTCAGCCCTGCTCTGCTGGCACTGTCAGACAGGGAGCTGGGTCCTGCTCTGCACGCTTGGTGCCGTGGCTAGGGGTGAGACACTGTCTCCGAAGGAGAGGTCATCATCTTGCCAGCCTGGGCTAAGGCTCAGCCCTGCTCATCTGCACCACACCTACTGCATGTCCAGAGCCAATCGGAGCATTGCCGGTGTTGCCGGTCTCACTCTGTCCCTGCCCCGGAGCCTCTGGACACTTGGTCCTTGGCCTCATACTTCCAGTGCTGGCCCAGCCTAGCAGTGCTTGGGGTCATACTTGCTTACAGCCCGGCCCTCCAGCTCCAAGACGTGCTCGCTCCACTCCTGTCTCTGGGCAAAGGTGCGCTGTGAGCGGCAACGGTCTCAGCTTGTTCCCTGCTCACAGCCTGAGTTGGTGCTCTGCTGGCTGGAGGGGATGTGGGGAGAGCCGTGGTCTGTCTCTCCCCTTGCGTGGCTGCATGCCTGAGCCCTGAGGATTTCAGCAGCCTAGCACTGCAGGTGCCATCTTTCCCCCTCCTGCCTGTAGGCACCCTTTGTCTGTGCCATGCCTGATGGGTGACTGTGTCTTGTGAAGGGGCCTGGGACTGCCCTGCTGCTTCAGAACAGGCTCTGGGCAGCCCAGGCTCACTCCTGGCAGAGACCTGCCCAGGCAGTGAGGTGTCATGGTGGTTTTTTTGGTTTGCTTGGTTTTTTGCCAGGAGGAGGAGGAGGAGGAGGAGGAAGACGGTAACATCTGTGAAACCTTGTCTGGGTAGGTGGTGAGCTGCTGCTTGCTTTCAGAGATCTCTCTGGTGAGCCCTGTCTTGTTTCCTTCTCTGTGCCCCATGCAAGGGTTGCTGCTGGGGCTACAGGCATAGTGGGAGCATGGAGGAGATCTGCATGGGAGCAAGGGGGAACTTCCTGCTGCTTTCTCTGCCTCTGTCAGCTAAAAGGTCGAGTGAACAGGGAGCTGAGCTGTGGAGTTCCTCTTGCAGTTCAACTTTTGCAGGGAGCTGTGGGGTACAGATGCTGCTGACCCTCAGGATGTACCCAGAGATGTTCCTTGTTCTGTTTCTGCCACTTTTTGCTGAGGCCAGCCTATCCAGACAGGGTTCTAAGGTGGGACCCAGAGCTGGCCATCTTCTCCCACCAATTTCCCTGTGACTTGGGCCAGGATAGAGGCCTGGTCATGCTGACTTCTGTGTGGACTAGGGCCTGGGGCTGAGCTTGCTGGTGTCTGTCCTGTGCTTGGAAGGAGCTGATGGTATCAGTCCAGCAGTGGAGGATTAACCCGTAGGTCTTTGCAGAAGTGGCTGTGGTGGTGGGTGCGAGAGGCCTATTCCATTGTGGCTGTTCTCCATGTGCCTGGCAGCTGGCACCTGGCTGGGGTCTGTCATCGCTGCGGGGCTGAGCCTGGTCTGAGCTGGTGTCAGCTGTGAATCAGTGCATGCCCAGGCTGGAGCTGTGTATGTGGCCCTGTGAAGTGACAGGCCTTTGTACGTGGGAAGGAGATGTGGCTTTGCAGTCTCAGGACAGGCTGGCCTGGGGAAGGAGTTCAGTAGCAGGTGGGCTAGGGCCTTTTGCACTCTGAGTGCCTGCTGCTGCTGCGCCGTGCTTGTGTTGTTAGGGTCATGAGCGTGCTGCATCTCTCAAGCAGGCCTTGCCTGTGGTATGATTGGTGCTCTGTTCTCTTCCAAAGCAGCATGGAGGAACTGGGGAGGGGAGCCCACAGCCCAACAGGTAAGTTCCTTCCTTCAGTGCTGCTTTGACACATCCCCCAGCATGTCCTCTGCAGGAGGAGGGGGTTGATGGCTCACTTGGGAAGGCCTGCTTCCCCTCCCAGCCTGTGCTGGGTTCCCAACCACACGCCTCATAGACCAGGACTTCCTCCCTCTTGCTTTTCAGTGACAGCACCTCTTGTGCCCAGAGTGGGCTCTCCTACTGCACAGCTACTGTGCTACCGCTTGGGGCAACCTCCAGACAGCTGGAAGGGGCTGGGAGGGGTTGCAGACCTCCCCGTAGCTGGCCCCAGGACTGCTGGCCCCAAGACTCCTCTGGGCTAAGCCAAACCTTTGCAGCAATGGACCAGCCTCTCAGGGTTCACCCTGTGCCTGCAACTGGGCCAGACAGTGCCTGCCACTGCCCCGGGCACTGCCCACCACAGGGTCTGCTGGCATTGCTGCCATACAGTGCACAGACTGCGACACCCGCTCCTTGTCCTGCTCTCCGCCTGCATGAACCACTTCAAACTGCAGCTGCTCCCAGCTCAGGCTGCTGCACCGGTGCTCCTCACTCTGCCCACTCCCGCTGCATGCAGAGGCACCCCACAGGCTCTGAGCCTGCAGGATGCAGCCAGTGCCCCTGGGACTGTACTGCAACTGACCAGCCTCCTGGTAGCAACTGGGGACCAGCTGAGGCTGAACAGCTGCCTTGAGGCAGTGGGGGACTTGCTCGGCATGCATGCATGACCCTCAGGGAGCAGTAGCTCTTGACCTGGAGGAGTGAGGAAGGCCTCACCCCTGCAGTTCAGCCCCACACGCTCTCACGAGTGAAATGAGCTGGTTTTTAAAGGAAAACTCTGCCTTTGTAGGGAAATAAACTGATTTTTTTACTGTTGTCATTTGGGTTTGAGTGCTGGATGGGGGGCCGTGCAGACGTGTGCAAGATACCATGTCTCTGCTGCACTGTCTGTGGTGAGTCTTCCTCGCCTACAGCGAGGGCCTGGGCTGTGCCCTGCACTCAGGAAGCCTGCAGCTGTGCTAGAGCTCCCATGTCTTCTGCAGCAGCTGGCCCCGAGGGAGGCCGTTCCCCCTGTGCCAAGGGCTGCAGGGGCCTAGGGTGTCCCTTGTTAGCTGAGCGGGGGAGCAGATCCAAGTTGTATTGGACTGGTGGGTCTTGAATGTCATCTTCACCGATGGGAACGGACAGGTGACCACACTGGGGCCAGGAAGGACGCAAGCTCCCTGTGTGCCAGCAGGTCTCAACCTCTCCGCCTGCGTGCCTGCTCTGCTCTGGGGTGCCTTTGCCCTGCCACACGCCTGGCTGTGGTCTGGAGACGTGGGGAAGCCGTGCACTTCATTTCCTTCCCCAGATCGAGCCCAGGAGGCTGTAGCCTCCAGGCTATCTGGTTTGTCTGGCAAGTAACAGTTTGCAGCTGTTTTCTGGCCGAGGACCTTGCTGCTGGGTTCCTGTCACATCGCAGCAATTCTCCCCTTCTAAGACTGGTGACAAGGACAACCCCAGCTGAGCAGTACTTGCTGTGCACAGCCTGGGGCCATAGAGCTGGTCTCCCAGCAAGTGCTGCAGGCAGCTGCTGCGGGAGGCTTGGGTCCCTGCAGGTCAGCAGAGCTGCGCGGTTTTTCTCACTTGCGGTTTTGCATGCTTGAGTCCTGGTCTCCTGCCTTTCTTAGCACAGCTGAGGACACAGAGCAATCTGTAGATGTTATTGGGATTGTTAGGGTGAACAGGTCGTTGTCAGGTCGTCACCTTCCAGCACCGAGGGATGGCTGGCCTGTTGGTGGCGTGGGTTTAACAGCCCTTGATGTTGCTTCTGCCCCGTGTAGAAATAGGATGCTTGGCATCCATGCTGTGCTGCAGGTCGTGCTGAGGGGTGGACAATGCTGCTGCTAATGCCGGCATGTACTGATTGCTTCACTCACCCTTTGCTCTTGTCCTGTGAACAATTGTTCACCATCTCCTGACCCGGGGAGGGCAGCGGCTCTACCCTGCTGCCTGGTAGCTGTCACGTCTCCAGACAGAAGTGCTCTGAGCAATTTAGCAGCCTCTCCCTGGGACTCATGGTTGCTGCAGTGTGTGTGCTCTTTGCNTGCTGCGGGAGGCTTGGGTCCCTGCAGGTCAGCAGAGCTGCGCGGTTTTTCTCACTTGCGGTTTTGCATGCTTGAGTCCTGGTCTCCTGCCTTTCTTAGCACAGCTGAGGACACAGAGCAATCTGTAGATGTTATTGGGATTGTTAGGGTGAACAGGTCGTTGTCAGGTCGTCACCTTCCAGCACCGAGGGATGGCTGGCCTGTTGGTGGCGTGGGTTTAACAGCCCTTGATGTTGCTTCTGCCCCGTGTAGAAATAGGATGCTTGGCATCCATGCTGTGCTGCAGGTCGTGCTGAGGGGTGGACAACGCTGCTGCTAATGCCGGCATGTACTGATTGCTTCACTCACCCTTTGCTCTTGTCCTGTGAACAATTGTTCACCATCTCCTGACCCGGGGAGGGCAGCGGCTCTACCCTGCTGCCTGGTAGCTGTCACGTCTCCAGACAGAAGTGCTCTGAGCAATTTAGCAGCCTCTCCCTGGGACTCATGGTTGCTGCAGTGTGTGTGCTCTTTGCTGTGACTATGCTGAACGCTGCAGCCCTGCATGGCTTCTTGCAGGACATCGTGAATGCTAGCTCTGCCGTTATTGCTGGCTTTAGTCAGCTGATGCTGCAGTGAGTGAACTGCTTTCCCACTCCCCCATCTCAGCCTTGTGTGTGAGAGCCTTTGCCAAGTCTGTTCTGTTTTCGCAATGTACAAGCTAGCAAAGGGTTCACCATCACATGTGCTGCACTGTCCAACATGTCTTAATTTGGTGTGCCAGAATTGCTCTGCATGAGCCACATGGCCCCTTCCTTGTCCCACTGTGGTGCTGGTGCTGCAGGGCAGGTGAAGGTGTGTGTCTGTATGCATGTGTGTGTCCTGCTCTGCCACAGCACTGTCAGGCATTTGCACTGTCCCGTGCTGGTGCTGCCAGGCTCATCTGTGGAGTGTGTGCTTGTATGTGCCTCAGAAAATACCTTTGTCCAACACTGCTGCTACGTCTTCTGTGTGGCACTCACCTCTGCAGCTCCTTGCCTTTATGCACTGCCATAGTCTTAGAAAGCAGTGGTGGCTTGGGTTTTTTTTGGGGGCGCACAGTGTCTTTTTTGCCTCAACACCACACCTTGATTTTACATTTAACGTGCCACTTTTGTGCTCCTTTTTTATTTGGTCACAACCACTGCATTTTAACTTTTTTTTTTTTGTGCCTCCCCCAGCTCCTCGACTCTGCTGCACAGTCATGCTCCTTTGTTTCTTTGTGTGCGCCTCTGGTCTGATTAAAGAACTCAGGATAGCAGGCATCTGTTTGTTCTGCCCTCCAAGATAGCACCTCTAAACATTTCCCAGGGCACCAGAGCTTTTTAAAAAATCTTGTATCATCTCCCTGACAGCCCTAATTTTTTTAATGCAATGTACTTCCCCAAAAGCAAAAAGTTAGCTGGCAAAACAAGACGGTTTGTCTCTCTGGAGCTATGGCCGTGCTCCCTGCAGACCAAGTTACAGCACAGCAGCACCTGGACCCCACCACGGTGCTTTTGCTCCTCAGGTACCCCTCTCCACACCTGATCAGGGAACAGCACGGCCCCCTTCTGCCACCAACCTGCTGGGATCTGGCCTCATTTTCCTTCCTGGCCCCGCTGCCAGGGTGTCTTTGCTCTCTGCAGCCAGTTTTGTCTGTGCAGAGAAAGCCATCCTCAGTGGGACAGTCTGTAACTGCAACTTGTCCAGTAGCGTGACATAGCCCAGCATGCAGCACCAGCACTCCCTCAGGGGCCAGAGGTGTGCAAGATGACCAGCAGCTCTTGCACAGCATGCAGGAACAGGCCTCCTTCTGAGGGCCATGCACACAAGTTCAAGAACTGCTGGTACACATTTGTGTGGACGCGTACACACACACACCCCCACACACAGCTGCAACTCTGCAGGGACAATGCTGCCTTTGAGCCAGGATGCTTTTATTGAAAAGACCCTGCCACAGGGAGTCGCTTATCCTGTCCCTTCCCCACCTAGTCCTGCAGCAGGAGCTCAGCAGCACCTGGAAGGAAGAGTCCTGAAAGTGCTTTACTGGGAGGTTTATTCCTGGAAGACACTGGATCCTGTGATGCTGGAGTCCATGGCTACAGAGCCAGCACTCCAGCTCAGTGACAGGGTGCAGAGCAGAGCACAGAGCGACAGCAGTGGCCGGAGCGCCAGCTGCCATCTCTGCAGCAGAGTGCCTCATGATCACCCTGTTCCCTCTCACCACTCCGAGAGGGCACGCCAGGGCCTGGCCTCAGCCTCGGCCACAGTGCAGATACCCACGGACAGGCTTCTGCGTACAGGCTCTAGGGAGCGAACCAGCACAGACCAGGCATCACCTCTTCACCAGCCCCAGGGTGGTCGATGGCTCATGTTGTCCTCACACGAGCAGGCAGGCCGGGCAGGTAACAGCAAGCTACTGGTCCACCAGCTCTGAGCATTCAGGGCCAGCCCTTTCCAACAAGTCTGCGTCACATCAGCCAACCTGGTGGAGGCCATGGGACCAGCTCCACGAGCAGGAGCATCAGCAGCGGCCATACACCCGCAAGACAGAAGGAGCCAGGAGCAGGATGTGATGCTGTTGAAGTTAGTCAGGGTTGTCCCCGGAGCGGTGATGAGCTCTGCTGCACACATCCTGCTGAGCCCGCCGAGATCTTGCTGGGCCTCACCATGTTAGCTCCTCCAGGCAGCACACTGCTCACAGGGTGCTCAGCAGCTCCCCACAAACAGCTGGAATGTGTCAGGACTGAGCTCTACTAGGGAAACTGCAAAGCCACAGCCATGCCCTGGCACTGCCTCCTCCCATAGCTCTGTGGGGCTCACACCACCACACAGAACAGCTCCCACCAGCACTCCCTACCCTGGCTGCACACTCCGTAGGCCCGCCAGGCACTGCGGCAGCACTAGCTTCTCGTGCTCGTTTGTGTCTTTGCCCCTGCAGCAGGGAGAGGCCTTGAAGCCCCTGATGGCAATGATGGGGTGCAGTGGAGCCCCATTCTCCAACAGGGATCCACTCTTCAGCTGTGCTTGCTGGGCCCAGTCCCACAGACAAACCCTCCTGCCACCCGGCCAGGACGTCCCTGGTGGTGCTGGGGTGAATGCCTGCACTGCCCCATCCCTTCAGTCTCGGGGCCAAAAAGGGAGCAGCTCCCACCCTCAGCAGGGAGCCCACCGAGCCCTGACACAGCGGCTGGGAGCAAAGTCTGTTCCAGGCTGCCTGCTGAGCAGGCGCCCAGCGCCACAGCGTTGCACCCAGGCCTTTGGCCAAGCCAGTGCGCAGGGACGTTGCCTCCCCTCGAGCCAGCGCACCAGCCCCTCTGCTCCCCTGGGCTTGCCCCCTGGGCTGGTGGTGTGGTCCCCCACCTTTTCTCAGCTCCGCGCTCCACAGTGGCAGGGGAGCGGGGCCAGGCGTGTGAGATGGGCAGGGCCACGCACTGCATGCACAGCTGGGAGCCAGCTCCATGCACATCCCTGGACAGGTGCCCTTGGGAAAGCATAAGTTCTGATACGCGGATCTTCGCATGCAGAGTTCCAGGCTGGGCGCCCAGTGCTGCCTCTTCTTCCAAGGCCTGCTTTGGCTCTGACATGACGCCCAGGACCCCAGATGCAGAGCTGGTGCTGCACTTACACCTCGATTATATTGACCGAGGGAGACTTCTTCTATGAAAGAAAAATCTGCTTTAAGGCTCTGCCTTGCTAAACCCCTGGAATGCAGACCCCACAGCAGAGCCCCCAACGTCCCACGGCAGGCACTAAGACCAGCAGACCTCCTCTGCAAAAGGGCTGCCAGCTACAGCCGAGTGCTCTGCCCTGAGCTGAGGTGAAGGTGAGCTGCAGCAGAGACCTGGCGTCAGCATCTCCCTCAGGACCAAGGGAGCTGACCCTGAAAAACTGGCCTTTTGCACGGATGCACTCTCCTGGCAGAAAGGTTCGGGCAGCTCAGCTGCATCACCCGGTGCCTCCCTCCAGGTGAGTCCCTTCAACCACACACTTGCCTCCCCAGGAAGCCTTTCTGCCCACCGCTGTGCCCCAGTACTCCTGGGTGAACCAGCTCCCCTGCCCCGCACTCTTCAGCCTCCAGGGCTTGCGTGCCCCTCATGACAGCTCTGGCGTGTGCCAAGGGAACCAAAGGCTGCAGGTGGTGAGGTAGATTTTCTCAAAAACTGTTGCAAGCTCGAGCAGGCACCTTCCTTCAAACTAAAAGGAACGTGTTCATTGAAGAGCACAGCAGATATGTGAATTCAGAGGAGGTGCTGGGAAGGGAAGGGGTCCTGGCTGCTGCACGTGTTTTGTAGCTCAGCCCTTGCACACTGCAGCAGGGTGGAGGAGGCGAGGTCCCCATGACCACACTTTGTAACAGGGCTCAGATCAAGAGCTGCACCATTGACTGCCACTTTACAGCAGCTCGGCTCTGAAGCCAGGAGGGGAAGCAAATGCAGAGCTTTTTCTTTCCTGTATATTGTTTCCAGCTTTGTAATTAAGGACTGCAAGAATAAACTTGCAGTGTGGTCACCTGCAAGGATGCCAAGAGTATGGTGAATGCAAAAAGACAAACTAAGGTGCATCAGCCCTGTACAGGTGGACTTCGCAAGCAGCAGGAACAGGCCTTTGCACCTGCATTTGCAGCCCTATATGAGCAGGGTCAGTTTGGAGCAGGGACCCAAGAGGAGGGATCTTTTTGACAAGGAGTAATCAGGAAGCTGGAAGATCTGGAGAACTGGGGCCCTGAAGTCCAAACAGGAAGTTTCTGCTCCTGACATCTGCTGGAAACCAAGATGCGGAAGCAGAGGGGCAGCTAGGCAACACAGTGAGTAGAGTTCCCACCATCGACAGAGGAGGCAGATGAGACACAAGGGAAACCTAATGCAAGGTCCTGTTAGAGCACGTGCATCAGGGTTATAAATCACTTTGTCAAATAACAAAGGGAGAAATGTCAGGTGCTGAGGGAACAGCCAGATGAAAGCACTGCTCCCTCCCCATCCATAGCCCCGTAAAGTACCTCCGTTAGGGTGGGGAAGGGGCTCTGGGGTCCTTCCCATGAACAACTTGTGTGATGATGGCCTGGAGCAGGTCCCGGTGAAAGCAGAAACCAAGCAGCAACAGACCAGTGCAGGAACTGTAAGAACAGCTGCCCAGCTTGTCTGCCTCCTGCCTGAACTGGCAGGAGCTCGACCTGTCTATGGGATGCGTAAGAGGTGCAGCCTTGGAAGGGCACAGTGAAGGGGCTACTATACTGAGAGGACAGGTACTACCCTGCAATGTGGGACCCATCCCAGCTGATACATCCTGCCATCTCTTCCAGTGTTTCTCCTGAAATCACCCATGGGGCACACACACAGCCCCAGAAAGACCAGGGCTCACTGCACTCTAAAACCCTCAGTTTTTAGGGGAAGAGCTAGAGCTGGGATGTTACTGCTTCTGGAGAGAGCCAGAACCCATCCAGGCAGCAAGCTTCAGCAGATGCCATCCCTCCTGCCAGCCCTCCCACTCACCTTGCTCCGCAGCAGCCCTCCACTCAGTCGCTCTGGTGTGCTGTGCTCCGAGGATGGCTTTGTCTTTTCCTTGTTGTTGTTGGAGTCGTTGTCCTTGATGATGTCATACTGTCTGCAGAAGAGGGCGATCACCGCTGCCAAAAGACAGGGGATGAAGGACTCCCTCACGCCGGCTGCCCCCCGCCTCCCGTCTCCACAGCATCCCAGCTGGAGAGCAGTCTGGCCCAGGGCACCCTGGGGTGCTGGTCACCCACACCCTCTACCTGTGTCAGCCTGGACCAGCCCAGGCACCTCTGCATGTGTGGCCAGGACAGTCTCCTTGGGCAGATGAGGCGTGCATGCGGCTAGAGCTATCAGGGCACACGTGAGGTGTCAGGTGCCTATGGCTCAGGGCTCTGAGGCCAAAGGCAGATGTTGAGGCACTCAGAGGGACAGCCCTTGAGGTCAGTGAGCAGCCAAGTGGGTTTCTGAGTGCCTCCAGCAAGGCACTGAAGTTACCGGTCCAGTGCTTACGATCCTCACGAAAGCGAGCCCTTGGCTTTGTCCTGTCTTGCAGACTGACTGTGGGGTCAGTCACGCTGTCATGGTTTTACAGCACCCATCTCACACAGCACACGTCCCACACCGTGGAACCCTGGACACAGGACTCTGGAGTAATGCTTTGTACTGTAATCATTGGATGTGTTGGACCCATTCAAACCACAGGGCGTTATCACAGCCACCCGCAGACTGGACCTGATTTCTCCCTGCTGGCCCTCTGATACACCAACCTGCACGAGGCGTAAGCTAGCAGCAGCCATCTTGTATTTTCTTCCAGTGCACTAGAAAAGTGTTCAAGGCCAGGACAAGAAGAGATTCCTGAAAGATGCCACTAGAAAATCCGTATTTACTGGCAAGGGATTAGGGGACAAATGACTTCCCATTCACAGCAGCTGCACATGACCAGTCAGGAGCTTCCTTGCTCCCAGGGCAACCTGCTGTTTGCTAGAGGACTGGCTTTCATCAGGTGCTGTACAGGAGCAAATCACCCATCTTGCAGTTTCAGCAGACTGAGGCACAGCCACTGCCAGCCAGTGGAGCAATGTTATCACGTCAGACAAGCTAGCTAAGGCCCAAGTTACATGATAGTTAAAGTCAACTGGGATGCTCCCACCCTATAATTCTGTATTGCTTGGGTCCCACATTGTCTCTTCCTCTTCCAGCATAGCAGTCAGGCCAGCCAGCCCACGTGATCCAGGCCACCACTGCTGGGCAGTGGCTGTGGTTGCTCCTTTTACCCCACTGGCTCGAGCTCCCACAGAGACTCAATGGACCTACTGGGAAGGGTGACAGACCCATACCAATATGCCTCTGCACTGTCTTGAGCCCTACCCTCTCTGTGGACACCAGATCGCACCTCTGCCCCAGCCTGCCAGAACGTTGCTTGTGGCACTCACCTGCCCACATGAGCAGCACAGCCACGATGATGATAATCTCGCCTGTCTGCAGCTGCCTATCTTTGTCCAGCCCTTCCATGGTGATGTCACCTGCAGAGAAGAGAACCCAGGTAGGGCTGGCAGCAGATGCTCTCCCACCAGAACCTACTTCAGGACCAGCAACACTTGAGGATCTGAGAAGGAGCTCCAGAGGGGAGAGGCCCACCTCCCCCAAACAAGGACGGTTGTGGGATGACATCTTGTCTGGGGAGAGGACATGCAGCCTGTGGCTTTCCTGTGTCAGATAAACAATCCTCGCTACCAAAGGCACTCAGGGGTTCTAATGTCTTGTTTGGATTCAAGTAGGGACTGCATGGGAGTAATCACTGAGGTCACTCCCTACGTAGGGACCAGGGCAGGTTAGGAAGGCCCTGAGTTGAACACAAGAGTTCTGAGGAAAGTAAGCCACCTGCTTGCCCTGTTGTACTCTTCGCAAGGACCCCTCTTATGGCTGGTGCTGCAGACAGACTCCTGTGCCCAGTGGACCCTCTCTGGGCATCATGTGTCTTGGATTCATGACAGCCCCAAGGCAAGAAGGCACGACATGGATATAAGTAGGACAGGAGACTGTGGGGCTCCATTATTTGTCCTTTGGTAGCTTGCAGGCTGGGAGATCTGAGAGCTCGTTTGATATTTGCTTCCTACGGGCAGCAGCTGAGCAAGTCACAGCAGTTGTCCTGACCACAGCCTGCTTAGCTGAAGAGGGTGCCAAGACCTGGGACACAAGGGCTGTAAACCAGGGCTTGGGGACATTACTGTGGCCGCCATAGGGGACACAGCAGCCTGTACAACGCTGCTGCCCGTTCTGACCCTGTGTGCCCCAAGCAGCCGCCTGATGAGGGCTGCACCTTCCTTGCTGGCTGCTGGATCCCTGCCCGTGTGCTGTGGAGACCTCCAGGTGTGGCCCCACCAGCGGCACCTGGGCGAGGTGGAAGGAGCTGCCTCACCTTGGTTGGAGCTGTTGGAAGGGAGGCGGTCGGTCTCCTTCAGGGTCCGGAAGTGGACACGCTTACTGGCCTGGCTTTCCCCGTACAGGCCGATGCTCTGCACCTGGATGATGTAATCAGCATCTTCCGCCAAGTCCCACAGCACGCAGGCCCGGTTGGTGGTGTTCACCTCCCGGATGAAGCGCTGCATCTGTCCATCTTGCCGCTGCCAGAGTGAAGAGCTGTCATCCCCAGGAGGCCATTCCCAGCTGCACCAGGCACAGGCCCCTGTCTGCAGGGCTGTGCTGGGCACTCTGCCCTCACTCCTCCCTTCCTGGGCACTCATGACCCCTGGGGTGCGCTGGTCTGGCCAGCACTTTGCTATGCAGCATCCCTGTGTGGCCTCAGAGCCAGGCATCTCCCTGGAGAAGCCACCATCAGCTGGGGCTGTGGAGGCCGAGCAAGGCACGCCAAGAAGGGTTATGTCATGGCTGAAGCACCATCCTTATCCAGAGAAATTGCAGGGAAGCCACTGGAGGGACAGCTACCCTCAGCAGAGCCCACAACCTGCTGCCTCCCACCAGGATGGATGGCTCAGACAGGGCGCCCTGGCAAGGGCTGCTCAACACCAGAGGTGTCCTCAGGCAGGTGCCAGAGGAGCTCCAAACGGCAGCAAAAGGGCCGACATAGGAGCATGCTGATAATCAGTGAGTGGGGTCCCCAGCCCGCTGGGGACAGAGCCTGAATACCTGCTGTAGGATGGCATAGCCGATGACCACATCTCCTTCTGGGACGTCCCAGGAGACTGTGGCTGAGTTTGCCTTCAGCTGCGTCACAGTCACGTTGACAGGGGACGGTGGCCTGTCTGGGTGAGCCAGGGATGGACCGAGGCAAGGCACAGGAAAGAAGCAAAAGAAGATGTCTCAGAACAGGCACTCACCCCTGCACACCACCGTGGGGGCCTCTCCAACATCTGCCCATGGCAGCACATTGGTCAGGGCTACAGGGAGCAGCTTCTCTGGTGAGTGTCCCCAGGAAAGGAATGGCACAGCAGGTACACAGGGCTGAGCCCCTGCCAGCAGCAACACATGCACAGCATGGTGCTCCCTGGCTAGCAGGCAGCTGCCCGCTCTGCGGGCGGGAGGCACGCAGGCAGAGCTACTCCCTGCCTGTGCAGCTACCCCTCTGCAGCACCCACTGGCTTTGGCAGTCTTCCCTCGCTGGCCAGGACTCCTCACTGCCTGGCTGTTGGTGAAAAATGCGCTCACTGCACACCTCATCCTCTGCAGTGTCCTACAGTGGGGAAGGAAAACAAGCTTGCAAGGCATCTGACTGGCTCCTCTCTAAAGGGCTTGCTAGCAGTGGCAGACATAGCCCATTGCTCGTAATATGTGCTCCTCATAAAAGGGATCAGCAGTGCTGACCACATGCCCAGGCTGACAGACCCAGCCAAAGACATGAATGGCCCCCAGTAGGCTCCTTCCACCTTGCCGATATCGAAATGGGAAATGCATGAAGGCCTGTCCTGGGCAAAAAGGAATTACACAGTTTAAGAGACTGTCATGGCAATTTAACCAGCTCGAAATCACGTGAAAAGTCCCTGCAGCCTGTCTCAGAGAACTGCAGAGACCCTGCCATCAGAGAGGAGAATGACATTCACATCAGCTCTTCACAAGGGCAGCTGCTTGCAGATCTGAGGTACCTTCACTGCTGCTCAGATGTTCATCTGTTGGAAAGTTTACTTCATTCAGCTCCAGCACCAGCAGAAGCCGGGCTGCCTGGCATGACATGCTCCTGCTCAGCCTGGGCACAGAGTAGATTCTTGGCAGGGAAGTCCCGTGTTTCTGTAGGGTCCAGAAAGTCCAAACAAATCCTACATTAATGCAATTCTTCATCCAAGACTGTGAGGGTAAAATCAGGCTCCTCTAAGCTCTGGGGCTGCCCTGTGGATGTGCACATCACGAATGCCTGGCACACCACCCAGAACTGCGTAGGAAGCAGCCCAGACACAGTATTTATATATCAACTGTGACAGAAAAATGGGGCAGCTTGGAATAAACACACTATGCAACTCAATCTGGCCATCTCATCTGCCTGGTATTACTCCCTGCTCTAAAGTGGGGAGGAAAGCCCAATGCAAAAGGCAGAGCTGACTTTCCCGGCGGTGCAATGCATTCAGCTGCAAAGCTGCCAGCAACACTCAGCCATTGCTATCCTTCGGAAAGCTGGTCTGATTGACCATAGTCTGCACCATCACCATTCTGAGATTTCACAGCACTAAGAGCATGGCAGGATCCTACACAGGTACACAGACCTGCATACAAAGCCAAATTTTGTCTGGAAATTAGACGCAGGAGTTCATCAAGAAAGACACTGAGGCTGCTGTTCATGTGTCCTCTCTCCCTGTAAACAAGACAATGTCCTTCTACAAGCTGCTGGCATAGCCCAAGTTCAATGCTGTTATTTATACGGATAGAGCCCCAGAGTGCAGCTCAGAACAAGAAAAAAGACAACCATTGACACCAACAACCGCCACAGCTAGAACGACAAGGAAAGGTCATTTCTGCAGGTCAGCTATTTAAATGCATTCATTCACACTTGAATATACCCAGCACCACGACAGATCTAACCAGGAAAAGGCTGTGATTCCCACTCTGAGAAGTGCAGGTTCGTGGTCTGCCACAGGCGACTAAGACAGACAGCAGGGTCACCCACAAAGCCCAGAAAACACGTTCTCAGAGAGACACTGGGGCTGAGTACATCTCCAACAGAAGCCTGACGCATCACCAGGACACAGAGTCATTGGAGACTACATGAACAAGGACATCACGGGATGGTGCGCCCTCTCTTCCAGAACAGGAGGCTGGAAAACTGGAAAGGATTCAAAGATACACCCAAATATTCTTTATCCCATGAAGAGTGTATGTGCTTAGAGTTTTGCCAGTGAGACTCTGGTTCATCACTCTAACCTGTCAGAGGGAATCTCTGAGCCATGCCGTTATCTGCACACCCTGGTCTCCCACAAGCCAACAGCAAAACAGGCTGAATAAAGCTGCGGTCCCCAGATCTGACCCTGACTGGGGCACGTGTATTCTGTGCACACAGGAGCTGCAATCCCCATAGATGTGGTCTGGTTTTCCACTCCAGTCACGGCCAGCGTGCAAGTTAGTTGCACAACTAACACCTGATCTGTAGACATCACCCCGTCAGCTAGCAAATAACCCCTTCCCTTGCACTGTCTCAGGCAGAAACATTTCAAAGGGAGGCTGGGGGGCTGCAATGTTTCTGCTAGCCTTCAGGTGTAAGAACGGTTGTCCAAGGCTACCCGCTAAGCTAGCAAATGTAATGAGGTCGGGAACAGCCCAGGAGTCCGGTGGTGGAGACTCATCCCCAGAACTGCTTTGGTCTGAACCAGCTAGCATGTACCCAAACCACTCTTGGGCACGGCTCAGGAATTAGCATGAGCCGTGAGCCGTTCCTAGTATGCAGCACTGACATGCTCCCCTCTTTGGAACTCATAAGCTTAGCGCTACGGATGTGACCAGACCGTGTCAGCTGGCCTCAGGACAAGAACGGGACATGGTGCTTCACAGGATATACCTACAGTACTAAATTAGGTAGCTTTTTACATCTAACAGAATGTGAAGAGGTCTGAATGTGCCCAAAGTGGGCAGTTGGACTTCCCAAGTCCAACTTTAAGTGCATGCAGGGAAATTAAAGGCAGGGTCTGCTATCTCTGCAACACTGAACTCTGCAGATAGAGCTTGTGTAGCAGGCTCCCTGCTCTGCACAAGAATTTTCTAGGCTTCTGCAGGGAGCCCAGCCTGGCCCAGCCCAGGTGTTCAGGCTAGGGATGCTGAGACATGGCCCTGGAGCTGAGTCACTCTATGACTTGAGAACAAAGGCACTGACTGCACTGATCCACGAGCCATGCTGCTGGGTCCACACGGGGCTGATGGTATTGCTTGAACTGTACTTAGCCAGAGCTTGCACAGGCCCTGTGTAGGGACCTTCCCTCACTGGCAGCAGAAGTGTGTTCCAGGGGGGATACCACCCTGGTGTCAAACTGCAAAGACACTACACTCAAAGCCAGCATGATCTGCTATAACATCCAGAGCAAATCCCCAAATATCCCAAATGGAGAGACCAGGGGGCGCGAGCACATGCGGTCACAGTGGAGCCACAGCGCGCATGGCTAGTCAGCGCTTCAGGCCTCATGCATTGTAAACACACTTTGTGCAAGCGAGCACACCTGAACCTGTGTGACAGTGAGACCTGAAGCTGTCCAGGCTGCAGTTCTTCATTGGGAAAATGAGTGTCCCTTGGTCAGTCTGCAGTTCAGCAAACTGCAGAAAAGACATTTCTCAGCGCATGGGATTTGCACGCCTAGCAGGAGGAGACAGGACAACAGGTTTTAGAAGTTCAAACTAGAGAAGTTCACCCTAGAAACACAGGGCAGTATTTAATCCCAAGGATATGCAAGATGAGAACACACTGAAAGTTATGACAAGACCTCCAAAGGACAGCTCACACCATAGAAAGCTTTGCATGATCCCCACATTAAGCCTAACGTTCTCCAGCCTGCTCTGCAGCTGAGGTCAAAGCAGTTTCATGCCAGAGCTGCTGCCATGAAGATGTGCAAGTGCAAGGGCTCCAAAAAATGTACTCTCTGAAGCCAACTATTAAAAACATTCTTGTAAAGCAAGATGCTCCACCACTCTGTTTGGGCTCTCTGGGAAAAGCATGTTACAGTTAAGCCCTGCCTGATGCATTGATCGCTAATGATTCTGCATCATTTATAAGTTATCCAGCTTCACCTTTGATTAAAGCCGTATGCAGAAATGGGCACCACCACAGAAAGAGCAATCACTTAAGGCCTGGTGCACCTTTCTGTGCTGCCAGCACAGCAGTGCGTTCCTTTCAGGCCTGCTGAAGAGGTGGGAAGAGTTGGTCCCATGTGTTGGAGCCAGCAGCACCGCAGCCTGAGGTCAGGCAGCAGGGAGGGCTGGCCTGTGGGCAGCGGAGCACTGGACTAGATCTGCCACGCAACCTGGCTTTGTAGGTCAGAGAAGGGGCCAGACAGATGCTCCTCAAGAAAGATGCTGGCAGATGCGGCGCTGCATAGGGATGGGGCACAGTCCCGCTGGCGACCTCCCCATGCTGCGATGGCTGTGGAGAGGGGACCTCACCTGCCCCTCGGCCCGTGCCCTTGGCACTGCTGCTCAAGGGCACCCAGATGTTTGCCCAACTTATCCCTGCAGCAGGGAGGCAAGCATCAGACTGCACATCTAAAAATAAGCGGCCCCTTTTCAACAGCCCTGACTGCATTTCTTCCCGAATCCATCAGGCCCTGGAGCACACATTTTGCAAGGAGACTGAAAACATGGCAGAACATATCAGAACATGTCTGATACTTGCAATTCAATTCAATACATCAGTAATCTGACAAGGCGCAAAGAGACAGCAGAAGGCTGCCACTGGCACGGGGTCCTTCAGACGAGCCCGGGGAAGGAAGGACAGACGTACCGTACCCTGGGTGCCAGCGCACCTCGGCGTCCGAGCGCTCGCCAGCCCAGAGCAAGCGAGGCAGGCAGGCAGGAGCCGCTCAGCCAGGGGCCAGCTCGCAGCCCGGCCGCCCCCCTGCCCAGGGGCATTAGCCCTCTCGGGACCCGCTGCTGAGGGGCAAGGCTAGGAAACGCGGCGGGCTCCTCCGCGGGGCGCACGGCGAGCCCGCACCTCCCCGCCGCCTCGCCCAGCGGCCGAAGGCGTCGGGAGGCAGAGCCGCGGGCGAGGACTCCAGGAGCCCCCGGGAGCGCCTGGTGCCCTTCACGGAGGGCAGCACGGCCGCACGACCGCCCCACGCGGAGGGGACGCGACGCGGCCGAAGACACCGCCGGCTTAGAGGCCACGGCGCCCCGCGGCCGGGCGCGGCCCCAGAGGGTCGCCCGGGGGTCGGAGGGGGCAGGGCCAGGCCGCGCCCG
>VZSC01009431.1:146329-163498 GCA_013398225.1 Steatornis caripensis
CACCTCCCCAGGCCCGCTCCGCCCAGCGCCGCCCCGCGAGAGGCACCGCAGCGCCTCCGGCACCGCCTCCCAGCCGTGGCCCGGACCGGCCGGCGCCGCCCCCGAGGCGTAACCCCAAAATCACCGTGCCCCACCCCCGGCCGCCGGGGCTGCCCCCGCCCCGTGCCGGAGCCCCGCGAGGACCAGCGCTGACCCCGTGCCGTGCCCCGGTAACCACCAGCGCTGCTGCGCGTGCCGTACCCCCGCAATCACCCGTGCGGGCTCTGCACGCGCGGTCGCCCCTCATGCAGTGCGTTCACGCGTCCTTTGTTACACGACAACCCCCCTGCCTGCCCTGTGCCTCTGCGGCCCTTCCCGCGTACCCGTGCGCTCTTTCACAAGCCCATTGCTCCTGCTCTGCGGGTTTGCACTGGGGCCGCGCATCCCATGGCGGCACAGCGCTTTCTCGGTGCCGTGCAGGGGCTGGCTGCGCGCTCCGTCCTGCTGCGATGGCGTCGATGTGTGGAGAGCGGCTGGGCACTGTGCGAAAGGAAGGCGTCAGTGTCCAGGACCTTGGAGGGCTTCTGTGCAGGGCAAGCCTCGGGCTGGGCCAGCACTAGCCGTCCCGTTGCTGTGCCCGCAGCAGGACACTTCATGGGAGTGCACAGGGCTGTCCCACGCAGCCTCGGACCATGCTGCTGCACACAGCTGGGACAGACTGAGGGGGCCCTCAGTCACCTTCCTGTCCTACAGAGGATTCTCCGGCATCTCTGGGCTGTGCTGCAGAAGGCTCCTGGAAGGCATGTGGGAGAAATCCGTCCCGTCCTTCTGGGGTTTCACTGCTGCACGACACCGCAACACTGAGCCATTTGGCACAGGTATAGGCGATGGTGGCCAAAGCCTTGACTCACGGAGCTGCGGATGCAGACTGGATGCCCACCAGCCTGATCCTTTCAGTGCAGCTCTGATGGTCCTTGCTCATGTGTGTTGTCACCAATGAGTTTATCCTTGCAAAGTTCACCTGATCATGGCCCCCCCAGGGGCTTGTCTGGGCCTCTGGCAAGAGCTGGCCCTGGCAGAGCTCTGCTTGCTCCCCTGAGGGTCATGCCTGGGGGCAGGGTTCTTGCCAGGTGCGCGTGGAAGAGAGCTGCAGTTGGAGATATTCCTGCATTATGGTGCCTGAATGTTTGGCAATGGGGACAGCCATGCTAGGACAGCCTCCCTTCTGCCCCATTGTGCTGCAGACCCACATCCAACCATGGGCTCTCACTCAACTGCTAGAGAAGTCTGAATAGAGGCAGTGAGACTTTGAAGTATTGCTGAGAGCAATCTTTATTAATTTGTGGGATGCCAGCTATCCTTCATCCTCATCGTAGTCTAGGCTTTTGCTTCCTCAGGCTTAGGCACAGTGCTTGAGTGTTAGTCTCTTGGCTTAGGTCACACTATGACCAAGAGTAGCCAAGGCTTAGCACAGCAAGGCACAGTACAGTATGGCACAGCCAGGCACAGCAGGGTAGGGGAGGGCATGGCATGGCACGGCATAGCATACCACAGCATGGCAGGGGATGATACGGCACGGTATGGTGTGGCAGGGCACAGCATGGCATGACATGGCACAGCAGGGACCAGTATGGTGGTGCGTGGCATGGCACAGCACGGCACAGCACAGCGGGACATATCATAGTGCAGCAGGACACAGTGTGGCAGGACAGGGCATGGTATGGTGTGGCAGGGCACAGCACGGTACAGAAGGCTGCCAGAGCTACCCAGCAGAAGGCAAAAGCAAGACAGGCAGGGGCTGCTGGAATATTGGAGAAAAGCCTGGGGCTGTTAAAGTTGCAGGGGTTTCAGTCCTACAGTAATGGTGCTTTCTGCTGCATCACTAAGCAAGGAATCGGACAGCACTGAGGAGACAATCCAGGAGGTGGGAGACCTCTCAGAGGTGTTGTAGGTGAGGCTAGGCCTGGGAAGAGAAGCAAGCATGGCTTCTCCAGCTTGTGGGGAGACCCAACCAGTCTTCACCTCTGTGTGCTGAGGAGGCGATGGCACAGCCCTGTGTTGCTCTCTGGTATGACCTCTCTTCTGGCCACTGACCACTGGCCCTACCTGGGCTGGAGGGTTTGTCCCTGAGCATATAGATGATGTGAGGGGCCTGCAGCCAAGGGGGGCCCATCAGCGTGGGAGGCTCCACATGCAGGCAAGCATCCTGGGCAGTGGGGCCATGGTCATACCTAGTGGCAGTGAACACTGTTAGCTCACTGGTGTCACGACTGCTGGGGCACTGACAGATGCAGACATTCGGGCTGGTGCCGTCAGCACAGTCCCACCAGCTCCTCTGCAGCTGGGGATGTTCTGGCTCCTCCGGGGTGCTGCTCTGCGTGCACATGAAGGCAGAGGCGTGGGTTGTGTCCCATCCCCAGGAGAGGCAGCACCAGGCTAGTGAAGTGGCAGGGAAATAAGGAAATGAACTCAAATCATCCTCTGTTGCTTTACAGGCAGTAAGCTACTGTTTTCTGTGGGCAAAGGAGACTGGAAGAAGGGGTGAAGCCAAGTGGGAATCTATGAGCTCCCTTGGTTCCAACAGGCTGCTGAGGTGGCTCAGCCTAGCCATGATTTTGGGCAGACTTGGGGACTCCTGAGACTTCTCATTGTCCAGCTAATGTCCTTTGCTGCAGCCTGTGTTGTACTGGCTGTGTAGCATGGCAGGAGCTAAATAGCAGCTAGAACAAGCTCTGGATGTGCTCAGCCTTCAGCAAAGGCACATGGATGTGTGCGTGTGCATGGGTGAGCACGTGAAGGCGCATGCATGCATAGTTCAATGCACTAGAGTCCCTAAAATTCTTTCCCGGTCACTTCATGAGGTCTTTCCTAGTTACAGGAGAATTGGTCTGTGCTTTGGGGAGAGCTATAGAAGAGCAGGGTAGTGCTGTTGCCGTGGAAGGGACTTGATAGGCAATGTTAGTGTGCAAGGGACAAGTTCCAGCCAAGAGGAAACGGAACTGTGGCAGAACCTAGGTTAGCTTTGTAGCTGTATGGCAGGTCAGGTGGTCTTCTGGCCCTGTCCAGGTTGTTCAGTGCTGCTTTTCAGGTGCGCTTGGTGGGTCAGGAGATTACCTCCTTCCCACGCTGAGCTTCGTTGTTGCTGCAGTCAGCAGTGGCTAGGACAAAGGTGAGTGTGATCTCGCTTTCCCAGCAGAGTCCTGCTGGAAGGCTTCGCCTCCTGCCACATGCATGCTGGGGAGGGAACTTCAATGAAATCCAAGGATAGAGCTCGCAACTGCAAGAATGTGAGTGCAAGAGGTTTTAGAGCAACAGATTGCTAGTTGTCTCTTCTCTGCGAGACCCGTTCTCACTTGCTCATTGTCGTTGTGGTCTGATCCACACTTGGATATTGCAGAGCTGGCTGTTAACCTGATGATTGGTGTTAATATTGACTACTCCATGGCCTGTCTTTGCTACCAGCCAAGGATTCAGGCTCTTTGACACTGACTGCCCTGTAGCATAGGTTCCTCTGTTCAGCCAGCCCAGCGAGCAGCAGGCACAAATGTGCGCACTGATGTCAAACAGCTTCTGGTCATACTGCAGCTCTAACCCCAGTAGCCTGTCAGGTCCTTCCTTCCATGCACGGAATCATTGGCTTAACTTCATACCATGTTTTTTTCTATTGGTAATTGACTTTTATAATTAGTTTTGTTTGCATTTTAGTGGATTGGTTATTTTACTTGCATACTAAACTGTTACTTCAGCTCCAGTTGGTATCAGCACCATGACTTTGCTTCTTGCTATACATGTTTGCATTCTCTACTGGACATTTCCCAGTATGTTATTGCTACACATAAGCAGCCTGTCTCACAGCCTTTGGGGCACAATCTTGAACACTGACACGTTGTCTAGTTGCTTATCAGTTGCATGGTTTGGATCCCTTCAGATCACGCAGCTGAAGTACTTGCTCATTTGCACCCTGGCTTGCCCAACATTACCATAGCGTACACAAGTGCGGTCAGAAAGAGTTGTCCATTAGCACTGTGGGACAGCTTATTCTGTATATGCCCAAAGCCACTCTCAAGAGATTACGTTTCTGTGTCCTTTCCCTGTGCTCCAGGCTGCAACCCTATTGCTCATACAGGAGGAGAACCATGCTGTCTGTGATCAGTGGAAGTTTATATCTGACCACCCTCGGCCACCACTGTTGGCTGAGTGGCGTTCCCAGTCTCCAAACACCTGCCAGATCGTTTGTCCTGGGTGTGGGAAAGGACATGCCGTGCCACTCAGGGCAATCCTGGGAGCTTAGCAACCATCTCTCTCCAGTACCACACCATCCCCTGTGCACTGCATTGGGGAAGAACTCTTAACTGTGGATGGGGAGAATCAAAGAATCATAGAATGGTAGGGGTTGGAAGGGACCTCTAGAGATCATCTAGTCCATATGCCTATGGAAACAGCCAGCAGCTGCTGCTGTCACTGGGAGTGGCCTTCTCCAGGTGAGCACCATCCTTCAACCAGCTGCAGGCAGGCCTGTAGGAGGGCTGGAGAGGATGCAAATGCTAGATCTGACCCTGCACCCCATCTCCCGGCGGGTCCCACGACTGCCTACCACGTGCTCTCACCGAAGTTGCTGTGGCTGCCATTCTGCACTGGCTGTTGTCTTGCCTCCTGTTCACTGGAAGATAATTTCCAAGGTATGTTGTGAGGGTTCATTCACACAAATTCAGCCATGTCCTTGTGCCGGCTGCTGCAGGTTATTTCCCTCCCATGGAGGTGCAATTAACTCATTGATTCCTTGTGATAATAATGGAGGGCAAAGGTACAGCAAATCACAGCTATTTTCTATAACGCTGCTGCAGTAAATTCCCCCGTTGTCTTCGGCTAAGGAATGGGCTCAGATCCATCACCAGGTTGTGGACATCAACCTCGGAGACTTTATGAACTTTATGAAAAGTGGAAAGCTTCTCTGCAGTATACTCATTAATAATTCCCAGTCCTCCTTTTTTGTTCATTTGGTGATGGTGGGTTTTTACCATCTGCTGCTTAATTGGTATTGGGGAATTCAATGCTGCCTGAGAACAGACATTTGTACTTTTGATTATCACAGGGTATTGTGAAGTCAAGAGTTCGGCTATGTAATTATGTGCAAAGGGAAAAGTAGTTTATTCAGTTGCGTTTAGACCAGCTGCCCAATTATTTCTTCTGGTGCTTCATAGTTTCTATTGTAAGAAGCAGTTAATAATTGTTAGCTATGTATATGCACTGCAACATTTGTGACACTGAAGATGCTTATGATCTTTCCCAGCTAATAATGTCTTTTCTGCTCTTAAGATGGGACAACTAGACAGCATATGATGCTTGAGATATTGGTGTCCCATGTATTCATAGACTGATAATAATGTTACCACTCAGCCCTTTCCCAGATCATTAACACCATGTGAAGCCAAGAGCCTGGTAAAGCTAAAAAGGGGTCTGACAGGTGTATTGGTAGCAAAAGTAGCCAGTATTATCGTGGTCATTGAGCACACGAATGATGGGAGTTATTGAGCTTCTTTGCTTGGGAACTAAAATCAGCCTCTGTGTGGCACCCCTGGGGAAGACGTTTTGTTATTGCTTATTCTACAAATGAGGGTACAGATGAGCAGAGAAATGTACAAAGCACTGAACCTGGGGCAGAAAAGCTAACCCCAGTGAGAAAAAGAATGAGAAGCGCTGGACAAATGCTGTGCCCCAAGTTGAACACTGCTCTATAGTGACCAGCTGCCATGCAAAAGGAGGTGTCATGCACCTGTGTAAATGGGCACGTAGCCTGCAAGATCTGGCTCAGATGAGCCTGATCTGGCTCAGATGTCTGATATTCTGTCCAGTCGTGCTGGTACTTCTTCTGGGGCTTGGTGTCCAGCCAGGGGCTTGGGCTTCAAGGAGGGAGAATGTTCACCTGAGAGCCCTTAAGAGGGAGGTTTGGGCAAAGCAGCTTATGGTGAAAGCCTAAATCAGCCTGGGTTGTTTAGCCTAGAAACTAAGAAAATGAGGGGGATGTGCTGACAGCTTCGCTTTATATGCCTGACAGCTGCCAAGTATATACAGGGCTGCTGCAGAGACTGGAGTGGTCTGTTCTGTGTCTGGAGTGGGCCCACTTTGGCCTGGTTTGCAAGAGACAAGGGATAGTTCCTCCCCTCAGTGTGAGACTGGGGGATGCCGATCCGGTTTCTAACACCCCTCCCAGAGGGCTGTTGTGCTGCCTTTCCTCTGACACCTCGTCCCTGGTGTTGCTTTTTACAGGGCCACAATAATTTGCTATCTGCATCACTGACACTGGGATCTGCTCACTGTGTTTGCTTGTGCTGACTGCACAATTGTTCTCATTATCTGGGAGCAGAGCTGAAGTTCCCAGGTTAAGGAGAGAGAATGCACCTGCTAGCCAGCCTGGTTTCTCCACAAGCCTCTGTTCAGCGCGGGTGGTGTATCAACGTGTACCATTTGTGCAGTGCTCCACAGGGCCAGGCGAAGAGCCAGGGCGGCATGGGAAGGAGGGCAAACCTGTGCAAAGCCCACATGTCACTGGCTTAGGGGCAGGCGGCTGTCAGGGACATGAGACAGCAAGACAAGACACTAACTGGGCAGCCCATGTGATGGAGAGCCCTATGTGACTGGGCTATTACATGCGCTAAGCATGGCAGTGGTGTGGTGGCATGGTACCCCCCTCTCCTGCACAGGGACTGCCCTAGGGTAGCCCTTGCATAGAAGTGGCCATTGACTGGGGTGGCCAGGGACATTGGTGACCAGAGTATCTTGTTAGGTGGTGGGGACCCAGTCACCCTGTCTGGAGGGAGCAGGATTTACCAGACTATGCAGATTGGTGTCAGACCCTTGTGCCAGCCACTACTGCCAGTGATGTGGCCTGTCCCTGCAGCAGGTGGTTGGGCTCCAAAGCAGTGGCGGGAGCCAGTGCCTGTAGGCTGGAAGTATCCTCCCTGCCTTGCCCCTGCACTGCATAAGAATTCCTGAGGCAGGAGGCAGGGCCGTGCCTGTCCTCACCTGCTCCTGTGCTGGCCCAACCGCTCTGAGCTACAGAGCTCAGGCTGCACCGCCAGCCTTTCCCTGTGCATAGTTGCAGCCCTGCCCTAACCGATTGGTGCGCTCTCGTTATGCCCCACAGCATCACAGAGACATTGTGTTGCACTAGACCCACATACCAATTAGCCAGTGGAACATCCCTGTAAGCTGAGACAAAGTCGTGGGGATCCCTGCACACCAGCCCCCTCCATCTGCACAACGCATCATCTGATAATAACCTCTGCAAATCATTACTTCCTCCCCTCAAGCCTCTATGCGAGAGGCAGTGCTCACGCACAGCTTTGGTGGACAGGAAAGGTCTGATTTCATGGATAGGTCATTCTCTCCTGCTGCTATGTCTAATCCCCTTTCAGACTTTGCTACCCTGAGATGAGGTCCCTGGCTGGGAGCCATGCATGCCCCCTCTCATCCCAGCCACCACTCCGGCTGCTGTCCTTGCATGCCTTGTCCAGTGCCTTGGCAAGGATGCAGTGCTGCAGACGCTGCTCCACTGCGGGGCCACCTTGGAGCCTGTCTGTGCCAAGCTCCTGTGCGCTGTTAGAACAAGATCTGGGAAATGGTGCCAAATGCAGGGCCGTGCCAGCACTTCTGCAGCTCTGGACATGCAGACTGGGTTTGTCATGGTGTGGTCTGCTCGGAGCCGCACGTTTCTAGACTCAGACCACAGCTGAGGATCTGGGCCAGTTACACTCCTGCCTCCTTGCCCCAAAACTGTGGTTGGCCATTGTGGCAAGGCTGGGACTGTGGCACTGCACAAGGAATAAGGGCTGCACCTGCTCCTGGGCAGGGCTGCAGAGCTATGGCTTGGGGTGGAGATGTCTCGCTCACCTGGACAGAGGTACATTGCAATACAGCAGCTGGCGATGGCACATGGGGCTTTCGGGTGAAAAGAAAGCCGAGACCTTGTGCATCCACTTGTCTGCTTCTGACAAAGACGGAGAGATGCACCTGAGCAAGGCTTACAGGCCTCACCAGAGCTCGATGGGCTTGTCTCTCTCCTTTCGCCTGCAAAGGTTTTTCCTGAACCACCTTCACTGGACACGGAGCTATGCCTGGGTGAGGAGTTGTCCTTCACCTGGTTAGTTGTAATTGTGAGGCTACCATCCTGGATGCTTGTTAACCATTTCAATGCACAATCAGTTTCTGAGGTCTGCTAAATATCTACTCTCATTGTTGTGTCTCACCCCTCAGAGTCAGTACCGCACCTGTCCCATCCCATACTGGGATTAGGGTCATGTTCCCCTACTTGCGTGGGAGCTATCTGGAGGTTCCTCTGCCCATTCACAGGCCTGCTGTTGGCAAGGTCTGTAACTCAGCCCCACGGCACTGTGCACCTGCTGGCTTTGCTGTGCTTGCCTCCCATGAACCGTGTTGAAATTATTTCAAGTTACAGGTTTGTGTCAGCACAGGCACAGGTGCAGATTCTGCTTCTTTAGGACCAGGTTGAAGTGTTTGTTCTTCACCAGAATCATAGGGTACGGAACCCTGCTGACTGTGCTCTCTGCTCACTCCAAGTGGGAGGTCTGTAAGCACCGGTTATTGCTGAGGTCTCAGCAGCCAGCGTTGCTGTGCTCATCCCCTTCTCAGTTCCAGGGGAGCTCTAGTGTGACTTGAACCCCAGAAAAAGCTGCAGAAGAAACAAGCATGCTCTTACAGGCATATTCAGACAGAAGCATTGGTACCAGAGACTGTCCTGCCAAGTCATCACATTTTACTTGTAACCTCTTGTCAGATATTTAACCCAAGCTTTGAAAAAAGAAAGCAAAAAACCAACAAACTGTCAGCTTGTTTTTACTACAAAGCCCACCTTGCTGTGCGCAAGAGGACCGGTACTGCAGCAGTGAACTTTTCTGTGGCTTGCCCTGCAGAGGCAGTGAAGCCATGTAACCAGGGCTGTGCACATTCTGCATCTCTGCAGCACAACGCGGAAAATGGTCACTGTGGGGGAGGTTTACCTTGGTGGCGCTGGCAACATGAGGTGTGGACAGGGGCATTTGAGCAGCATCTCCTGAGTGTCTTCTACCTAGCCTGTCTCAACGGCATACCTATGTCACAGCAAGACTTGCCTGGCCCCTCTCGACTCTGCGCTTTGACTATAGAAGCCTGGAAACCTGATTGCATGCAGCAGAAGGCCACCGTTGCCCCTTTTACATACTGCATCACGAAACAATATCCCCTGTAGGTAAATCATGAAGATCACACACTCAAAAAATACTGGACATGAAAGAAAATGGTATTTCTTTAAAATTATGTCATTTCCCATATGTTTCATTAAGCACAGTATAGCTAGCTGGTCAAGGGAGGTGATTGTCCCACTCTACACTGCACTAATGTGACCCCACCTCGAGCAATGTGTGCAATTTTGGGCACCTTGATGTACAGAGGGCGTCAAACTATTAGAATGTGTTTGGAAGAGGGCGACCAAGATGGTGAAGGGTCTCAGCAAGACTTACGAGGAGCAGCTGAGGTCACTTGGTCTGTTCAGCTTGGAGAAGAGAGGGCTGAGGGGTGACCTCATTGCAGTCTACAGCTTCCTCGAGGGGGGCAGCGCTGATCTCCTCTGGTGACCAGCGATAGGACACGAGGAAATGGAAGCTGCATGAGGGGAAGTTCAGCTTGGACATTAGGAAAAGGTCACTGGAACAGGCTCCCCAGGGAAGTGGTCACGGCACCAAGCCCATCAGAGTTCAAGGACCATCTGGATGATGCTCTTAGTTATATGGTTTTGTGTTAGGTATTCCTGAGAGGAGCAGGGAGTTGGACTCAATGATCCTTATGGGTCCCTTCCAACTTGAGATATTCTATGATTCATGTAGCTGACACTGGTTTTCACTGGCACACTGCCTGGTGCCTGCAGCAGTGGTCTCTGCGTGCGCAGCTCCTGGGTCCCTGCCATCAGAGCTGCCAGGCCATGCCTCAGCCGTGTCAGAGACCTTCTGCAAATTAATGCAAAAAGCAGATAAATGTGAACCTGCATCTGGCGGGTGGCTGAAGGCTGGCAGCCCCCATGGCTGGGGCAGCTGTTCCAGCGCAGAAGCCCAACACCCAGGTCTGTGTGGGCTGCACAGCGTCTTGGTCTGGCAAAGGCTCTGCCCTGGCATCAAGCACCTGCTGTTCTACAGCTGCCAGCAGCAGTGGAGGTGGNAATGTGACCCCACCTCGAGCAATGTGTGCAATTTTGGGCACCTTGATGTACAGAGGGCGTCAAACTATTAGAATGTGTTTGGAAGAGGGCGACCAAGATGGTGAAGGGTCTCAGCAAGACTTACGAGGAGCAGCTGAGGTCACTTGGTCTGTTCAGCTTGGAGAAGAGAGGGCTGAGGGGTGACCTCATTGCAGTCTACAGCTTCCTCGAGGGGGGCAGCGCTGATCTCCTCTGGTGACCAGCGATAGGACACGAGGAAATGGAAGCTGCATGAGGGGAAGTTCAGCTTGGACATTAGGAAAAGGTCACTGGAACAGGCTCCCCAGGGAAGTGGTCACGGCACCAAGCCCATCAGAGTTCAAGGACCATCTGGATGATGCTCTTAGTTATATGGTTTTGTGTTAGGTATTCCTGAGAGGAGCAGGGAGTTGGACTCAATGATCCTTATGGGTCCCTTCCAACTTGAGATATTCTATGATTCATGTAGCTGACACTGGTTTTCACTGGCACACTGCCTGGTGCCAGCAGCAGTGGTCTCTGCGTGCGCAGCTCCTGGGTCCCTGCCATCAGAGCTGCCAGGCCATGCCTCAGCCGTGTCAGAGACCTTCTGCAAATTAATGCAAAAAGCAGATAAATGTGAACCTGCATCTGGCGGGTGGCTGAAGGCTGGCAGCCCCCATGGCTGGGGCAGCTGTTCAGGCGCAGAAGCCCAACACCCAGGTCTGTGTGGGCTGCACAGCGTCTTGGTCTGGCAAAGGCTCTGCCCTGGCATCAAGCACCTGCTGTTCTACAGCTGCCAGCAGCAGTGGAGGTGGATTGGGGCAGAGGAAGCAAGATCTCCTCCTGCCTGCCCGTCCCTCTTCCTGCACGATGCAACATAGGGACATCCATGACAGTGTTTCCAGCCACCCTTTCCAGACTCCTTGGATTGCCTCATGAAGGCCTCCATGGCCTGTGTGCGTCACAGGATGCTGCGTGCTGCCAGGTGATTTCCAAGGTGCACTAATTTCTTTTGGGTTTTTTTGGTTTCCCCCCCCCCCCAAAAAAAAACCCTGATGCCTTCAGCTATTTACAACTCATTTAGCCTTGCCAAAGCCACATCTCACCTGCATGACTTGCCATTATTTCAGGCGCAAGGCTCGCGAGGGTGATGGAGTTTGCTGATTGACTGGGATTCGGCCCAGTCCCTTCTACCTGCAAATCCTGACAGAAACCAAACCTTCCTCTCTCAGTCTGAAACCTATAAACTGGTGAAATGTGAGGAGGAAGGCAGGCACTCAAATCACAGTCCCTGTATTATGAAGTGAACCGTGAGCCTGACATACAGCTATGTAGATTGTATTTGTGTAACAGGTGTGTTGCAAGTTGTAAACCTTTAAAATAGTTCCTAATACAATTCACAGTGCCTGAAAGTGGAGCCATCANATCCTGACAGAAACCGAACCTTCCTCTCTCAGTCTGAAACCTATAAACTGGTGAAATGTGAGGAGGAAGGCAGGCACTCAAATCACAGTCCCTGTATTATGAAGTGAACCGTGAGCCTGACATACAGCTATGTAGATTGTATTTGTGTAACAGGTGTGTTGCAAGTTGTAAACCTTTAAAATAGTTCCTAATACAATTCACAGTGCCTGAAAGTGGAGCCATCAGAGAGGCTGCAATCTGGATGAATGCCTAGACAAGAGCCTCGCAGGCAATGTCAACACAGCAAAAGCCTTTCTCGATGTTTCCAGGCTCCAGGAAAAAAAAAAATCAGTAAAACTTTATTTATCCACTCACAAATGTTGACAACTGCTCAGGGTTCCTGACCCAGGAAGATTTCCAGAATTACTTAGTATGAAAAAAGTGGGGGAGAGGCTGCAAGAGGGACTTAGGGAGACACTCATTTGCATGCACAATGCATGTAAGCGCATGGATGTTCTTGCAGCTTCCCACAAGAGGGTCTGAGGAGGGGCACCAGAAGCAGGGGAGAGCGCTCCTGGCAGTAGGGCTCCTCGTACCTTTCCTGGCATGAATGACCTAGCCTCTGAGAAAAAGCTAATGGCAGCTTGAAGAGTTCAAGCTTGGGTATATTTTCAGTTTGTCTTTTCTTCATGCTTTTCTCTTATGATTGCAATGTCTATACCTTTTTCTTTTCCAGGAAAATATTTTTTTCTCCTTTCAGGCTCACCCACTCTTTCAAATGGAGGGCAAAGGACACATTTCTCATTCAACTGCTGGGGACCAGGACAAGCTGAGGTCAGTTGCTTGGTGGTGTATGCCAAGCCAGGGGCCTTCCCACACTGCCTGGCTTAGCAATTTGCCAGGCACAGCTACACCTTGAGCAGCAAGTGCTGCTCAGGGCTGGGTCCTTTGAGTCCCCAAGCTCAAAGCTTGAGGAGAGGGGGCAGAAGGCACTGGAATGCTCCTGTCTTCAGGTATCAACAGTCCCCTCTGCATCACCTCCTTGAGGAGCCTTCCTTGACCTTTTAGTCCTGCATGGAAAACTGTCACCTTAGCAAGGAGAGCTGGAGTATCACACCAACCTGCTTAGAACAGCATTGCAGGTAGCCATACTGCTTCCATGTGCTGTGCCTGTCTTCACCGGGGTGCTGGCACTGAGACAGATAACAGAGAGGCTGGAGGGCTGTACTCCAGAGAGTTCTAGTCTGAATGTGAAGACATGAGATGCCCCTCTAGCCTTGGAGTGGCCCCCAACAACCAGCCTTCATTTGGCTTTGCATTTTCCACCTCAACCCTGTGATGGACATTGCCAAATGCATTTCTCCACCGCATGCACCCTCTTTGTACAAAATATCTCTTTTCTACCAGTGTACTCAGTCATGGCATCAAACCATGCTGTGTCTCCTCCCTACCAAACTCGCATGCTGAGCCCTCACATCTCCCGCTGCACTTGGTTGTGTCTTTCTTCCCACCAGGACTGGGGTCCAGGGCAGTGCAGGGGCATTTTTCGGATTTCTATGGCTGTGCATAGAGTCTTCCAGTTTTGCTGTGGAGAGCAAGGCCCCCAGCTGGGGCCAGCACCAGCAGGGTTTGGTAAGGCTTCTGCCCATCCAGTCCCTCACACTGCCCCTGCTCACAGGCCACCATGTTCCTGCCGTGATATATAGCTGTGCAGTACTTGCTGGTTGCCTTGGCCGCTTGTCCTTGTACAGCACCAATGATGTAGGTAGTGCCCTCATCGTGCTGAGACTGGGAGGCCTGGCCCCTAGCCGGAGACCTGGGCAGATAAGCTGGGGCAGCTTGGTGTGGCAGACAGACAAAGGGAGAGAGCAACAGCCTGATGTTTAACTGTCTGGATTCATGACTACACTGAAGGGCTGGCAAAGGTAGGATGCAGTGAGCTTCAGCGAGTGATGGAGCCAGAGTGCCCAGCCCTTGTTGGACCTGGACCCGGCCAAAGTGTAGCAGTACCTGGCTCTGGGCCCTGCAGACTCTGCCTGAGCTGCTGTGCCCTTCTGGGGCCTGGACCGTGTGAGGCACAAAGAAATGCAGGCATGTCATTGAGAGATGGGATCCTGGCAGGTGGGAGGTGAGGACCCCTGTGTGGTGTGCGTCAGTGTGCTTCACCTGGGGATGGATGGAGGCAGGGGGAACTGGAATGTGCAGTGCCAGGAGCTGGTGCTAGGAGCATCCAGATCTTTGCCACTTGCTGTGGTTCCATGCCAAACTGGCCTTGGCAGCCACTCTTCCACTGGCATTGGTGCGCTCAAGCTCCTTTTCCACTTGGGGCAGATGGGAACAATGAGCTGCAGGAGGACAGATCCTTCTGAGCAGCTGCAGGTGTTGCCAAAATGTGTCCTCCCTGCGCCTCAGTGTCTGAGCAATGCTTAAAGCACAGATTTGTGTGTTACAGCCCCAAAGAGTTTACCATGTCTGGCAGTTGTGATCCTCAGCTGAGATAAATACCTTGAGTTCATAAGAACATAAGATCAGTCATCCCTGTTCAGGGAAAATGTCTGTCTAAACTTGCCATAAATACTGCCAGAGACAGGACATCCCTATGCCCCACCAGTGGTCCCAACAGTAAATTGTAGTCATAGTGAATGTATGTTTCATGTTTGGGCTCGATTAGCTTTAACAAAGGAGGTGGGCTCTGGAAGCAGAGCCTTGCAAGGGAGTTTTGGGTGGTAGTCCTAATGCACAAGGAAGCCAGCCCCCACCATTATCAGGAATGCCCATGGCATCCCTTGTGCCCCACAGCAACACAGAAAGTCTCAGCGGGAGTTTGTCTGGGCATCAGCAAGCTGAAAGCCTCAAGGGACAACTCCGCCAGCACAGGGTCCCACTCCAACTCAAGGCACTGCACTCTGCCCCTCACCTCTCCAAGGCAGCGGGCTACATCAGGACAAGGACAAAGGTCTCCTCAAACACTAGGAAAGGTCCGTCAAGGGCTCTCAGCATATCACCTGCTCTGCAGGAACTGCTCATGTACCTGCTTCTGTCCCATGATACGTACAAGCAACTGGGGCAGCCACTTTCCGTTTGCTGTACGCAGTGGGGAAATGTGGTTGCTACCCGCTGGGCACAAGGAACAAATTGGTATTGTCTGTCCCATTTCCTGCCTGCTCTCCCTTCCTTTTCACCCCATCTTTGCAGGTTAGTGCCGAGGCTCTCCTCTCAGGCTCTCCCAACCCATGGGCCTGCAACTGTTGGACACCTCTTCACACTTCCTACAGCTGCACACCAGGAGCTGCTAGTCTTGGCATAGCTGGTTCAGTGAATATCCTACTCTAGCTTAGCACACAGAAACTTCTTTATAAGCTGTGCCCACAATCTCAGCTGTGTTGCAAGATGCTGAGATTTGGGCCCATGAGGAGGCTGAGGCAGATACTTTAGTTGTTACAATGGCTAAAACTGACATACAAGTAAGACTAAGAACATAGAGGCATGTGGATGGGAGGAGTGCTCCTTTCTTAGGTGCTGTCTCAGGCTGTCTGCAGGCTCAGGCATACCTTCCTGTATCACACATAATTTGGTTAAGTTTCACAGTTCAGAAAAGAGGCGCACAATGAGACCGATGCAAAAAATAGGGACACAGCAGGCTGTACAATGGGAACAATGTCACTAGGCAGTACTGAGCCCCATTGCTCCCCCAGTGCCTGTGTTCTGGGCTCCTGGATATGACAGCTGGGTAGAGGAACTACAGGAAGAGGAGCTGGGTTGACCTTGCTGTACAAGCAGCTTTTTTCCCCTTTTTCTCACTAGGCTTCCCGCAAGAAGCTGTTCCCTGCCGTCGTCAGCATCATGTGGCCCATACTGTTCCTGGAGTACAAGGGGAATTTTATCCAGGTACCACCCTCAGGCTCTTTCCCTCTGAGAGAGCCCACATTCGTGTGCCAGGCTTTGATCGTTGCCACCAGGCCACGTCTGTGGGGAGCTCCCTGTTGTGCCACAGGGCCAACACAACCCTCCTGCCTAAGCAGGGCAGGCATGTACTCTGAGAACCACTACAGGCTACAAAAGTGCAACAGCAGCTGCCTTGCAGTGTCTCAGGCCTGCACAGATGAGCCTCCTGCATAGGGCCCCGCATCATGGCTCAGGTGCTGGCCTGCCTCTCAGCCTGTGCATTTACCTCTTGGTGACAGTTTCCCTCCATTTCTAGTGGGTAAGAGTCAGGCTGGGATGCCGGAGCCATGCAGATGTAGGCAATGCTGCTGCGGCACCTTGGCCATCAGCCAGCGTGTCCTGTTGATGGTCTGGTACAGATACTATACTCTGTGCTGCCTCATGGCTCTGGGCTGTCTTCAAAGAGAGTACTGGGTGCAGAGGTTGTTGCAGACCTTGTTGGCAGTCTCCTTGTTCCTCTAGATCATTATTCTGTGTTTTGCACAGAAATTCCAGTGGGAACTCAGTACCAAGTGGATTCTCAACACAGTCAGCACTGGGGCCCGTGTCCTGAAGGGCAAAAATCCTTTGCAACTGTGTCGTAGACCTGTGGATTGGCAACTCCAAGCTGTTCTGGAGGGCAGTGTCCATCCTGCAGGTACTGAGCTCCTGGACAACAACCCAGTGACAAGCACGGGTCTCTGCGTTGGTGCCCTGAAACCAGGAAGAAGAGTGGCCTCTGGCTTGGGCTGACAAGAGACGCTGTAAGGAAAGGTGGAGGCCAGGCTGTTGCCTGGGAGGATGGAGCTCCAGGCAAGGCCATTTGCTGGATGTTGCTGTTGCCCTTGAACAAACTGGCATCCTGTAGAAAAGGACAGGCAGCAACCATCGTCCCTTTCCGGGCAGTTTCCGTTTCTAGCGTCATGGTGAGGAACCTGGCGCTGATCCCAGCAGAGGCCTAAGGGGATGTCTGGCCAGCTCAGCCCCCAGCACATTTCTGGCCTCTGAAGCCCTGCCAAGCCGGAAGCTAAGAAGTCAGCAGGAGGGAGGTGGGAGGACTCAGAGCGGAGTGAGAAACCTCCTTTCAGAGTTCACTAACTTGTTTTACCCGGGCTCTAATGGCTTCTGAGCCAGGTTTCTGGAGGGTCTAGGGACTTCTGGAGCAGATTTGATCCAGGACCGGAGAGGCTGTGGGATCTCCATCCTAGGAGATAGTCAAACTCAGCTGCACAGCCCTGAGCAACCTACTTTAATGTGAACTGCTTTGAGCTTGGGGGGCTTGGACCAGCAACCTCCAGAAGTCTCTTCCCACCTAAGTTTCTTACGACTGTGAGGCAGATGAGATGCTGTCACACTTTAAAGCTGGGCTGGCTATTAAATGGAGTTAACCCCCTCCCTCCCCAAAGGGGGGAAAGAGAAAAGGGAAAGAGACTTATGGGTTGGAAAAAAAGTTAAACCATCTTTAATCTAACTACAATAATAATGTATAATAATAATACGAAAAATAATAATGAAATATATATATATACAAATATACAAAACCAGTATTGAGCTCCCCCTCACCGATGACCAATACGTCACCTGGGTGCTGCGGTGCACGCCCTGGGACAGTCCCAGACTGTGCTCAGCAGCAGGCAGGAGCTGGATTCAGGAAT
>VZSC01009431.1:171718-202923 GCA_013398225.1 Steatornis caripensis
TATGCGCATGAACTGCGCATGCTCAGCGTTAAGCAACCAATCATACAGAGACACATCCGCATGGACAGCTGCTTGTAGCCAATGAGCTTGAGTATAGAGTACGTAATCGGGTAGAAAGCCATGTCTATAAGCCGAGCTACTCGGGAATAAAGCGGCATTTGCTTGATCACATTGGTCGTGCGGCTTTTGTCCGGGAACCCGTGCGCATCAGGTTGTGTTCTAGCCCAAACCAGGGCAGATGCCGCTGTCTGATGCTGCAGTATCAAAGCAATGGGAACCATTATAGGAGCCCAAAGAACAACTGGTTGTTGGTTGTGCCAGCACATGCCCTTCTCTGCATTGTCAGTCTTGCTTGGACATATGCACGGACACATATGGCTGTTCATGCAGCTATAACCATTACTGGTTGTGGCTGTGCATGGGGTCATTTATTTTAGCTTGGTCTTCACTTTGCACCAGTGTGGGCCATCTTTCTCTCCTGGCTCTAATAGGCAGTGTTCTTCTCACAGTGATTCACAGGGCACTCCAAGGCCAGGTGTCCGGATAGCCTCCTGCAGGTCATCTATGACTCTGAGATGTTGTTAGATGACCTCCACAACAAAGAAATCTCTACACACGTTCAGGTAGCAACTGAAAAAACCAAGGTAATTGGGATCCTGTTCACCACTCACATGCCCCATCCCTCCCCTTACACCACAGAACACCAGGAAGCCCAGCCCTGGCCCTGGCCGGCATGCTTTTGTGTCCAGTGTGAGTTAAACACCCTCCTGTGTGCAAAAGGTGGGAACTGGGTTTTGAATGCCAGCCTGAGCAAGGAAGTCTGAGCAGAAACATCAGAGAAGCACCAGTAGAGCCTTTCCCTGGCAGACTGGGGAGGCAGTGCCAGAGAGCAGGGAACTCTTGGCCTGTTTGTACCATGCAAGAGGGGCTCCTCACAGCATGGTGTGATTCAGGGGTGCTGGTGTCCCTTGGGTGTCTGGGTAGTTGGCGTGATCCAAGCAGATGCTCTGATGTTCTCTCTCCTGTCCTAGCAGGTTGTACCCACAGCTCTCTTGTGCTTGTTGAGGAACTAGTCAGTACAGGAAGCCCCAATGCACCTGGAGACCTTCCATTCCATCTGTGCAGCCATTGAGGCTTCACTGAATGCCCCGTGGCGCAAATGGGGAGCAGACAAGTCCAATGCTGCAAGCAGGATCACATAGTAAGCAGGATGCTGACTCCGAGGAGTCTGGGTTTGGGTTGGTTCAGGCATGTCCTCCCACTGGGCAGCCACACTGTCTTCCAGCTGAGGAGGCGTCCCGATGCCCTGAACAAGAGCAGCAGCTGGGGATCGTAAACTAACCTTCACAGCAGTGGGAGGGAGTAGGGTAATGTTCTGGGGTCTCCTGCTTTGAACTGGGTTACTGATTTCTCCTCAGGTGAGATGTTATAAACTCTAGGGGCCTGCTGTGAGGGTTCAGACTTCACTGCCACCCCAGATTACTCTGGCACAATGCAACCTGTAGACTGTAGGGTGGGCCCGTGCAGGATTCCTAATTGCTTGGGAAACAGGCTTAGAGCTGTAATCAGAAGAACACTTGTTCTCCCTGCATATGTAGAAGAAGCATGAGACTGGAAGGCATCAATGGAGTCACTGAATCCAGTCTCTGCTGTCAGGACCAACGTGTTGTATCATCTCTTTCATTACCTGGTTAAGATCCTTCACAAAGGTAATTTGATTTCTTATTCCTTCTTTTACCACTGGAAGACATTCACACCTCACTCCGTTGAGGTTTGCATCTCTCATACTTGTTTTAGCCTAAACTGACTAATGGCCAGTGAACACTGACCCTTGAATTAATAGATGGAAATTACGTGATTGCTCAATGCCCTGTCCAACCTGACCTTGAACACTACCAATCACGGGACGTGCACAGCTTCTCTGGGCAACCTGCTGCATGTCTCACCACACCCATCATAAAAAATTTTTTCCTTTTGTCTGAATCTAAATATATCATCTTTTAGTTTAAAACCATTACCCCTTGTCCTATCACTGCAGGCCTTGATAAAAAGTTTGTCCCCACCTTTCTTATAAGCCCCCTTTATATACTGAAAGGCCATAATAAGGTCTCCCCAGAGCCTTCTCTTCTCCAGGCTGAACAACCTCAACTCGCTCAGCCTCTCTTCATAGGAGAGGCATTCCAGCCTTCTGATCATTTTTGTGGCCCTACTCTGGACCCACTCCAACAGGTCCATGTCTTTCTTGTACCATGGGCACCAGAGCTGGACACAGTGCTCCAGGCAGGGTCTCACCAGAGTGGAGCTGAGCAGGAGAATCCTCTCCCTTGACCTGCTGGCTGTGCTTCTTCTGATGCTGCCCAGGATACAATTTGCTTTCTGGGCAGCAAGCACACATTGCCATCTCATGTCCAATTTTTTGTCCACCAGTATCCCCGAGTCCTTCTCCACAGGGATGCTCTCAATTCATTCATCCTCCTGGCTGTGTTGATATTGGATATTGCTCTGATCCATATGCAGGACCTTGCGCTTGGCTTTGTTGAACTTCATGAGGTTCACATGCACCCATTCCCGAAGCCTGTCAAGGTCCCTCTGGACGGCATCCCTTCTCTCAAGCAAATCAACTGAACCACGCAGCTTGGTGTCATCTGCCAATCCCTCTGTATGCATCATTGACCCCCGAGGGACACCACTCATTGCCCCAGCAAACTCGGCCTTGCTCTTACAAATTCTATTTGAGAAAGTACATATTTAGAAAGAGATCCAGTTTTGAGGAGGGAAAGTGATAAAAGAGACCAGCTAGTCACTCGATACTTGTTCCAGTGATTAACTATACTAAAAATGCTGTGTCTTCTCATTTGAAATGTTTTTAAATTTCAGCCTCTGCATCTCATATTGCTCAGACCTGGTAACTTAAATAGCTTTATGGCATCAGAAATTTCTTCCTGCTTATTTGTATTCATAATTAACTCCATACATAATTTGCTGTATGAGCTAGAGACTTGCTAGTCTCAATCAAAACGGTTTTTTCTCTTTTTTTTTTTTTGTTGCTCTTTGCTGACATTTTATGTATTGTTCAGTGTATTTTTGGCTTTTTAAGTTCGGAGATACAAACCAGGAACCAATTGCGGTGTTCTGTAATAGCCTGGTTTATGTGGAATACACAGATAGTGTTGCTCTGCTCTTAGCTACCTCTTTTTTACCTCATCAACTGCTTCATTACATTGTTTACATACAGTTTGTGATTTACCCTCTTAAACACATTTTTCAATTGTTCTGAAAATGCATCTGGTGGCCCATTTTCTTTATTTCTAGAAATGCAGGTTAACAGGGTTTAAAGTCAGACAGCACATGAACTCACCTGTCCTTTCTAAAACATTATGATATATTCCACAGAATAACTCTAGCAGAGACCTTAATAATTGTATTTTTTGTTGAGCAACTTTTCCAGGAAACTTTGTTGTATAATCAGTTTTTTCATTGCTTTTATTTGTCATCAGCTTTTTTAATCTGCAGATTTTCTTTGCAATTGTTCTATAATTTCACTAACATTCTTGATAAGGATGTGAAATAGCTGCAGACTCTGGGATTCTCTAGGACAAATCATTATTTACTAACTAGCATTTAATGTGCTCCACCCATATTTGTATAACATGTGGGGCCAAGAACAATGCCTTACAGAAATTTACAATGTCAATAGCTACTTTTACCAACCCGGACTCGTAATTAATTAAAAAATAATGTTCATAGAAAACTGTTTTCTGTGAAACCATGTTGATTGGTTTTACTTATGATACCCGTTAATGTCAACTGTTTTGTTGGTTTGTCTGGGAGATTTCAGCCTGATAAGCTGTACTTACACTGACTACGCAGCTTGTAATTTTAAAAATACTGGCAAAACACTAGGTTTTTTATTTTTTTTTCTTCTTGGAAGAGGAAAGAATATCTTATTGTTTTGGGGGTTAGGGTTTGGTTTTTTTTTTTTTTCCCTTTTCTTAATCCCTAAGGATTTCCTCATTGTTCCAGTAATTGTTAAAAGCTAGTAATAATAATTCAGAAAACTTTTCAGGAGATGATTACTTACCATCCTTCCCTGCAAGTTATCCAGAGCTGTAGCTTCTGAGATGTTAAAACTGTTTTAATGACACCAGAATGTAAAAAAAAAAATGAAGCTGTTCTGTTGAGGTTTCCAGGAACTGTGGAAAAGGGCGTGCACGTTATGCAGAGACAACAGCAACAATTCGTCATTCCTGCCTGCGTGAAACAGTCTGATTGCTGTGTGGCACGTTGGAGTGAAATAATTGCAGCATACATAATTCACTTAGTTATATAGCTATATCGGTATGGAGTACATCCGACTTGTTTTTTAAAATCTCAGTTGGTGAGGACCTCTGCACACCTTTGCAGGCAAGCTCTGCCTCTGCTTCATTTTCCTTGCAGTAGTATTATCTGTAACTTGGATGTTTCGCTGTGCAGCTGCAGTGTGTTTGGGAGCAGAGCCAGGGCCTGGGACCAGCTCTAGGAGCAATTTGGTCCTTAGTGCTTGCTCAGTGACCTGCATGGCAAGTGTATGGCTGGAGGGCTGACATCACCCTGGGACGCTGCTTGACTGTGGCGCTAGTAATGAAACCAACACTAAGCATGACATTATTTCTCAAAGTGTTGCTTGACTCTGAAGGCCAGCTGTCTTCAAAATGAAGTAGGTCAATTTCATAATTAAAATACAGCAGGATTAACAGTGAGACTGAAGGAGGTGGTGGTTATATTGGGCAGCTCCGATGAGACATTAATTACTGCAGTGTCCCTTTTTATGCATGTTGTATCAGGTCCAAAAATCCATTTGAATTACGCTCAAAGGACTTCTACATCAGAGGTATTTGTTTTTAAAAAGTGCAGTTGCACCTCAGAAGCAGGCCTCCTTGCCTTTCTTCAGAAGCAGGTAACAAAAGCCAGTTAGTTGTTCAGATAAAGCCTTTATTTAAACATAGACTAACCATAAACAGAGAAACAATCCTAGTGATTGCTGGGTGAGACAGAATCAAATAAAAGGTCAGGAAAATCATAGCCAGTGTTGTCAGCTTTCTCTCAGCTACTGCTCCTCATGACCTGGCCCTCCGCACGCTGCGGCGCATGCTGGTCCCTGTACGTGCTGCGGTGGACAGAAAGGCCTGTACTTAACCTGCCCTTGGATGGCCCTGCTCTTTCTGCTGGCCCAGACATCGCACATGGGCAGTGAATGCTCCCTGCTGCCCCAGACAAGGACAGAAGGTGAATGTGGTGCAGTTATCGTGGACAGCTTTTTCACCTCAAGGAAACCAGTCTGTGTGGCAGCGAGGGTTATAAAGAGGAGCACTAATGTGCAAAGGAAGGATGTGGGGTTTGAGGGAGGCACCAGAACATCTATGCAAGGGAGAGAGACTTCATATATCTAAGTATTTTGAAAACAGGTAAACTTCAAAAGAAGACTTTTCCATGTATCTTTGACTATTTCTTGCTGCATCTGGTATTGGAACTTCCAAGATTTTGACAAGGGCCCTCACCCAGACCTCTTTAAAAAGTAAGACTGCCATGCATTAAACAGGATGGTTGTCTTGTTGGAGGTTAGAGGAAGCATTTGACGGAGACATCTGCATTTTCAGGGGAGTGAGGCCACTAGGGGAATCCCATAGGGATTCACATTAACACTGGGCTGTTCAAAATTTTCCCCTGTGATCTAGGAAGTAAGTGGGCAGGGGCTAAGACCAGGTTTGAAGATTACACAGAGCAGTAAAAATTGAAAGGTAACTACAAAGAAATGTTGAAGTGTCTTAGAATACTAAGTGGCTGGGAGATGGAACAGCAGATAAAACTTGGTATTATAAAATGAAAGGCACCCAGTAACCTCTGTACATTGCCCTTGCAGCTCTCAGAGCCCTTCGAAGATGGTTTGAATTTCACCTGCTGAAAAGATTGCTGTGTTTAATATTGGGATATCCTGAAAGCCTTCAGGAATACTTCACAACTTCTTACTGCTGAAGTGAGCTGTATATTGATGCTCTTTCCTCTTCAAAACATCTTGCCATGGCTACATCAAATACCATCTTTCAGGACAGACTCCAATCGCCCTCAGTTATTTAACACTGGGTATTCTTTTTGCCATATGCTTCCTCTCCAGATACAAAAGTATAGGCCTCAGCAACCTTCAGTGTGAGGTTTACTGCAGCCCATTTATTTGCATGGGAGTGGGGGTTAAGCATCAAACGACCAAGTGTTCACTTCACTGCAGGACTCCCTTCTTTTAATTTGTGCCAGAGAATGATATCTTATTTAAAAATATGTGTGTGTGTGTGTGCATGCACATACATATATAAACTTATATCTATATACTGGACTTGTCGCTCACCAATGCAGAAGAGCTTATTGGGGAGGTCAAGACTGGTGGTAGCCTGGGCTGCAGTGATCATGCCATGGTGGAATTCATGGTCTCAAGGGATATAAGCCAGGCAAAAAGTATAGCCAAGACCATAAACCTTAGGAAATTGAACTTTCAAAGGGACTGGTGGATGGGATCCCCTGGGAAACTACCCCTCAGGACTAAATGACCACAAGAGAGCTGGCAACTCATTAAAGACATTTTTCTTAAGAGCACAAGAACTATGAATCCCCATGCGCAATGAAAAGGAAGGCAGGAGACCAGCATGGAGGAGTAAGGACCTCCCAGTCAAACTGAAGTGCAAGAGGGAAATGTGTAGGCAGTGGAAGCAGGGACCCACATCCTAATGAGAATATAGGGATACTGGGCAAAAGTTTAGGGATGGGATTGGGAATGCTAAGGCACAGCTGGAGCTAAATTTCCAAGAAGAATAATAAGGGCTCCTACAGGTTACTCAGAAAAGAAAGACAAAAGAAATTTTTCCCACCCGATAAATGAGACAGGACATCTGGTCACAACTCAGATGGAGAAGGCTGAGGCATTCAGCAACATTTTTCCCCATTTTCACTGGCAATTGCTCTTCCCACATCTCTCAAGTCCCTGAATAGCAAGGCAGAGACTGGCAGAATGAAGTTCCACCCATTGTACGGGAAGATCAGGTTCAAGACTGTCTGAAGAACACATATACAAGTCCATGGGACATAATGAGATGCATCCCGGAGTCCTGAGGCAAATTGCAGATGTAGTCATGAAACCACTCTTCATATTTGAAAAGTCATAGCACTTAGCCACCCAGTGACTGGAAAAAAGGAAAAGTCACACTCATTTTATAAAAGAGCAAAAAGGACTACCCTGGTAACTACCAAGCACTCAGCCTCACCTCTGTGTCCAGTAAGATCATGCAACAGATCCTCTTGGAATCTATGTCAAGGCATATAGATGACATGGATGTGATTTAGAGACAGCCAACATGACTTCAGAAAGGGCAACTCATGCCCAACTAATATGATAGCCTTCCATGATGGAGTGACTGTGTTGGTGGATAAGGGAAGAGCAACTGATGTCATCTATTTTGACATCTGTAAGGCTTTTGATGCGGTCTCACACAACATCCTTATCACTAAATTGGATACGGGTTTGATGGATGGACTGTTCGGTGGATTAGGAATTGGCTGGATGGCCACATCGAAATAGTCGCAGTCAATGAATGGCTCAATGTTCAAATGGAGATCACTAACAAGCAGTGTCCCTCAGGGGTCCGTGTTGGCACCAATACTATTTAATATCTTCATCAGTGATGCAGACAGGGGGATTGAGTGCAGGTATGCAGATGACACCAAGCTGCATGGTGCAAATACTTTTTACCAAGGCCTGCAGTGGTAGGACAAGGGACAATGGTTTTAAACTAAAAGAGGATATATTTGAACATAATGAAGAATTTTTTTATGATTAAAGTGGCAAGATCCTAGAGCATGTTGCCCAGAGAAGCCGTGGAAGCCCCATCCTTGGAAGTGTTCAAGGTCAAGCTGGATGGCGTTTTGAGCAACCTGATCTAGTGAAAGATGCCCCTGCCTGTGGCAAGGGAGGTTGACTAGATGGTCTTTAAAGGTCCCTTCCAATCTAAACCATTCTATGATTCTACAGGATAGAATTTTGACCTGGATTTCGAAATCTAAGGCTAACTGAACTCTTAACAATGGATTAACAGTGGCCTCATGAGTGCGTGAACATTAAATCTTAGCATGGTAGGCTGTAATACAATTAGCTGGTTTTATATGTTATTTATAGCCCTGGATATACATGTTGTTGTGAATTCCCCAATTAAAATACCTTCCTTAAGGCTAAATTCTCCCATGCCCTTAGAGCAGTGGAGCAGTGGTGCAGTCATATTGTGTAGCCTGCCTTAGTCCATCTACAGCAGAATGCAGGTGTTCCTGAACAGATGACACTCCTCAAAAGCAGTGGACTGTGCTGGTACAGCAGTGCTACCACCTCTTAGCAGCTTGACCCAATCCAGCAAATGATCTGCTGTAACACTGAAAGCATGAAGGGACTGTCAGATAATGATTATTTTCCACTTGCCACGTTACGTGGGGGAATACGTTGATGTAGCTCTACAAAATCCAGGTGGTCATGAAGTATCCATGTATAGAAAGCAGGTCTGGTTAGTAACTCATAAATGACAGTAAATAGGACTCTAGACTGAATCCACTAAGAAAAACCTCCTTTAATTCATGGGTTTATCATGTTGTCCATCTATTGGGTGGGAAGGTAGTGAACATGTGTGGTCAAAGTACAGCTGCGTAGAGTGGAGTACTGAGGAGAAACGGAAACGGTGCAGACAACTGAACAGCACCAGAACATGCAGGACAACCAAGGGGGCAGGCTGAGGTGTGTCGTGCAAGTAGGGATGGTACCAAGAACACTCCACACCAGATAAGAAACCACACTCTCGCACTAGTGACATTTTATTTTGCTGTCTTCTGATCTTGCCCTTCTTACTGCAAACCTTATACACACTGCACAGAAGTCCACATATTTACACTTCCAGTGCAGCACTGCAACCAGTGACAGCTGGTTCCAAAAGGCAGTGTAACTACTGTGTGTAAGTCACAATGGAGAACTCCCTGCTGTCTCACTACCATACACAGGTGTTAATCCCCATGACAGATAGACCATGCTCAGCTGGGGTCTGCTTTGCTTATTACATGGGAGAGGCAGTTCTTGAGTACACCCTGGCCATACAGCGCTTCCCACTGTCAGGGCCAATGGGATTATTCTGGTAACAACATACTCATAAACCTGCCCGTTCACCAGGCACTACAATAGCTTCCCTGTGAATTTCAGCACCAGCAACTGTGGTAGACAGTTAAAATTCACAGGGAGGTAACATGGAGCCAGCTGCCTATTTTCTTGCCTGCAAAACTGCAAGGAAAAGGTAAAATTTTGCAACTTTCTGGTACAGTGAGTCTTTGGATAACAGAAATTCTGGAGAACCCATTCCCTGAAAGACAGAGTAAGACTGCCTGTGCTGCTGCCTCCCACTAGCTTCTATGACATCTGCTGCATTTATGGAGCACAGAAAGATATTGCCTATGATCCAGAGTTCACGTCAATACAGGACTTAAAATAATTAAGCCTCTTCTTTTAACCTTTTCCACACAGGTTAAGGGCCACTGCTCATATACCTCACTCACACAAAGGAAGCAGTATTGAAAAGAAACAGGTGATACAGGACAACGAAGGAACTGTTTACAGTGCAGAAAAAAAAGGACACTCTGGGAGCATAGGCATGACAAACAACAACACAGTGGCAAGGCAGTTCAACAAAACCTGGGTTTCAGAAGTAGCAAGACTGCTATTGTCTTGCACCAAGTTTGTTCCCCGGGTGAGCCTGGAACAAGCAGTCTTCAGAGGGCCCAAGAAGGCCCTTATTACACTAGTTACTGGGGGTCCTAAAGCCCAGTGAATCTCAAAAAAGGCTGGGGAGTATTTATTCCTTGCTGGATTGGAAGACCCTCTACATACATTCAATGCCCAGTGCTACCAGAAGACAGATGCTGGGGGAATACTGGGTTCCTGATGAGAGTAATAATGATGTCTCGTATCACTTCCAAGCAGACCAGAGTTCATGTGCTACTGTCTGAGTAGGCTAGCCTAGCTCAGCCTAGCTAGGCTGAGCCTAAACATCAGTGTATGAAGCAGAGACAGTGCCTTGTGCAACAGCCTGGAGCACACGCTAGGAAGGTATCTGCTCTTCTGTGGCAGCCTTGCTGACAACAGACGGGACAGCTACAGGGCAAGTTAAAGCCTTTGTATTCTGCACAGCACTGCTTAGTTTGTGTGCATACTGTGCAAGAAAGGACTCCCCCCTTAAAAGAGACCTAAACACTGTGCTAATCGTCCCTTATAGGGAGAACTGCTAAAAAAGAACCCTGATCTCACCCACCAGAGAACGATGACAAAACAGACAGCTGCTGTACTGGAAACCACTAAACAAGCAACTAATGTGACCCAAACTGAGACTGTAACCAGAGCAGGAACTACACTGGGTACAAGGGAACTACACCACCAGAGGCAGCCTCTGTACCACAGCTTTGGTTTGAAGTCTCTCACAACTGACCAGAGGCAACAGTTTCAAAATCAAGGTCACAGAGCAGAATGGAGTCCCAAAGACATTCAGTTGCTTATATTAGTGCTGTGGGTTATGAGCCTGACAAAAGTGAGGCTTGTAACTGAAAAGCTTTAGGATTACTCCTTCCCTTCTTCTAGAGATTTACTTCCGGCCTCGCTTGCGGCTGGTTTTTGGAAATTCGTCTCTCTGTGCAACCTGGGGCTCCCCCTCCTCACTAGTCACACTCTCATTGTCCACCTGCTGTGGATGGCCTCTCTTACTTCTCCTCATTTTTTCAACTCCAGCAGTGGGCAGCTTCTTGACAGCCAGGGTCCCAGTTCTCTTCTTTTTGCTCCGAGTCAAAGGGCGTTTCTTCCGTTGCTTCCTCTGCTCTTCTCTTTGGCGGATTTTCATTAATTTCTCAAAGCTCTTGGTGGTAGTTGTGTTTACATCAAACCAGTCCTGGAGGGTTTAGAAGGCAACAGGTTGGTACCGATGGTGGAAATACCACATAAAGCCTATCAGGGGTTAAAATAAAGCTGCCTTGTGGGACAAGGGTTTCCTGAAACGTGTGATCCGGAAAGGCAGCTGCCTAGCAAATCGCTGTTCTTTGATGTTCCTCCTCAGGTGTCACCCTGTCTCCGAGGATTCAGATTTAATTTGGCAATTGCTTGGCTAAAGGCATGGGAAATGCCGAAGAGCTGAACTGAGCAGCAGCAGCTTGGGACAAGACATGTGACACGATACAACATCTGCTCCCCAGACCAATGCATAAGACCAGCTATGTTTAAGTAACTCAAAGGCCACTCAAGCCCAGGCCCCTGTTCCCAGCAGTGAGCAAGGAAAAAATAAAACAGGGCAAACATACAGCATTTCCTTTCCAAGACACCCTCCCCACCTCCAGCAGCCTGGGGTTCGAGGACTTCCATTCTGCCTGCCTTACCTCAGCGTGCACAGAGTTGATATGATACTTGACCCCACTCTCTGAAACGAACTCCTTCTCACACAGGAGACACTTGTATTTACCAGCCACAAAGTCTCCCTGGCATCAAAACAAAAAAAAAAAAAATCCATCACCAGTTGCTGCCTAGAAGGCTGATACACCTATATATTGTATTCGAATCTTCCTCAGATATAACCCAGCAGTAAGAAGCACAAACTCTTATTCATACCAGACAATGCTTTAGCTACAGGAGCACTGCCATCGTTGACCAGTTACGCTCGTAAAGCATAGGACTGCTCTATGAGATGTTACAAGGTCTCCAGCACTGTGCTTGGAAAAAAATGCTCGTGTAGCTGTACATCTACAGTTAGGACTGCAGTTTTACTAAAATGCATGCCATTATGATGCTTCCTCCTTGCCTCAAGCAGTGTTTGCAACAGCAACCCTATTAGCCCATAGGGATGCACTCAAACTGTGAAGAACTCAGATTAGCAGATAGCAGGTCAACAGCTTGAACAAGCAGATACCTGAGGGACAGGGACAGTCAGGCTATTGGTATAAAAGATATTGAGTACAGGAAGGCTACTAACCAAGGTACACGTGCCGAGGTGGGATTTGAGTCCTGAGACACTGCCATATACAGATTCACAACCCTGAAACAGTAGAAAAAGTGCATGTCAGCAAAACTAGTGAGAAATCACTTCTTCCTGCACAAGAAAGTCTTATTCTCTGGAATACAATTCTGGAAGGGGTAAGAGAGGTAGAGGGAGGGAGATACCAAGTCCTAGAAAGCCAGAAAGCTTCTGGTAAAAAGACAATTAAAAGAGACTTAAGCTTTCAGTAAGTTAAATATTTCCAGTTTCTGAGAGCATTTGGACATACTAAAGAGACTCCTGCCACAGTCACATTCACCGTCTATCAGAAGCCTGAGTAAAATAATAGAGTTTGCATTTTGCTTAAAGTGCAGCAGAGATCAATTTCAAACAAAGCACACAGGCAAGTACAAGTCGCTTCAAACTCTTCTACCCTGCTCGCATATCGAGTGGCACAGAGGAGAAGTACTGCATTTGACATCAATGGTCTCAGTTAAAGGGCAGCTTTACAGGCCTTCCCCATGAGGAGCTTTAGGCAGCAGTCTCGGGATGCTAGATCATGCTGAGCCAAAAGCCCAGACTCTGAAATGGGAAGTAGGTGCAAGACATGCTTGTGGGTTACTGCTCCGTGAAACAGGACAGCGGCTTTCTGGGGACAGCTCCATATACAACATTATGTTGCAATTCTTACACTTGGAAATGATGCAAGCCTGAAAATTGGGGAGAGAGTGCTGCGGGTATGGTAGAGCACGGGGAAGGTGGTGTCTGTATCAAACCTAGACGGAAGCCACCACTGACCCTTGGCTATCCAGCAATGTGTGTGTCACGTGCAGCACATCTATCATAGCTTGCACCAGTGGGGCCATTGCTTCTCATTGGCCCTGACTGGTGACTGCTGCATGGGTTGGTAAGAAACTAAGTGCACGTGCATAAGCATCCCTAGACCAGGATGACAGTGCCATGCATGAGTCTTTTGTAATCCATTTCCAGCTTTCCAAAGAAAACTTAAGTGCTGTGCCAGACAAACTCCCTCTACTTATACATTTCCATCTCTACTCCTCCCTTCTTCTACAGTTAGATTTAAGACACCTGCTAGACAGGCAGGGGCCTGTCATTTTTCCACTGCTCAAAACTCAAAATGGACCAGCTCCCAGATCTAGGGCAAAAGCTCAAACAGGGTCTTGGTTACACTAGCTAACCACACTGAGATGGAGCAGAATTTGTCTCCCACAGAGAGACAAACTGCAGTTTCAAGGTTGTGGAAAGCTGTTGGCTCATACAGACCTGAAATCTGTCCCCTTTGAGGCTTGAGAAACACTTAAGGATTACCTGGTTTGGGCAGTGGACTCTTCGGTACATCTTTATTTCTGTTTTCCATTTGCACAGAACATCTTGACTAAATGTGGGCAGTCCAGGACGAGTATATTTCAGCTGAGATTAAAAAAAATGGAATTGAAAGCTGAAAGCAACGTTGGCTACACATACTGCCAAGTATGTCCCTTTCTCTCCCAGGCTGTGAGACAGAAGTGCTATTTCTTCTCCTACTCTCAAACAGCCGAACTCTCAATAACCAAATTTTTTCCATCTCACTCTCTACAAACATAACAATCTGGAAAACCCCCACAATACCAGAATTCAAAACTTCCCGCAACTTTGACTACAACAATTCCTCTAAGTGTACCCACTGCACTAAAATAATAAATTATCCCTTTCCCTTGGGTTTCCTTTACAGCCTAAAAGATGCTCCCGGAAACTCTGAAGCCTGAAAAACTGTGAAGTGTCACTGCATGGCAGCAGTGATCTGCAGCCTATGACTTGTGAGCAACATATTGCCTGTAACTGGCTTTGTTACTTGTGCCCGCTGAAAATTACAGCAATAGGACTTGAAAGTCATTATAGCCTGACTGGATAAAATACTTGTACCACAGCAACTGCTACTGTAGCAATACTGTAATCTAAGACCAGACAGAGCAAAACATGATCCCTCCCGCAAGATATTACCTCTTCAATATTGCTTTCCATAGGTCACTAAACACTGACAACACTGGGCAGATGCCGTGCAAGACTCATCTGATGTGACGAAAGACTCAAACCCTACGTAGCATTTTTAAGGTCTTGTACCTTCCGGTCATCTGGAATCAAGTCCTGCAGAACTTTTCTCTTGGGCCACTCTTTGGCCAGCTCTTCTCCAGCTAGCTCATGGAGGTAGTAGATTGCCACCTTTGCAGATCTCCTCTGAACTCTGCCTGTGCTATTTGGCTCCCGTTTTATTTCCTTCAGGCTCTCTGTTCTTCTCTCCTCATGGAGGAAAGTGATCTGCAATGAAGGCCAAAAAGGTAAGCCTCCTTCAATAGTTCCTGTTTCAGTTACACTAAATACTGTGAGTAAATATTCTGCCAAATCCCTCAGAAAAATGCTGCTGTAGCTGTGTCACAGACACAGGACAGAAGTGCGTCCCACCAGCAATACAGACCCACAGATCTACTCAGGGGGGTCACAGCAGTAAGGCTCAAGCAGAGAGTTTCATCCAGCCACTGTTCTTGAAAAATTATCCCATCATTCACTGTAAAACCCTCATGGACAACAAGCATGGTACTGCCTTTCTGCTCCAATGTTATGTCTCTTAAGAGCAAAGAAAAGCATCTCACAAGTTATACATGTTAGTGTCATTCTTCCACGGAGCAGAAGTCAGGCTGCGGAAAGTTTACTGCTGCCATGGTGATTTACTAAAAGTTCATCCTAGTCACAGAACAGCAACTGCTGCTGCTAGAAGGAAAGTATCAAGAACAGAATACTCCAGAGAGACCGAAAAATCCAAAGAGCTGCTATCCCTAATTACCCACCCAAGTAGCAAACAAAAGCCTATGCGTATCTCTAGTCTGAATGGCTGGAGCACCACCACACTATCCTGATAACTATGGCAATTTGCACTTACCGGCCCATGCTTAGATCGGAGATGGTAGACAAGCCCTGCCTTTGATTTGTATGCTTTTCCACAGTGATGGCACTTCATAGCCATTTTCTCCAGCTCAGAAGCAGCTTTCCCACATTTTTTAACATGATAAAGGTATCCCATTATGCTAGTGAAGCTGCCTGTGCAGCCCTGTCAATGCAGAAGAAAAATCCATGGAAGAAAAACGCTCTCCAAGTGATTACAAGACCACTGTGTACAGAATCTACAGTTTGCTGACCAAAGTACTGTCACTTTTCCTGCCAGACCAGAGACAATCAGGTAGTAAACTTTAAAGTCAGTCTATTCAGACAGACAAGATTTGGGACAAAGAATTGGCTGCAACTGGGAGAAAACGTTTCTTAAAACTTCTCTATAGGTAGTGGGCAACGGAAAATTTCAACATACGGAATGAAGAAGCAAGATGTTAAATGAGGATGCACAAAATGGGAAGATTTTGAGATACAAATGGAGGAGTTGGGCAGAAAAAGAGAAAGGTTTTATATTTGGTTGGCTGGTCAAACTGTCTATTGATGGTCAAACTGTCCTTTAACTTCTTTCTCCCTGACATCTTCCATGGAATGCACTTATGAAGTCATACCTTTGCTGAATCTACATTTACACAACTAGTTTAAAGAATTAATTTAAAAAAACCCTGTAATCAAAAACTCCATTTAAGTCACCCTAGTTACCCTCTCTGGGGATCAAACAGTAATAGAAGGTGAAATTCTTTCTAGTGTAAGCAAAAGAATGTCACCTAACAAATCATGTGTGAAGCCCTAAAACTTCTAGTTGAGCAAGTTAGTTGCCCAAGTTGAGCAAGACTCCTGCTTTGTTTAGTCATGAGGTTCTAACCAAGTATCAGTAATTCCAAAATTCATTCTCTATGCTCAGTGCTTCACAAGCGTAGAGGAAAGTCTTCAGGCATCCTGCTGGTTTCCTGGTAACACAGCATCCCAGCAATGTCCCTCAAGGGACTACTAGACTTGAAGGAGGAAGGGGATAACATCAGGCTCATCCATGACAAGCCATAGGATGACACGTCAAGGTTTGAGGGACGGAGTGCTAGCAAGGGCCCTCAGTCTGTTGCTCTGAGATGTTCTGGGTACACTGGAGCACATTTGAAGTCTTACAGAGATGAGCTAGGGGCTCCTGAGGTAATAGGAGCCAACAGGGCAACACCAGTGAAATACCTCAAGGGAATTAAGGTGTGTTCTTCTAAAAAGGTGACATGGTCGACAGCCCAGCTGAAGTGTCTCTACACCAATGGATAACAAACAGGAGGCGTTGGAAGTCACCGTGCTGCTAGAAAGCCACGACCTAGTTGCCATTACTGAAACTCGGTGGGACAAATCCTGTGACAGAAGCGCTGCTATCAATGGCTACAAGCTGTTCAGAAGGGACAGGTGAAGAAGAAGGGGCAGAGAGGTTGCCCTCTGTGTCAAGAAACGGATAGACTGTGAAGAGATGTCTCTAAAGAATAGCTGCAAGCAGGCTGAAAGCTTACGGGTAAGAATCAGAGACCAAGGCAACAAAGGGAACCTTGTGGTCAGTGATTTACTACAGGCTGTCTGATCAAGGGGAGCCTACTGACAGAGCTTTCTTACTCCAGCCACAGAAGGCATCATGCTCGTAGGCTCTCATCCTGCTGGGGACCTTCAACCACCCCAAAGAGTAGCATGGTGAGCTGCAGACAATCCTGGAGACTCCTGGAGTACATCAAGGATAAATTCTTAAGGCAGGTAATAGACAGCCCTACCAGAGGGGATGCGTTACTGGACTTTTTCATCACCAACACAAGTAAGCTAATCGGAGACATCACAACTGGAGGCAGCCTGGGCTGCAGTGACTGTGCAGTGGTCGAGTTTGCAGTCCTGAGGTATATGGGTCAGGCAAAGAGGAAAGTCAGGACTCTGAATTTTAGGAAAGCAAACTTGGAGCTGTTCAAGGAGTTATTCAATAGGATCCCCTGGCAAACTGCCCTTGGGCACAAGGCAGCAGAACAGAGCTGGCAGGCTTTAACGATGCTTTCCATAGAGCGCAACAGCTCTCAATCCCCATGTCTAAGAAATCAGGAAACAAAGGCAAGAGACTGGCATAGCTGAGTCGAGACCTGCTGGTCAAACTAAAGGGTAAGAACGAAATGTACAGGCAGTGGAAGCAGGGACAGGTATCCTGGGAAGAGTGTAGGGACGAGGTCAGAAAGGCCAAGGCATGCCTGGAGCTGAACTTGGCAAGGGATGCAAAGAATACTAAGGGCTACTACCGGTATGTCATCCAGAAAAGGAAGGTCAAAGAAAGGGTGCCCCCATGATGAACACGACTGGCAAACTGGTAACAACGGATAAGCAGAAGGCTGAGGTACTCAGCAACTTTTTTGCCTCAGTCATCACTGGCAACTTCTCTTCCCACACCTCTTGAATGGATGGACCTCAAGGCAAGGACTGAGGGAGCAAAGTCCCTACCTGCTGTAAGAGAAGATCAGGTTTGAGATCACCTGAGAAACCTGAACATAGGTAAGTCTATGGGTCCTCACGAGACGCATCCCAGAGTCCCAAGGGAATTGGCTGATGTAGTTGCCAAGCCACTCTCCACGATATTTGAAAAATCATGGCAGTCAGGTGAAGTCCTCAGTGACTGGAAAAAGGGAAAACATTGCACCCATTTTCAAAAAGGGTAGAAAGGAGGGCTCTGGGAACTACTGGCCTGTCAGCCTCACCTCTGTGCCTGGGAAGATCATGGAACAGATCCTCCCCGAAGCTATGTTAAGGCACAGAGGACATGGAGCCAGTCAAGACAGCCAGCACAGCTTCACCAAGGGCAAGTCTTGCCTGACCAGACTAGTGGCCTTCTATAATGGAGTGGACAAGGGAAGAGCTATGGATGTCGTCTATCTGGACTTCTGTAAGGCCTTTGAGATGGTTCCCCACAACATCCTTCTCTCTGAATTGAAGGGAGATGGATTTGATGGATGGACTATTTTGATGGATAAGAAATTGGCTGAATGATTGTATCCAGAGGCTAGTAGTCAATGGCTCAATGTCTGGATGGAGATCAGTGACGAGTGGTGTCCCTCAGGGGTCTGTACTGGGACCAGCACTGTTTAACACCTTCATCAACAATGCAGACAGTGGGATCAAGTGGACCCTCAGCAAATTTGCAGATGACACCAAGCTGAGTGGTGCAGTTGACACGCCTGAGGGAAGGGACGCCATACAGAGGGACCCGGACAAGCTCAAGAAGTGGGCCAGTGTGAACCTCGTGAAGTTCAACAAGGCTAAGTGCAAAGTCCTGCACCTGAGTCAGGGCAACATCCAGGATCAATATAGGCTGGGAGACGAAGGGATTGAGAGCAGCCCTGCAGAGAAAGGCTTGAGGGTACTGATGGATGAAAAACTGGATGTGAGCTGGCAATGTGCACTTGCAGCCCAGAAAGCCAACTGTATCCTGGGCTGCATCAAAAGATGCATGGCCAGAAGTTGAGGGAGGGGATTCTGCCTCTTTACTCCGCTCTGGTGAGCCCCCCCTGCAGTACTGCATCCAGCTCTGGGGTCCTCAGTACAGGAAAGGCATGGACCTGTTGGAGTGGGTGCAGGGGAGGCCACAAAAATGATCAGAGGGCTGGAGCACCTCTCCTATGAGGAAAGGCTGAGAGAGTTGGGCTTGCTTAGCCCGAAGAAGAGAAGGCTCCGAGGAGACCTTATTGCAGCCTTTTAATACTTAAACCGGGCTTATAAGAAAGATGGGGACAGACTTTTTACCAAGGCCTGCAGTGACAGGACAAGGGGTAATGGTTCTAAACTAAAAGATGGGAGATTAAGACTAGATATAAGGAAGAGATCTTTTACGATGGAGGCGGTGAAACATTGGAACGGGTTGCCCATAGGGCTGGTAGATACCCTGTCCCTGGAAACACTCAAGGTCAGGTTGGACGGGGCTCTGAGCAGCATGATGAAGTTCAACATGTCCCTGCTCATTGCAGGGGGACTGGACTAGATGACCTTTAAAGGTCCCTTCCAAGCCAAACCATTCTATGATACTTGGTCTTACAAGCATAGCTAGGATCTTGAAACAAATCCAGCTTTGGACAGCACCAAAGCAAACCCAGCAGAACTCTCACAGTCTTTTACCTTCATGCACCCGCTGCTGTTTAGTTCAGGATACTGAGCACAATGCAGCTTACCTCCCTCACACACTTTATTTTTCCCATATGCTTCAAAACCTTCCGAAGGCGGTCTCGCTCAAGCTGCTCGTCCAATTCTCCTCCCTCCTTCACAACTGGCTAAAGCACAGCAGAAAGATAAAAGAAAAGCACAGGATACTCAGCATTTGCAGTTCTTCTCGTAGGGAATTCACTACTCGACATGCTACTGAAGGAAAGCTTCTAAAATAATTAAATCTCTGCAACTTACGATTTTACAGAAGTGTATCTAATACAATGATCACTGTCTATATCCCAGAACAACTGAATTATCTTTAAAAGTAGTAAACTGCCTAAAAACTTTGCAGATAAGAGTTTTAACATTTAGATAGCTATCTATGAACAAAACCTTGATCAGAAATGGTCCCAAACTACAGCTGCTGGGAAGGACAAGGGTATGCATTTCCATAATTACTCTTCTCCCCTTCTACCTGCGGAAAGTACTTACTCATCCCTGTCATGCATCTTTAACATTTACTGGTCCTACCATTTTCACTTAGCCTAACTAAAGCTAAGCAGACTAATCGCCTGTAATAGTTATTAATCTATGCTAAACTACAGCTCAAGTTCTTCTCTATTCTCTCTGACGGTTATTGTATATTATTTCCTACACTACCTTACAATAATACTACACCTAGACTGAAAAAAAGGTTAGAACTGAGTTACATACTTCTTCCCCAGGGCCAGAACATGATCCCTGACCTATTTCATTTACTAGTACAGCTGTAGGTTCAGAAACGACAGTACTGGGAACTATGTAAAAACCAGCAGTAATGAATTATCTAAACCTTATCCAAACTTCCAAATAACCTTTCCAAAAGTTCTAATTCTTCACAGCTGCAACAGGAGACATTGCCTTCTTTAAAGTAATAACAAAGACGAAAAGCAGATTGTAGTGTTAGCATCTTCACTATAAACAGAGACAAGAACTAAAGTGCTGCTTCTGCTTTTTTACCTTTGAACTTGTAAAGAATTGAAATCTAGTCTGCTCTGGATGTAGAAAACTCCTACTTTCTAGCAAAGGACTGAAAATTGCAGTCTAATGAGCAATCTTTTTTTTTCTGTTTGAGAATGCCTTTTATGTGTGACATATAACCAGCCTAAACAGAAATTCATCCCCGCTTTCTAAGATGTAGCATGCTTACCATCTCTGGTAACATTCTACTGTTTTTTCAGATGTCAAATCTCACAGGCAAAATAATAGGTAGACAAGACTTGGAACAGCTACAACATTTGAAAAAACGCACCGTGTTCTGCTTCTGTGTGCACCAGAGAAAGAACAAAAGACTGTCTTGCTGTACGATTTTTATATGCACAGCAGTTGTGTTACCTGATTGTTATGGTCTGCCATGACATGGTATTTCATCCCTCCTAAAGACTTCAGCTGCTTCCCACAGTGATGACATGTGAACATTTCCTAGAAACAAACAAGGACATAGTGGGTGTAACTGTAAATTAACCAAAGCAGTGAGAAACCCTTTGGGGCAAAGGAGCAGGAGAGCAGAAGATTTTATTTGGTCCTGGTAATGGCCCATTAAGTCCAAAAGAGATTCTATGGAGCCTAAAATTTAGGGGAACAATGAAATAGCTACACCTTTGTTCACTACCCCAAACCTCCAGCAAAAGGCTAAGCAAGAAGCACCAAGTGCAGCCTCTTACGAATGTACGAAGGACTCTTGCTCAGAGACAGGATGATGAGATGAAACTGGTTTTAAATGCAAGACAAACCGGTGTGCAGGTATTTCTATCAGTAAGCTGAAGAGTAAAGAACACAATGGTCATCTCTTGTGTTCTTACCTGCCTGCAATTTAGCATGTGTTTCTTCAGTCCTTCTACAGTCTTTCTCACCACAGCCCGGCACGTTGGACAGGTAACTCGGCCTTTGTCCTGAATTTCCAAAGACCATCGCTCTTCCATACTACCTGTCAAAACAAAAGGTTTGGAATAGAACTGCAAACACAGTATGTTTTTTTTCTCCTTCGATGTGCACAATGAATCATAGAAGGAAACAGGTCACATGCTACCAAACTCGTGTCCAGCTACACTTCAATAGATTTACCTCATTTGCAGCTTTCAATGCGTCATGTGGCAAGGAACACATCACTCCTTTTCAGAGATCGTTTTATAAAAACTCTTTAATCCTATCATCTCCTTGTGAGGAGTGTTCTCCCACTTGTTCAGTAGAGATTTTTCTTTCCTTCATTTTTATTACACAATTACCTTAGCATGCAGAGTAAACTCTTCTTTCAGCAAAAGGGTTTTTGACAGTAAAAGCAGTCACAGATGTGACTGAACAGCTTCAGTCCATGGTTCAGTTCTACTAGCTAAATCTTTAGAACTCCACTTATGTTAGCCAGCAGTGTTGGTACTGAGACTGAACAGAGCTGCACCACCAGGCCAAGTTACTCAACAGAAAGGGAAAAGTACCCTGTGTGGCATGGTTTCCAGTTCCCGCTCTCTTTTTGAAATGTCAAGCAAAAGCTTGGCATTATCAACAAGGATTATAAATTACTCAAATGGGTTCTTGGAAGAAAGTGGCTTAGCAGCCATCTGCTTGAATTCTTGTAATAAAAAGATCTAAAGGTTTTTCTCTTTGTGCAGTAATAACATGCAGTGATTGTCCATCTCCAGGTGGTTGGGGCAAAAGCCTGTCAATCAAACAGCACTTGGCAGAAAACTGGGGTATTTAATGAGTGCTGTTAGCTACACATACCGAGTCATTCCACTAGCTGCTGAGTCAAGGCTAATGTTACTTTTCTAGGATAGACTGCTTGGGTCTCTGGCTACCAGGTTACCTGAAGAGGTCATGCGGCAGCAATGGCTACAGAGTTTTTCCTGCAAACATACTCTGCTAAGTAAAAAAGTATATAGTGAAATTATTTTAACAGGCTTTTGGTCAGTTCAAAAAGTGATTCTCCCTTCGCTCTTCCACTATGCAGTGGTAAAACCACGTGGAACTACACTATTAGGCAGCATGCAGTCCCTCCAGTCTTGCTCTGCAGTACTGACACAGCGCCAAAAGGACAGCAGCCGGTTCAACAGTAAAGTCGACAGCCTTGTCAACCATAAAGTGAACAACTGGAAACACTAGGAACACAGCTGTTGCTCAGACTCAAATCTTAGAATCACATTCATCTTTTAGTTGCTTTATAAAAAATTCTGAGCAACTGCTTCATCTTCTTCTTACCTGTGCCATAGCTTTCCGGTTCTTTCCGAACACAGTGGCCTTTCATTTTGGAGTTTTGTTGTGTCGCAGCTTGCTGTTTTTTTCCTGTTATAACACAAACAAGAAAGACCTGAAGACTTAATTCTGTGAGCCTGTTACAGAAAACCAGATTTTTTTGCTAGGAGGCTGCTATTTAGTCTGCTGTCTCAAACCTGCTCATTCAGAAATGTTCAATTATTTTTTTTTTTTAAAGGAATTTCAAGATTATGCTCCCTGCTCCCTTTCAAAATCCAAAGCTATTTACAGCTGCAGGCATTAGACCCATCCAGATATTTGTAATCTGTATGGTTGTTCATACACAAAGTTTGGGGCATGGGAACTCTTCACACTGAAATATCCTCTGTTCACAGTATGGCTGAACCAATATAATGACTTGTTGACAAACAAACGGACAGTCCCATTCCTCTACTCATTCCTGTTTTCATTACACTAAATTCTTATTGTTTCAGTATTTTCTCATGGGTTATGCTTTTTGCTCTCTTCTCCTCCCTGTTATCTTCAATTGGTCCACACATTTCCTGAACTGCACGGCCCACTGCTGGAAACAGGACTCCAGGTGTGACCCTGCAGCGGAGCAAAAGAATTACTTCACGTGTCTGAAAATCTACGCTCCTGCTCAAACACCTCATTATAGCATCCGCCTTTTTAAAAACAAGTTTGACACTGTTGGTCCCTATTCAGCTTTTGATCTATTATAAATCTCAAATCCACCTCTGAAGAACTGACACCTAGGAGGCTGTTCACTGTCTTTCAGCTGTGCTAATATTTCTTCCCAACTTACTAAGTAGTATCTTTAATTTTACACACTACATTCCATTCTATTTTTTAGTTGTTTCTCTGATGTCAAGACCACTTTCAATTTTAGCCTTTTGTCCCACACACTTGCCATCTCTTTCAGCTTTGTGCTGTCTACATACTTTCAAGCCTTTGGTGACAAAAACAGTAGTCAGAATTGAATCTAGGCCAGACTGTGAACCACGATCCTATAGTTTTTCTATTTCACAGAAATCACAGAGACATTAAGGTTGGAAGAGACCTCCTGAGATCACCTAGTCTAACCCCTGTGTTCAAGCACGGTCAGCTAGAGTAGGTTGTCGAAGTACATGTCCAGTCAAGTTTTGAGTATCTCCACTAATGGAGACTCCACAACCTCTCTGGGCAACCTGTACCAGGGTTTGACCACCCTCACAGTAAAAAAGAGTATTCTTGTCCTGGTTTGAGCTAGGACAGAACCAATTCTCTTTTAGTAATTTTCCTTTTTGGTTAAGTCTCTTCTGAGAAACTGCACTCTCTGACATTAACTGCATGTTTTCCAGACAGTAGCTGCTTCTAGCAGTGATAAGGCTCACCATTTATAGTTAGTGCTGGAATATCAGTAGGAATGCTATGCAGAAAGGCTCTGTCTTATGCTTATTCCTATGGAAACTAAGGTCGATGCTTGCTTCTACTAACTCTCTTATGCACCAGAAATGGACGAGCAGAAAAGGGGTCACATCTGCGACCCTGCGGTGGCGAGGAGTGGGTCGGACAGGGGACCCAAACCTGACCAAAGGGAGTATTCCATCCCATACGCGTCATACTCGGTATAAAGCTGAGGGATCACAAGGGTCACGCTCTCTTCTTCTGTGGCCGGCGTCCGAGGAGGACTCTGTCCGATTCTTTTGCCTTTGATCCCGATCCGTGCATTCCTGAATCCAGCTCCTGCCTGCTGCTGAGCACAGTCCGGGACTTTCCCGGGGTGTGCGCCGCAGCACCCGGGTGATGGGGGAGCTCAATCTTGAGTTTATATATATTTGTATATATTTCTTTTTTTTCTTCTATCATACCTTATTACTATGGTTAGATTAAAGCTGTTTTAACTTTTACAACTCGTAAGTCTCTTTCCCTTTTCTCTTTCCCTTCCCCGTTTGGGGCGGAAGGGGGTTAACAAAGAGCATCTGTCATCTGTTTCATAGCCAGCCCAGCTTTAAACCGTGACAGAGAGAGTTTTGTGTGTTTTAATTTGTGCCCATTGCCTCTTGTCCTGTCAGTGAGCACTACAGAGAAGAGCCTTTCTTCATTCCCTCCCATCAAGTATTTATACACACTGATAAGATTCCCCCTGAGCCTTCTCTTGTCCAGACTGAAGAGTCGCAGCACTCTCAGTCTGTCCTCATGCCATCCAGACGGACCTTGACAGGCTTGAGAGGTGGGCCCGTGCAAACCGCATGAAGTTCAACAGGGCCAAGGGCAACCCCTGCACATGGGTTGGGGCAATCCCAAGCGCAGATACAGGTTGGGAGGAGCATGGATTGAGAGCACCCTGCAGAGAAGGGCTTGCGCGTGTTGGCTGATGAGAAGCTCAACATCAGATGGCAACGCGTGCTTGCAGCCCAGAAGGCCAACCATAACCTGGGCTGCATCAAAAGAAGCGTGATCAGCAGGTTGAGGGAGGGGATGCTCCCCCTCTGCTCCGCTCTGGTGACACCCTCCCCCACAGTACTGCACAGCTCTGGGGCCCTCCAACATAAGAAGGACATGGACCTGTTGGAGCAAGTCCAGAGGAGGGCCACGAAGATCATCCGGGGGCTGACGCATCTCTCTTATGAAGACAGGCTGAGAGAGTTGGGGTTGTACACCCTGGAGAAGAGAAGCCTCCGGGGAGACCTTATAGCAGCCTTCCAGTACCTGAAGGTGGCCTACAAGAGAGGTGGAGAGGGACTTTTTTACAAGTGCATGTAGCGATAGGACAAGGGGTAACGGTTTTAAACCAAAAGAGGGTAGCTTTAGATTACGTATTAGGAAGAAATTCTTTACAACGAGGGTGGTGAGACACTGGCACAGGTTGCCCAGAGAAGCTGTAGATGCCCCCTCCCTAGAAATGTTCAAGGCCAGGCTGGGTGGGGCTTTGAGCAATCTCGTCTAGTGAAAGGTGTTCCTGCCAATGGCAGGGGGGTTGGAAGGAGATGGTCTTTAAGGTCCCTTTCAACTCAAACCATTCTATGATTCATAGGAAAGATATTCCAGTCCCTCAATCATCTTTGTAGTCCTGCACTAGACTCTCTCCAGTATGTCCATGTCTCTCACGTACTGGGAAGTGCAGAACTGGACACAGTACTCCAGACGTGGCCTCATCAGTGCTGAGCAGAAAGGAAGAATCATCTCCCTTGACCTGCTGGCAATGCTCTTCCTAATGTAGCCCAGAATGCTGTTGGCTGTCTTTGCCACAAGAGCACACTGCTGACTCATGGTCAGCTTGCTGTCCTCCAGGACCCCAAGGTCCCTCTCTGCAGAGCTGGTTTCCAGAAAGTTAGTACCCAGCATATGCTGGTACATGGGGTTACTCCTGCTCAGCTGCAGGACTTCACATTTCTCCTTGACGAACCTCAAGAGATTCCCCTCTGCTTAATTCTCCAGCCTCTTCAGGTCCCCGCGAATGGCAGCAGACCCATCTGGTGTACCACCACTCCTCCCAGTTTTGTACAACGTGTGGTACCTTTGTGGTACCCTTGCTGAGGGTGCACACTGTCCCATTGTCCAGGTCATTAATGAAAATGTTAAACAGTACTAGCCCCAGTATTTACCCCTGGGGTACACCACTAGTGATATGCCTTCAATTAAACTTTATGCTGCTTATCACAACCCTCTGGGCCTGGACGTTCAGCTGGTTTTCAATCTGCTGCACTGTTTGTTTACCTAACCTGTACTGTGTCAGCTCATCTATCAAGATGTTGTGGGAAATAGCACCAAAAGCCTTACTAAGGTTGAGATGAACAACATCCACTGCTAGATGAAGCGGAGATGAACAACATCCACCAAGCTAGTGACCTCATTGTAGAAGGCTATCAGGTTGATTAAGCATCATTTGCCCTTCATGAATCCATGCTGACTACTCCCAATCATTGTCTTGCCCTTCATGTGTTTAGAAATGTTTTCCAGGCGTATTGTCTCCATCACCTTCCCAAGGACTGAAGTGAGGCTGACTGGCCTCTAGTTCCCCAGATCTTCCTTCTTTCCGTCCGTGAAGAGAGGAGTGATATTTGCTCTCTTTCAATCTTCAGGAACCTCTCCCAGTCACCATCACCTTTCAAAGATAATAAAGGGTGGCCTCACAATTACATCAGCCAGCTCTCTTAGCACTCAGTGCAACCCGTCAGGCGCCACAGGAATTAGGTATGTCCAGTTTGTTTAAGTGCTCTAGCCTCATCCTCCTTCGCTGAGTGTAAGCCTTCCTTGCTCCAGACTTTTCCTCTGGACTCAGGTGCCTGGAATTCCCGAAGGATTCCTTTAACTGATAAAAGATAGAGGCACAGGAAGGCCTCAGCCTTTTCCATGTCATTTGTCACCAGTTCCCCTGCCCTGTTCAGCAGCGTACTCACGCTTTCCCTAGTCTTCCCTTTGCTGTTCATGTACTCGTAGAATCCTTTTTTGTTGCCTTTCATATCCCTTCCCAGATTCAACTCCAGGTTGGCCCTGGCTTTCCCAACCTCATCCTTGCAAGACTGGACAGCAAATGTATACTTCTTCAGTGTCACCTGCTCCTACTTTCACCACCTGTACACTTCCTTTTGCATCTAACCACTGATTAACAATAGTTTGAAGGCACAAAAGACCTATGATGTCAAGCACTTCCCCCTCCGTCTCTGTGGTAAAGGAAAATTAAAGTGGTTGGGTTTGATTTGTCCTTAACAAACCCATATTGCTTTTATCATCTACTCCTTAATCTCCAGAGGTTTACAAGTAATTTGTCTGATTATTTAGTCCAGAATCTTCTGGGAAACCAAAAGCAGACTAGCCTGTATTTCCCCTACTTCCTTTCCTCCCTCCCTTCATTGGACTGAAGTTAGAACAATCATCTCTCACCGTAAAACAGAAACTAGTTACCAGTCTCCTGTAACCAAATAGCCAGAATCAGAAATAGAGTTGGAAGACAGCAGAGGATAGGATTTGGGCAGAGAGGAACTCTGAAGTACCTGGAGGCTCGTAACTAGGAATTACAAGTTATTTGTATTACCCAAAATCTTCTTCTTCTTCTTGGGAGAGTCTTTAACATCTTCGCCTTCCTCTTGCTCAGATTTCCTCTTGCCTTTCAATAGTACTTCTGCTAACGAGTAAGAACAGAAATGCTTCAGAATCATTATTCAGTCAGGATAACAGCTTTGAGTGTCTTGCTGCCCCAGCTTAAACTCGTATTCAATACTTAAAAAAAAACCCCAAACAAACAAATTAGTTTTTGTAAGGCACCTGGACACCAGTGAGCTAGACACAGCCTTTTGACTCAGTAACATTTAGGCACTCCACAGCCTGCAATCCTCTGACACAGAAGAAATGGAAGAAACACTGCTACAGAACAGCCTGGGAAAATAATACTCCTCAGGAAGAGGGCCAGAAAGTGCTACGTTGTGTCATAAAAAGCTCATCTGCACATACACAAGAAGGATCAGAGAAACAACGGCAGGTGGGGAAACCCAAATGATATCCTGCCTCTCCTCACTACTCCCAGGCCTATCGAAGGCTTATCTTCATGAACACAGAGAAGTACAGAAGCACAATGGCTGGCAGGGGAACACAAATTATGCACTCAAAGAAACAGACACCTTCTTCCCAGGTCTCTCCCAGGGGACCCCCCAGGATGAGTCCACGGGAGCAGCTCTCTGGAGCACCCTTTGGAAGGAGGAAGGCAGGGAGTGGTGAGAAGGGAGAGTGTGGTGTTAATGCCTAGGGTTATGTGACACATGGGATCCCAGCGAAGAACAATTCAGGATTACACAACACTGGGATGTTTTGTAGTGGTATCAAATGAAGGGAAAGGGAGACAATCAGCCGATTTACGGATGATCAAGCGTGGGGAAATAGAGGTGTAAGAGGATACAAAGGGCCACTTGCTTGTAAACAGGCGGCTGGTCAGTACACAAGTCTGGCCATGCTTGACACCAAATCAGAGGGACCAGGGGAGAGTACCATCTATGAGTGTGAACCTGTCTGTACAGAGGTCTACACCAGCAACTGGCATGGTTCTGCAGGCCTCAGGGGCTAGTATGTCCACGTACCAGCAACTGAGGAGATCCTGATCCAAAGGCCAGATACTGAGTAGATTAAGTGTTTACGTCCAGCTACAGGAGAGATTCACATTGCATATATGTGTACACACACAAACGTACACATACATATATATGTACTTGTTTTATATATGCTTCTTTTCTCTCACTAACAAATCTTCATCCTGATCAGCGACAGGGAAACAGGATGCAGGCCGTTGGTGCTGTTTGTGTGAGTGCTGTGCACGGCTCTTTGTGTTTCTCTGCGTGGCTGACTCTGTACATATGTTTTATACTGTGTTTATACCTACAGCAATACATGCTTAGTCTCGCTACTGGTTGGGCCTGGGGAGTAGAGCTGCAGCAACCTCACTTCTATCAAGCTACCAGATTTGACTCTCCCCACAAAAGGATGGATTACAGATTCTGACAGATAAGAAGAAAGTGCATTAAAGAAGAGCGAAATTTTAGCTCTCTGCCACAGAAGAAGTTTGGAAAAGTTCCTAGCTCAGGAAATCTGAATGTTCCTACAACAACATAAGACCCAAACCACTTCAAATCCAAAAATCAAAGTGACGTAAGTGAGGAAACAAAAGAAATAAAACCATCCTTAAAAAAAGAGTAATCTACCAGCACAAACGCCGCATCTAATCCAGAATACTGCCGAATGGTCCCTTTTTCTACAACTTCGGTCCTGTTTATTCTATTTTTAAAGCTCTCTAAGCATATTCCCGATGTGATTGGCAGAACCCTCATACATATGTTTTCTACAGATAAAACTGAGTTCAGTCACAGAACCATTAATTTTAATAGACAAGTCCCTCAAAAGGAATGGCATAACATCAGAGAATTTTACCCATGTTTCTGCAGTGGAGGAAGTTTATTTCTCCGAATACATGAGCAGCATTACTAAGCTTGTAATTTGTGGCTGAACTGTAGAATGTCTTTCAGAAGTCACCTAATCTCTCATAAAAGAATAAGAGAGAAAAACAGTTTTACATCGAGCCAAGAATGATGAATACCTTTTTTTTCTGAAGATCTGTTAATGCTGTTTTTTATTCCTTTCATTTCCAACCAGTAAGCAGGCCTGCGAATGGTCCGCTTGCTTCTGGACTCTGCACTTCCGTTCACTTGACTCTTTGGTGAGGCAGAAGAAACGTTGCTGACTGTCTCATCATAGTTATTGTTCAGTCCTAGGACAGTAGTTTCCACCTCCTCAAATTGCTTAGACCTGGAAAACATCAACTTGAAATGCTAGGTATAAGTATACATACATACACACAACCACAATAACTTGACAGACAACATCCCTTTCATCTTCCCAAGTGCTATAATAACTCATCTCACAGTTCACTGAACCTCCTGAGTTTCATAAACTGAAAAAATGCCCGCAAGATATAACATCCTAAATGTTGTTTTTCAGTACGTCTTTTAGAGAATGACATTAGAAAGCTACTCAAGAAAAAAATATTCATCCTACCTCAAACCTTCAACTCAAGAAGCATGGACAAATTAATCTCAATTTAAAATCCCTCTGTTAGGGAGGGATGGGTTCCACCTGTCCAGAAGAGACAAGGGAATCTTCCGCAACAGGCTGGCCAGCTTGGTGAGGCAGGCTTTAAACTGAAGGACTCAGCGGGTGGCGTCCAAAATGGCAATACTCATGGCATTGCAACTGACTGGGGAATAAGCATGGCCAACCGGCGCAGTGACAAAGGTTCCTTAACTGCCTCCCAAGAGGAGAAAAAGAAGGCCGACCACCTCAAGGGTGCGTATGGCTACAGCGGATCCTCTTGCACCTCCCCCCCCCCCAAGAGAAACCTGTGTGCTCGACTGCCCCCCTGAAGTGCCTGTACACCAATGCACACAGTATGGGGAATAAACAGGAAGAGCCAGAGATCTATGCACAGTCACAGGGCCATGATCTTATTGCAATTACAGAGACATGGTGGGATAGTTTGCATGACTGGAAGGCAGTCATGGATGGCTATGCAATTTTTAGGAAAGACAGGCCAGCAAGATGTCGTGGTGGAGTTGCTCTTTACGTGAGAGAGCAACAGGAATGTATCAAGCTCTGCCTAGGGGTGGATGAAGAACGAGTCGAGAGCCTATGGGCAAGAATTAAGGCACAGGATAGTATGGGTGACACCATTGTGGGTGTTTACTACAGGCCACCTGATCAGGAAGAGGAAGCTGACAAGGCTTTGTACAGACAGTTGAAAGTTGCTTCACAGGCACAGGCCCTGGTTCTCATGGGGGACCTCAACCACCCTGATATTTGTTGGAAAGACAACACAGCTAGGCATGCACGGTCCAGCAGGTTCCTGCAGAGCAGTGATGATAACGTTTTGACACAGGTGGTGGAGGAGCCAAAGCGGAGAGGAGTGATGCTGGACTGGATACTAACGAACAAAGAAGGACTGGTTGGGGATGTGAAGGCTGGAGACAGCCTTGGCCGCAGCGACCATGAGATGGTGGAGTTCAGGATCCTGTGTGGAAGAAGCAGGGCAACAAGTAGGATTACAACCCTGGACTTCAGGAAAGCTAACTTTGCCCTCTTCAAAGACCTACTTGGAGGAATCTCACGGGTTAGGACTCTAGAAGGCAGGGGGGCCCGAGAGAGATGGTTAATATTCAAGAACCACCTCCTCCAAGCTCAAGATCGGTGCATACCTACGAGTAAGAAGTCAAGCAAAGGAGGCAGGAGACCTGCATGGGCGAGCAAGGAGCTTGTAAAAACCTCAAAGGGAAG
>VZSC01009431.1:211044-235105 GCA_013398225.1 Steatornis caripensis
CCCTACCATTCTATGATTCTATGAAAAGCGTTTGAAACTCAGCCGCTGAGGGCAACTGTTGCGCAGGTTTGGTGGAACAATCTTCCGTGTACCCAGCACTTCATTAAAGAATACCTGCTTAACAGTGACAAAATGCTGTTGAGTGATTTTCTTTGTTTCAGTTCCACTTGGGAGATTTTTCTATTGGTGCTAGATCTATTACTGAGACAAAAGGAGACTTGCTAGAGAAAGAAAGGCTTTCACCTATCAGCAAATTGATGAAAAAGGATATTTTAAAAGCTGTGTCCTAAAACTTTATACGTCTTCCATCTCTAGATATCAGGGACACCGTGAAGTACAAAGAAGTCATGAAACAGTATCCTTTTCTTGTCTAAATAAAGATATTAGAAATCTCAGATTTTGTGAGAAGATAGTCTCGTCCCTTCTGCACACTACGATGGAGAGGGCAGGAGGTGTTGGGGATGGCAGTAATGCGGAATGTGTGAAGAAGTTTTTGACTATGTATTTCTTGCGTGTGAGGTTAGAAACTTATGTTCTACAAGATTTGATGCTTCTTAGGTCACTTTCTCCTGTGGTAAAAGTGATTCTGTCTAGTAGTACGTTTTTACAAATAATAGGCACTCTGCCCACATCTGTGTTGTTTTCCTGTTGTTCTTTCAAAGAGCTTGCATCTTTCTTTGTGGAAGGCAGCAGCCTTTTCCCTATGTTTTAACAAGTCTAATTTTATTTGTTATTAACAAATACGCGAATTCGCATTTGCCTGTAGTAGGTGGAGAAAACTGTTTCCACGTTGTTTGACCATAATCAAATCACAGTTGTCTTTCTGAATCTAGGTGAGAGTGGTCTGTTAGCTCTTGCTGCACAACAGTTTGATGACTGTAGTTCAGTAACATTACACTAAAATCACTGCATTTCCAGAGGGGTATGGAGGTCCTTTGTCTCCTGAGTAATAGCTTGTGCAGATGGAGATAATATACAGTGTTTGCATTCGACTTCCTGATGTGACTCTTAAAAATAGTATTTTAGACAAGAATAAAGATGGTGGGGGATAGGATTCTTGATTTTGGCTGTTGTTTGTTTGGAGTTACTGGCAAAACATCCAAGTATAAGTTTCAGTTTGGTATGTAGGTGCATTATTTGCTTTACTGTGTCTGTTAGCCATTACTAGAGTTTAAGCATCTCATTAAATAGTGCTTAAGGAGAGTGTCTGACCTCGTGTTTAGATACTGAGAGTAGTGGCCTTAAAAGACGGTATGTACTGCCGAATCAGTGCTGGTTCTTACGCAGTTAAAAAAAACCAAAACCAAAATAACCCAACTTGGTTTCTTTGAACGTAATTACTATACAGATCTGTATGCTTGGAAAAAGATTTTGAAGTCTTCATCTTTGAGCTGACACTTCGAATATCTTTACAACATTCCTTCTCATTATAATTTAAATTCTGCTAAAAATAATTTGTACAAGAAATCTTTTAATTGTCTTTTGAAATATAAATTATGCAAATTAAGTGCATTTAGAGCATTGCTAAATTCGAGTTACTGACTGTGTTGTAAATCCTTTTAGAAAGACAAAGATGACTTTGCTGTATACACATATGTATATTTTCTCTTTGTCCGGAATGGTAATACTTGAATAACGCAAGGCGAAGCCATGACATACCCGCTTTTCCTTTTGTCAGTCACACGTGTTTGGGCAAGAGGGAGACCACTTTGTATTTGTTCTGCTGCATCGCTTAGAAAACTGAATTGCATATTAAGGCTAGTGCCTTTTGCTGCAAGGTGTCCAGTGTGCAGTGTGCATGGCCAGCTGTTATCAGAATTGAAAAAAGAAGCACTCTGAGGTCTGCATAATTACTTACTTTCCTAAATGAAGCATCTAGATATGGGCTAGGCCCAAATGGTGGGATAGTGACCTCTCTCAACCTCTTTGCTACAAGATTTGATCAGGTATGAGGTTGTTCCTATGGGATACTGTGCTAGGAGTACTGTGCTGGGAGACGGTGGGTTTTTTTGTGTATTTGGAGTCTCAGAGAGCACTCTGTTTTGTTAACCTCCTAATATTTCTTTGGAGTTAAGAGTATTCTTGATACAGAACCATGCATTTTACAAGGCAGCCAAAGTGCATTAGCTTTCATTTGAGATATTTCAGTTTTTCAGCTTTTTTAAAAGTAAAATTTAGAAGCCACGTGTACAGACCATAACCATTCTGTTGCACTATGTTCACTGTAAAATCTTTCATATAAATGCTCTGATTTTGAAGTCGGGAAGCTCACTTCTGGACATGGGTTGAGTTTTCCTAGGGTTATTTGATAATTCACTGTTTCTTAAATCATAATGCTAAATCAGCACTGGGGTGTAAACTTACGCAAGATACTGAGACAATATGCAATCTCTTAATAAAAGAGTAGGGAGCAACAGCATTTGTTATACCATTTCTTTAGCCACATACTAGAACACAGACAAAATCAAGGTTGTCTTTGATCTATGCAATGTCTGAGCATTTTCCACCCTTCCTTAGGGTGGGCCATTTTCACACACTGGAAAGCTTAGAGACTTTAATTTTCTTTTTGCACATACATGCAGCCGTGCAAGTTAATGTAGTTTCTGTTACAAATTGATTGTGAAAGTTTCCTGTTGTGAGCCTAAATACAAAGGATACTCCTTCTTTTTCAATCAGGTGATGAAGTTTATTGAAAAAAGACAAAATGCATCCAAGTGAGTACATTCTACCAAGTTCTACTTTTCTGGGATCAGTGTGAAATCCTAAAAAGGTTCTCTGCATGTGTTCTAGTTGTTTTTCAGCCTTGACATAAATTTTATGTGAAGAAGGGCATAGAATGAGAACAGATAACCTAGACTTTCTTCGGATACATCGAAGAAACATCTGCGGATTCCAGCTCTGCTTTTCTTGTCTTCAGTTAGACTGTGATTTTTTTGTCATGCACTGTTCAAATAGACAACAAGTAATTTCCAGTTCGCAGCACTGCCTGTCAAACTGATGCTTTCAACTTTAATAGAATCTGAAGAGAGTACATGCTTCTTAATTACAAAATGCACACAGGAAATTTTCAGGCATGCCCGTAATTCTGGTCACTGTTTGGGAGAAGCTTCTCTGATCTGTAACAGAATAATCACATGATTTGCCATTATGTGCTTGTGGTAGTCTAGTCAGAACAGGACCTTGTGTTTAACCAAGTTTCCCTTATAGTTCGTTGGCGGTTTCTTCTTAACAGGTATGTTATTATTGACACACCAGGGCAAATTGAGGTATTCACCTGGTCAGCATCAGGAACCATCATAACTGAGGCCTTGGTAAGTGTTTTCTACACGACTTGACAGTGAAGCTGTGTGAAAGAAGTGCCTGTTGAGCAGCATGTACTTCTAATTAAATTATCTTTTGCTTTGTGTTTCCAGGCTTCCTCTTTTCCTTCAGTTGTTGTTTACGTAATGGACACCTCTCGCAGCACTAACCCTATCACCTTTATGTCCAACATGCTATATGCCTGCAGGTGAGAAAAATTGAAAATGCAGTCCATCCGCTTTCATTGCGGTGTCTCTTTGATACTTATTTTGGAGGGGAATCATAGAATGGTTTTGGATCGGAAGGAACCTTTAAAGACCCTCTAGCCCACCCTCTCTTCCATAGGCAGGGACATTTTTCACTAGATCAGGTTGCTCGAAGCTCCATCCAACCTGACCTTTAACGCTTCCAATCACGGGGCATCCACGGGTTCTCTGGGCAACCTGCTCCAATGTCTTGCCACCACCATCATAAAAAATTTACTCCTTATGTCCAATCTAAACCTACCCTCTTTCAATTTGAAACCATCGTCCCTTGTGCTATCACTAGAGGCCTTGGTAAAAAGTCTCTCTCTGTCTTTCTTATAAGCCCCCTTTAAATACAGAAGGGCCGTAATAGGGTGTGTCTGAAGCCATCTCTTCTCCAGGCTGAACAACCTCAACCCTCTCAGCCTGTCTTCACAGGAGAGGTACTCAGTCCTCTGATTGTTTTCGTGGCCTCCTCTGAACCCACTCCACAGGTCCGTGTCTTTCTTGTACCGTGGACCACAGAGCTGGATGCAGTACTCCAGGCAGTGTCTCACAAGACCAGAGCAGAGGGGCAGAATCCCCTCGCTGACCTGGTGGCCATGCTTCTTTTGATGCAGCCCAGGATATGATTGGCTTTCTGGGTTGCAAGCACACATTGATGCCTCATATCCACTTAATCTGCTGTTTTGTTTATTCTCCTAGTGGTTTTCCCATTGGATAAGCAAAATAATGCCAATGGACATCTGGGCGTCATTGGGTCAAAACTCTCACTGAAAGTTTAAAATTATCTGTGAGACCTTAGTGTGATGAAGGCTAGTTACATCAGCTCTGACACATTGCCGGTTGCTTATAAAATAATTTATCTATGATATATCAAGATAACCTAGTTTAAGCTCCTTCTTGTAAACACTTTTTTTTTTTAATATTATTGATACTTGAAGTGATTCTTCAAGATTTGTTTCGAGCTCAGCATAGCGTGAAGTTCTTGATTTATTGTCTTACTTCTTGTACATGGATTTATCTGTTTTCTTTCATGTTAAACCAGAGACTAAATACTTATGCAAAGATCAACTTGTTTAGGGCTGTCATAATTCACGGTAAATGCTGGTAAAAGGTTTTCAGAAAACCTATCAATCCTTATATCAAGGTCAAAAGCTATATCACTATGATAGTAATATGCAAAATGTGTCTTACCACATGCTGCATTTTCTGACATTAATGTTGAGCAGAAGACACTAGATTATATACAGTGAAATGAATATGTAAGCTCATGTTTCAAGTTAGTTTTGCTTTACAGTTGTTTTGTATTATTTGAATTCATTGCTCAGTTCACATGTAATATCTCAGAACCTAAGGTTGGAGTCAAAATAAAGAAAATGCAAAGAGAATTAAAAACTGGGATCTGAGAGTCATTAAAAAATAGTAATCAAAATCAACTGAGTGTGTAGAAGGAGATTTTCTATCTTACAGATGTGTGCTTACATCTTGGGGGGCATATTTTGTTCAGGTGAGCAGGATCTGGGTGAAAATTACATTATAACTAACTGATGCGGAAGAAAATAATTGTCTTTTGAAGTCAAATGTATTCAGTTTTGCACAGGTCTTGTCTGCCTTATGCTTAACTTGTTTTCTTTTTAAAATTAAATTAAATTTTAATGGTTTTGTGTGGTGTTTTTTGTTGTCCCCCCTGCCAGCATCCTGTACAAGACAAAGCTACCTTTCATTGTTGTGATGAACAAAGTAAGTTAAAGCTATGGTTTCTGTGCCCTAGCGGAACATTGTTCTGTTTAGCTTGCTTTGCTGTAGTGTGTTTGTCTTGCTACAATAACAGATTTTCTAGAAAAGAGTGACTGGGAGGGAGCTGCAGGCTGAAAATCAAATCTAAAAGGGATCTGTAATCTGGTATACAAAAGCACAAGAGGAATCAAAGATGGGCAGTTGCACCCAGACATTCAAGGTAGAGATGATACTAACAATTTGAAAAATGCTTGGCACCTTAACCCTTGGCTATAAGGAGACTTAACTAATCCGCTCTTACAGTCCTCTGCTTCCTCAGAACAATTGTCTTAGTCATTAGTTATTTTTGCTGGGCAGCAGGCTGATGACTCACAGTGGGAATTGTGTAACACGTGCCTGTTTTGAGGAAGGAGTCCCACGTATTGTAGCAGGCAAAACTTAACAACAGGTGTCCTGATCAGTGGCACTAAAACTACGCCAAAAAGTATTTGCCGGAAATACTTAGATACTTACTAGCCTAAGGATACACCTCCACTGCTCTGTAAGATACTTGTAGCCTTAAAGGAATGCTTTTGAACTTAACAGCTATCCGGCTCTTTAAACATAACAATTTCACATATTAAAAGAATTCCATTGGATTTTTGGTGTGAATACTCTTTCTCGCAGATGCCCATTGTATTCAAGGAATTGCTCTCCAACATAGCGAGCTTTGTGTGTGTGTGCACTTACGTTCCATATGCTTCCCCTAGAAAACCCATGCTTTGGATGTGTAATTTTACCTCATGCCAGCCGAGTAGGGTTAGTGTCTGATGCACTCCGACCACATGCATCTTCCCAGTGACCCAAACCATGCATGTCTGTGGTACCTGGTTGCTTACTTGGCAAGTTTTTGTACACTGTTTCCTTTCTAACTCTGGACACTAATTTTAGGATAAGCTGTTAAGCTTTTTCTGTTGAAAAACGCATGAGGTAGGAAAATCATTCTCTCTTAAGAGAATACATTTTTTGAAAGACTGAAAGAGATGGAACTTAATCAGTATATGTAAGGAAAAGTAGGCCCAAGGCTTAGGATTCGTAACTTTAAACTTCATTTTGATCTGATGTTTAGCCTTCAGTAAAAAGTAAAACCAACAGCATTTGAAGAATTTTTGACAAACGTTTTAAAACTGACTCTCGATGACAATGGAATAATACCAAGAAAATGCTGTATATGCAGTGACAAACACACAGATTTAAGGAATGTTAAGATTTGCAGAGGAAAAAAAGTAACGTAATTTGTAGGGTTGATTTAATTTTATTTATAGAATTTAATCAAACTAAATAGTCAGACTTTGAGCCTTGATGGATTCAGTGATGTCCCAAATCTTCTGAGTAGTGCTAGGCAATACTTTCTTTATCTGTTTTTCTCCTTCCTGTTGGTGCTGAGGAATGAAATACATCAGAGTTTAAGACACCTCTATATAGTTATAATAGTGGATATATATGTGGTAAGATATGTTTATAAAACTCTTTAATAGACTGTTTGCATACCAATCCATGTAAAATTATGGAACCATCTCACCTGTTTGTGTCCATCGTCTTGCACTGAGTTTAGATTATAACTTCTTCAGGTCAGAGCACTGTTTACTACTTATAAAGAGCCTGTAGGCTCTTACCCAATGTGGAAATGACTCCCTCTCCCTGCTGACCCTTAAGCCAATCAAGAAAGGATGGGGTCTTTGACGTTCTTGTCTGGCCTCAATCGTACAATCTAATATTTACAACTTAACATTTCTTGTACAGTATGCAATTTTTGGATGCCCCTTTCCAGAATACCATAGAAGCCTTTAGACTTGCAATTGTTTCCTTGAACATGCCTTCTTAAAACTGAGATAGTGGTTATTTGTCTTCTCTTCCTGTATTCAAGTAGTTGGTTTGATAAAAAAAATAGCTTGGAAAACTTCAGACCAGCGCTGAATATATTTAAAAGATCAGCATTTTGAAAGGAAGTTTAAAATTGGAAGTTTTTTATTTGTCCACTTAACAGCCTAAGACTAAGAATTCATCGTTATTACTTCTGAAAATTTCCTCCTCTTCTTCCAGACTGACATAATTGACCACAGTTTTGCGGTGGAGTGGATGCAGGACTTTGAGACTTTTCAGGATGCCCTGAATCAAGAGACATCCTATGTCAGTAACCTGACTCGTTCGATGAGTTTAGTGTTGGATGAATTTTACAGTTCACTGAAGGTAAGAGTCTTCCTTTTTTTACTACCTCCCATAAAAGCCTGGAGAAAAGAAAGCTCAAGGAGGATATTACGGATGTGTATAAATACCTGATGGGAGGTTGTAAGGAAGACAAAGGCAGACTCTTTTCGGTGGTGACGAGTGAAAGGACAAAAGGCAATAGACACAAAGTGAAATACAGGACACTATTTAAACAGAAGAGGAAAAAAGAATTACTGTAATTTTACTCATTGAACACTGGAACAGGTGGTCCAGAGAAATTGTGGAGTCTCCGTCCTTGGAGATACTCAAAACATGCTCAGACAAGATCTTGAGCAACCTGTTCCAGTTAACCCTGCTTTCTGAGCAGGAGAGATTGGGCTAGATGATCTCCAGGAGTATCTTCCAACCTTAACCATTCTGTCCTTCTGTAAAAAAAGCTTTGCACTGCCCTTTTGAACTGGAATCTGTTGACGAGCCTTGCGTTAGGGGCGAGGATTTGCTAGTTTGAACGTAAAGTAACTTTACTTGCTTGTCACACAGAGTGGCAACCTGAATAATACTGAATTGTGATTAATCATCAGAAGAAAGCTAAGATAGGCTGGTAAGAGGTAATGTTCTGTGTTGTAGAATCTGCCATCTGAGAGAATTTTCCTTGTTCATGTACAGTAGGGCAATTTACTATGTAGCAAAAAGGGAAATAGTCTCAAAACCAAAAAAAAGTGTGTATTTGCTGATGCAAGAAAGCTTTGGGTTTTTTCTACTTACCCGGTTTTGAGAGGACAAATCCATTCAGTTACTCTGAAAACAGTGCACGTTGAAGGATGTTAATGATCCCATAGTCTGTGCTAAAAGGGTTCAGTTAATTGTGTTTTTCTTCAGCTTTAACTTAAGAAAAAGCAAGCAAATGGCTTTATGGATATTACAAGAAAGGCAATGAAAAGAAATAAGTGATTCCGTTCATACGGATAATGGTAATTCAGCCAAAACAAAAATATTGTAAGTGCCCTATGTGGAGCAATATACAGTATTTCAAAATGGATTGTAACAGTGCCATATACAGGACTGAAGTACTTCCTAATCTTTATTTCCTAATGAACTGTTTGTATGCATGTCATTTCTATTGGAATAGCAGGACTTATGCAGGGGTTTATAGAGTAGAAGGCAGCTTATACTGAAGTGCAACGAAAGTATAAATATATATATATTGGCACAGTGCCTAGACTAATGCTTAAGATCCTTTGGAATGCTTGATTGCATATTTACTGTACTCTTGATAAAATGCAAGACTGTGTTGGAGAAATTCTTACATTTAAAAGTGAGTAGTTAAGACTGTCTTGCTTATGAAAAAGAGGGAGAATTTTCATTAGATGATGTAAGATTCTTATGGGTCAAGCTGGCTAGTAATAGTCTTAATTTAAAGGTATTTTTAGATAATGGATTTAATAAAAGCAGAACAAATGGCCAGAAGTGTAATGACAGACAAGTTCAGATTAGAAAACAAATGTGCATTTTGAATGTATTGCCATAGTAACTGATTAAATTCTCCATCTCTTGCTGTTCTGGGACTTCCTTTTAAAATGTACTTCAGCTAAATACAAAGTATTAGACAGAACTTCAGAGATGAAAGGTTAGTTCTTGTGGTCCATTTTGCTCTTTAATTCTAGTACGCTGATACTGCAGCAGTCATACTAACCACTTATAATATTAGGTTCAGAATGAGAACTTGTATTATTAACAATAACTAAGTAAACAGAAGAAAGATTTGATCTTTCTTTTGAATTGCCCTATCTTGTTCATTATATTTAGGCATTGTATTGCCTTAGCTGAGTTTTTTGTGGGATATTGAGATCAGGGGTACAAGGATGGGTGCATAATCAGGTTTTCTTTTTTTTATTACCTGTTGCATCCCTGCCTCCCCCGTGGTAAAATTTGTAACACAAACAGGAAAACCCAGGTTCCTGAGTTAAGGGAAAGAGTGAAAAAAAGAAAAAAAAACCACCAAACCAAAACCCGGAGGTAGCAAACATTAACAGCAGGTGGAGAAAGAGGCTGAAAGTAGGAATGACAGAAGCAGAAGTATTACTGCATACTGTTATGCCACTGTGATGAATAAATGGGTATCATTAGATTCCTCCGCCTTTTTTTAGTTTGTTTGTTTTGTTGGGTTTTTTTAAGATACTGCTTAGTCTTCCCAGCTCTGATCTTCGGTCAGTTACCTAAAAACTTGGTTCAGTTACTCTTCAGTTCTGGTATATGGTTTTCTTTTATAGGTGGTTGGTGTTTCTGCTGTGCTCGGCACAGGACTGGATGATTTCTTTGTTCAGCTTTCTAAAGCTGTAGATGAATACGAGAGGTAAGGTGCTAACTTTTGGTTCCTGACCCAGTGAATATTTGCTGAAGTTACTGATTCATGAGCCTACTCCTTTGATTTGAAGGACTGTTCACTTTTCACAGCCAAGGTAGTCTAGGGTTTCTAATAAACTTAAGTGCAAGAGTCAGCATAAAAAGCAGCAGTCAAAAGTAACTATTCAGTGGTGAATTTTTCTGCTGACTTTTCAGTGGAAAAGTAAAAGCTATCTGTGCCAGCAAATCTGTGAAGTCATTTTTTTCCTCCTGTTCCATACGATGATCAAGGTTTGTCCTCAGGAAGCTAGCAGATCAGTTTGGCAAACTGAATAGATGAGCAAGTTGAAATTCAGTAATTATTTGAGAATTTGCTCCTTACTAGATTCCTCCCCATGAAATACTGCCAGGCTGCTCTATAATATTAGAAAGCAAATACAGTAACTTGGCTTACTTGGAAATACCTAAACCAGACCACAGGTTATTGCTAGAGGGAACTACATCATGGTAGACTGAATAGCTGGAGAGAAGCTGCTACAACTTTGAGCTCCCAGGTCTGATTGGTCTGGCCTGGTCATGCCCCCAGGTCTGCATACTGCTGAGTCCCTGCTTAGATGCAAATAGACCCTTTTATTCCCTTATCCCTCTATTTCCCATACTTGTTCCTCCCCAAATCTCCTAAGTCCCTCCCTTTTACCTACTTTGATTCCTCCCCTAGACATCCCGTAGTAAATCCTGTGCTATCCCCAAATGCTCTTTCCGTGCATCCCATAATGTGTCCCGCACCCCTAGGCAGCCACTGTTCTGTGCTTGCGAGGTGATCCAGAGAGCTCCCGATGAGGCATGATGATGGGTTTCATGCCTGGACCATGGGGCTGATGGTTCTCCTGGGACAGCCCTGGGAGGAGCTGGGATAGGGTATCCCTTCCTCCAAGTCCTTAATTTGGATTCCCTACCTGCCACCGTACCCTGTGTTCCTCTAGGCTTGTTGAGATGAGTCTTTGATGGTTTGATAGCTCTCCTGTGATGGGCTTGGGAGTATCTGGGCAGGGTATTATTTGGGCTTCCCGCCACAATGTCTCTGCACACTGTGGAGCTGCTGAGGAGTTTTACCACATAACCTAACAATTGTTCTGGGACACACTGCCAACATAATGAAACCCTAGTTAAGGGTTTCGTAAAAGCTGCCAAGGTGTGTTTGCTGCCCAGAAAGGCAGTTGTACCCTGGGCTACATCAAAAGAAGCGTGGCCAACAAGTCAAGGTTGGTGATTCTCCCTTTCTACTTGGCTCTCTTTGTACCCTGCCTGGAGCGCTGTGTCCGGCTCTGGGGCCCATGGTACAAGAAAGACGTGGACCTGTTAGACTGGGCCATGAAAACAATCAGAAGGCTGGAACGCCACTCCTATGACGAAAGGCTGAGAGAGTGGAGGTTGTTCAGCCTGGACAAGAGAAGGCTTAAGAGACACCTTATTATGGCCTTTCAGTATTTAAAGGGGGCTTGTAAGAGAAATGGCTTATTGATAGGGTCTGTAGTGACAGGACAAGGGGTGACGGTTTTAAACTGAAAGGGTGTAGGTTTAGATTAGATGTAAGGAAGAATTTTTTTATGATGAGGGTGGTGAGACACTGGAGCAGGTTGTCCAGAGAAGCCATGGATGCCCCATGATTGGAAGTGTTTATGGTCAAGTTGGACAGGGCTTTGAGCAACCTGATCTAGTGACAGATGTCCCTTCCCATGGCAAAGGGGTGTTAGGCCAGATGGTCTTTGAAGGTCCCTTCCAAGCCTGACCATTTCATGTTTCTGCGAAGAGGGTATCCACATCCTCGTTATCTTTACTTATTTAAAGAAATATTTCAAAGGTCCCACAGTGGTACAATAGTTTGGAAGTCTGTGAACAGTCTTTCTGTATGAGATCCCGTGGAACTGTCTTAGAAGGCACAAATACTGGCAGAGAAAGTCATGTCTGTGATTAGAGGAGAGTGATAGATCTGCTGATCAGGCATAGCAGTGAAGTTACTACCTCACTTGAGCTGATTTAATTTCTTATCCGAAAGATGGTGTGAGAAAGGTTTGCTATTTTAATGAAATGCGTACACTTACTTTGCATCCATTGGTTGCACAATCCACATCTGCGTAAAAAGTACCGTTAGTCTTTCTGAAATGTCTCTCAAATGTGAAAGGCTAGACCAAACTTTTTGGGGGTAGAAACAAGCCTCCAAGATGATCTTTACTTAATATAAATCATGTATTCAGACTGAATCCACCCTCTTTATTTGTCTTTTCAGAGAATATCGTCCAGAATATGAGCGCCTGAGAAAAACACTGGTAAGTACTTTTAACTTGTATACCTGGGCAGTGTATCTTGGGATCACTTTTATGCACACAATTGCCTCTATGTTGGGAGAGTCTAACATTTCATTTCTAATGATACTCAGTGTGGAAAACCTCCTGTCCTGAGGCTCACTATGTGTCTTTTTTCCTAGATTTGGTGGAGCCTATCTTCATAAAAATAAAGATGTTTTGTGAGAGAGATGTTGCTCAGTGTTTTAGTGCTAATGATTTATTTGGGCAAGTTGTGAGAAAATGATTGGGAAAGATTTTTACATTTTCCATTCAGAATGTTAGAGACTTTTTAAAAAATAACTTTCCAAAGAGATTTGTTGAGAACATCACTGTATCTTTCCCCACAAGTGAAGCGTACTGTTTTGACTTAGACTTTAATAACCAAGACTGAATTACAGTGTCAAAATCAGTAGCTCTGTCCACCTTGAGTTCTGGCTGTCCAAAGGACAGTTCTCTGCAGGCAGAACTTCACTGAGTTTGGCTTCCTGATGCGGCTGAAAATGTTCTTCAAGTCCATCATGTTGGAGGTTGCTTTCCATGTTTATCCAAAAGTTCTGTGTAACCTTAGTTGTAATGTAAGACCTGCTTATTGATTTCTGCTTTCTAGCTGGGAGACAGACTTACTAGTGTTGGGTGAGATTACTCTTCTTCTGATGTTTTAAATGTACTCAGAATCCACATGTAACTTTGTACCTACAGGAGAACGCTCAAAATAAACAAAAGAGAGAGCAGCTGGAACACTTGTGGAAGGACATGGGCAGCGTATGTGTGCAGGGCAACACACTTGCAGGTACCTTTCTAGGAAGTTGAGTTTTCTGCAGAAGTTGTCTGAAGAGTCTGGCTTGAGGAGTCATGCAGTCCTCTTCTGTCTTCACAGCAAAAGCATGAAAGCAGCTTCGTGTTAGTATGTAGGAGTGGGGCTTTAGTTTCTGTGGGATGGGTCAAACTTAGCTCTTCTATGTGTCAGTCACAGACATCGGAAGAAGAAACCCTGCTGTGTGGATAAAGCAGTGGACATACTGGAAGTAATGAAGTACTTTAGTAAAGGTGAAACAGTCAAATTAGAATAGGAGAAAGCTCTGCTGTTGGTTGAACTGTTGCCTTATCTGAGGTTGAGTATGGTGCTGATGCAGTCTGTCCTATATCTTTAGAATCCAGAAGCAGCTTTCTGTCCCTTTGGAGTAGGTATTAATTGCTGTGTTTGTGTGCAAATGGAAAGCGATACGGCACGAGCTGACTTGTTAGCATCTATACACATAAAATCGTGTATAGCCATTTCTGTCCCCTTCAAGGGTCTGATGATGCTTCTGCAATGGGTCCCTCTGAGCTGATCCTAACACGAGGAACTCTCGCTGAAGATGAAGAAGAGAGGGAGAGTGATACTGATGACATTGACCATGAAGGTAAGGGAACGAGGGATATGTTGCGATCTAAAAGCTGCCTGTCTAGTCAGGAAATACCCTCTGTATTTCGTTAACTGGATTGACTGTAATGAGAGCCTAGAAAACATTCAAGCAAATATTCAGTGACCTAAATATACTTGCCTGAATCTGTAGCAGAAGCCCAGCTGCAATGCTTAGTCCTGTCATACCACTTTCTAACCTTTGTGCAAGTTCAATGGTAAATTTTCTATTCAAGTAATTGTTATTGATAGATGTATAACATGCATAAACCGGACAACTTGTTATTCTTGGAGCGTGCAGTGACCTCTGAACCTGATTACTGCACAGTATGTTTCATCATCTTTTTGGCCTAATGCTTTCTGCCTCAGGCTCTCTTCCCTCTTCCTGTAACTCCTGGCCTTGGAGCAATCTTTTAAGTTCTTACAGTGTGTGATTTTTCTCTTATACAGCTCACACATTTAATCTTCATTCTTTCCCTGTTCCATTGATTTTTAGGATCGCTTATTTCTTTTGCCTTATAATGAAGCTGAAGATTAAATAGACTTTATGTGTTGCTCTGACTGGCTTGACTGTAGCTTTCTTCAGTAACACAAGTGGAACAAGTGCTGAAATAGTGCTGAACTGTGAATCTTTTTCCCCCAGTTACTGAGGAGAGTCATGAAGAACCAGCCTTCAGAAACTTTATGCAAGAGACGCGGATGAAATACCAGAGAAGCAGCAACCTGAATGAATGAGACCCTCAGAAATGAGGGTTTGGAATCTCTTCATTGAATTAAAAGTAAAGGAACAACATAAAGAAACTGGCACGGAACCATGCGTGAAGTCTTCCATCTGTGACCAGCTTGCTCTGATGCACTTATGTCTGTCTTTGTGCAGTAACTGTTGGTCATCTGAATTGAAGGTTTTGTCTCTAACTGACTGCGTGTTTGGCCATCTGCCACCGTGACCTCCCGACACTGAAGGAACCAGATAGCACTTTCTTTTGCTCCAAATTCTTTAGATGTGCCGGTTGAGAGCTTAGATTTTGAGCTCTGACAGCACTAGTATCTGGAGTAAACCGTGCCAGTGTTTCACCATCCTCACTGTAAAGCACTAAGGAGAATCTCCATCCTTGATTGGATGTGGGGGGAAATATAGTGACAAAAGATGAGGAAAAGGCTGAGCTACTTAATGATGCCTTTGCCTCGGTCTCTAGTAGTAAGACCAGTTGTTCTCTGGGTACCCAGCCCCCTGAGCTGGAAGACAGGGAGCAGAATGAAGCCCCCATACTCCAAGGGGAAATTGTTAGCGACCTGCTACACCACTTAGACACACACAAGTCTGTGAAGCCGGATGGGATCCACCCGAGGGTACTGAGGGAGCTGGTGGAAGTACTCGCTAAGCCACTTCCCATTTATCAGCAGTCTTGGCTCAATGGGGAGGTCCCAGTCGACTGGAGGTTAGCAAATGTGATGCCTATCTGCAAGAAGGGCTGGAAGGAGGATCCAGGGCCTGTTAAGTCTGGCCTCAGTGCCAGGGAAGGTTATGCAGCAGATAATCTTGAGTGCCATCACGCTGTACGTACAGCACGACGAGGTGGTCAGGCCCAGTCACCGTGGGTTTATGAAAGGCGGTGCTAGGTGAACAGTTGGACTTGATGATCTTAAAGGTCTTTTCCAACCAAAACAGAATCACAGAGTGGTAGGGGTTGGAAGGGACCTCTGCAGGTGCGCCTGGAGCAGGGTGCACAGGAACACATCCAGGCATAGAATTATTTTCCTGCCATTTTTAAGTAAAGCTGCTCTGATCCTTCAAATGATGTCCTAGCAAGTTTCTGATGAGAGTGATTTAGAGTCTAATTTTAGCTTTGTGACTTACTGGGAATGATGCTAACTTTTGTTTACTAGAAGTGATACTCGTTTTCATTTTGTGCAGCTGAAGGAGANAAGCAGCTGGAGCCGGGGCTCTCGGCAGTGGGTCTGGGCTCAGGGACAGAGGTGCGGTGCTGCGGTTGTGGGTCTGGAGAGCAGGCTCAGCAGATGGATTTTTGGGCTCCAAAACGGGCACAAAGTATGCTGGCTCGGAGACCGAAAGCTGAAGGCAGTTTGGCTGTTTGTGCAGGGTGGTGGGAGGGCACTGGAGGCTGCGGGTGAAACAGGGGGGTAGGGTGCATGGACCCTCCGCAGAGGTGGCAGACTGGTCACATCACACCCCGAAGTTCNGCTCTAGACAGTCGCCAGCTGCTGGAATACGTCAAAGCTCGCTAGCAGTTTCTCTGCGTGTCGCAGTTCCCAACAAGCTGCGTGCCCTCGTATAATGAATGGCTTGCTGGTGTTTCTTCCTGCTCCGTCTGCAGCTCACGGACGCTGCCTGGGGGGTCCGGGAGTGCCGGGGTGGAGGCAGTCAGGGTGGCGGTGCGCGGGAGCGCTNTCCGCAGAGGTGGCAGACTGGTCACATCACACCCCGAAGTTCAGGAGGCCGTCACGCACCGGGCCCCACTCGAGGTCTGAGGTGATCTCTGAGGGGAAGGGTGCTTTTCAGACCCTGCACACCTTCTTTGAGTCTAGCTCTTCTTTGTACACTGCCTAAAATAGTTTTTAACTGAGTAACAATACAAACTAGTTAATCAATGTTTACACAGTGTGCAGCTGTGATGTTTAATAGTAGTAGTCCAGTTACGACAGCGATTGATTTCTCACCTTGTCTGAAGGCCAGGCTGTTGCAAACAGCTGGAGCTTGTGAGGAGGAGGAGCTGAAATGAAGTGGAGCTTCGGTACAGAGCTGGAGCCTCAATTAGCCAGAACTGTGGCAAGTGGGAGCTGGACCGAGGTGGGATGTCCAGTGAAGTGCGCGTATGCGTGCAGCTGCGATGAGCAGGAGCTGCAATTAGCTGGAGCGCCTGTTTGCTGGAGCGTGCATCAGCTGGACTGTGCTCCCAGCACGGCTGCCCCCAGCAAACACCTCTGAGCAGCAGGGAGGTGGGTCGTCATTCTGCCAGCAGGGAGCCTGACCTCGTCCGTTCGGAATTAAATCCTCATCATGCACCTCTCTGTGCAGAGGGTCTCCCCGGGTCCCGTTCCTAAGGGCAGAAGTGAGGTGAGTGTCTCCTGGGGCAGCGACTCCCCTAGTACCTGGCAAAGGGGAGAGAAACCGTACAGTTGGAGCTCGCGGGGTGCATGGGCTGGCCTCGCGCATCCCCCCTGGCAGGATCCTTGGTCGTCTTTTCACCGTTGTCTGGCTGTGACAAAACAGGTTCATTTTTTGCCTCCTTTTTTGCCCAGTGTCACCTTCTGCGCCACATAAAGAAAACGATGTGTGGTTGATTATTCCGCTTGCTGCTCAGGTAATCGCACGCATGGGGCCAGGTGGGCAGGGGAAAACATTTGTGAGCTGAAGGACGCTAGTTGTACTTCACATCGAGCCCAGGGACAGGGCAGACGACTTGTTGCCGGTGCAGAAAAGCTGATGAAAACTTGCAGTTAAGAGAGCATGCCTCATTCCCGCATCAGTTCCTTGGTGGTTATGCGCAGTTTCCTTTCAGGTGCTAAAGCTGCCGATGAGTCAAAAAAAAAGGCATGGTTGTCTAAAAACATGCAAAAGCTCTAGTGGCCTGTATCAATGGCTGTAGCAAAGACCATGTGAAATACTTTTTTCCTCCACTCGGTTGCCCTTTCTTCTGCCATGAAAGTCCAAGATGGACGGCAAGGATGCGTGGCGGTCTGCGAGTACGAGGTACATTTACGATGAGCATCTGCGTTTTTCCTAAGGTACTTGTAGTACGGATTTTGAAGTTAACATCAAGAACGTGCCAACTCTCCTTAGGTGGTTTTCCTATGAAATATTTTAACATCAGTACTAAAAACAAAATAAGGTCTTTTCTGGAGCGCGTTATGCCTATTCAGATCTTACTTCCCTCTGTTTCCCCCTGCCACTGAAAGTAAAACCGTATGGGGGAGATCTTAATCTCACTGAATTTTGTATCGTAAATAAAACTTTTAAAAAGTTTTTAGCACGATTTACAAATTGACTTGTGTTGTTTAAACTCTTAACTGCCAAATAGCTGTGGCGTACAATGTATTAGTTGTAGCGAGGCAGCTAGGTGTTTGTTCTAAATGCTCAAAAAGAGAGGCAATGGAATGTTAGGGGGATTTCTCTCAGTATTTTGAGGGAGTGCTCTGAAATACTTGATTTCTGTGTCACTTTCAACAGCGCATTTCCCTGGTCGTTCGGTAGCGTCTTTCTCGGGCTGCGTGGCTGGCCAGGCGTCCCTCCTAATTACGTAACACACAAGAACTCTCGTCACATGATAACTGTGTTTGTGGGAGAGCTGCCGATTTCTGCCATAGAATTATCTGTGCAAGTTAAGTTAATGCAAAAGGAAAAGAAAATGCTTTCATAGCACATATTTATTGCATTGCTATAAACATACGTGCACCTTTTTAGCATAAAGTAAATTACTGAGATTTGTTCTTTATTTTTTTATTTTACTCTTTAAAGGTTTACACATCAGTTTTGGCTTTATTCACTGAGCAAGCGAGGTGCGCAGCAGCAGTGGCGCAAGGGCTGTAACTGTCGCGGTGGATCCATTGGCGTAGGTTCTGATTGCGGTACGGCCTTGTCCCGCAGCCTCTCGGCATTGTTTTCCTGCAGCGGTGCTGTAAGGAAGGGACGAGACGTTTTCTGACACCAGCAAGAGTGTTTACTTCTATGCTAAGAATGTGTTCAAAACCATACGGACGAGTCTTCATACGGATTGTAAGTGCCGAGGTCACTCTGGCTTTTAAAGGATGTGTTGTATGTCGAGCTGTTTACTGAGTAATGCTCCTTCAGCTCCCCTGCTATCCCATCCCCTATTCTGACTGAATTCCTCTGCTTTCTTCTGTGTTATTTTTGTTTTAATGTGCTGAGGTGCAATTCGGGACTTCCGTTTTCCAGATATCAGGTTGTGAGTGTCTCGCGTGACGCGGCTGATACCCCCGGGCTGCGGTTTGCCTGCCGGTGGATGAGTGTACCGAGGGTAAGTGGCCAGCCCTGTGCCTGGAGGCTCGCGGCTATAATCAGGTGCAAGTGCTGCGACATAACTGAAACGTGTTTGTAGGACGATCCACAGGCTGTGTGTTTAACTGGTGGCGGTCAGCCGAGTGACTGCTTCGTCCGAGATGTAGGAGGTACAACGTAAAGAGCAGGATGTGGAACGTGGTAACAATCTGCTTCTAGTACAAATGCTACATTGTTTGTTAGTTAAGTTGTTGGAAAAAAACCCCGAACCCTGTGTAAAACGTATCTATGGATACTCAACTCTCCTTTTTGTGAGGGAATGTTTAACATTATATCGGCTGTATATTATACTTTACATCTTGGAAAAAACCCCAAACCCCAACTTGCAAGTTAAATCAGAAGTGAGAACTAGTATGTGTTCCCTCTCTGTGATGTAGCACCAAGTCACGTAGGTAGCTGGAATCCTCTTAAGCGCGCAGAAATTTGATATTCATTCATGTGATGTACGACGGTTTGAATTTTAACACACTGAAATTTGTTTCAGCTGTCGAGGCTGTGTGAAAAATGAAGAAGGGAATGACTATTGGCTTGATGCCAAAGAGGACTTGACGGTAGCAGATTTTTCAGTGATACCTAAAGAACCAGAAAAGCAACAAGAAAAACAAGACGCGGTTCATGCAAGAGGTGAGTGACGTTGTGCGCTTTAAGCTGCAATACAGTGGTGTTTGTTTATTATTTGCTTGTAGGAGGAACAGAATGCTGCTCATAAGTAAGCTTGGAAAAAAAGCTGGCTGGGTTTTCAGGCTTACTTTTTCATTCACTTGCGGTGAATGCTCGTACAGGTACTCAGCTGTTTTCACCCGCGTTGTTCCTTGAAAGCTTTTCCAACAGCAGTTCGGTTCACATGCGGTGACTGTCCAGCCAATCACGTAGCTGGAAATACTTCTTTTTTTCCNGAAATTTGATATTCATTCATGTGATGTACGACGGTTTGAATTTTAACACACTGAAATTTGTTTCAGCTGTCGAGGCTGTGTGAAAAATGAAGAAGGGAATGACTATTGGCTTGATGCCAAAGAGGACTTGACGGTAGCAGATTTTTCAGTGATACCTAAAGAACCAGAAAAGCAACAAGAAAAACAAGACGCGGTTCATGCAAGAGGTGAGTGACGTTGTGCGCTTTAAGCTGCAATACAGTGGTGTTTGTTTATTATTTGCTTGTAGGAGGAACAGAATGCTGCTCATAAGTAAGCTTGGAAAAAAAGCTGGCTGGGTTTTCAGGCTTACTTTTTCATTCACTTGCGGTGAATGCTCGTACAGGTACTCAGCTGTTTTCACCCGCGTTGTTCCTTGAAAGCTTTTCCAACAGCAGTTCGGTTCACATGCGGTGACTGTCCAGCCAATCACGTAGCTGGAAATACTTCTTTTTTTCCCTCTTCCTCCTCTTTCTGCTTCCTTTCCCATCCTGGCTTCTAAAAGAGTTGGCTGGGAACGCCTGTGTTTGGAGACTTGCGTCCCAGTGACGACGGCCATGGTTGCAAGTCCCAGTGTGTCGAAAGCAGACCTTGCGTGCTTTGTGGTGAGGGCTCATGGTACGTTACCCATGCTTTAGCACTGGTACCTGCTGGTCCAGACGACTGTTTTCTCTGGTTGTACCTCTTCAAGCCTCAGAAAATACTCGGGGAGAAGAGATTTCACAAACTGAACTGTTCTGCTTCTCTGGACGCTCATTTTCTGTTAGAAGACGCTCTTCATTTTTCTAGGTTTTTAAAATGTTTTCTGTCTATGCTTTCCAAAATCTACAGAGAAGACGTTAGCTTGAACTGAAACAAGTTAGTTATACTTTGCTTTGTGACGTTTATTATTAGAAGCGAAGATAATGGAGAGTGGAAACGGGTGTTCTCTTCTTCATGTTGGTGGCCTAAGTTCCTCAGTGTCAGAGGTATGCCTGTCGTATTTGCGCAGTAGTAGTACTGCCCTGCCTCTTTTCTGAATTCTTTCATACTGTACGTTTGCAACTAGATGTGCTTCTATTTTGTAGGGCGATTTAAGATCACGTTTCCATAAGTATCAGATTTCTGACACTCTTGTCTCTGTGGATTCTAGCAACTACAGGCATATTAATGAGTTTTACTTGCTTCAGATTTTTTTTCCTGTCAAAGCGAATCGTGAAAGAGAGGAGGGAGTTGTTCATTAATCTGTTTCAGTAATTAGTGTAGGTACAGATAGGTTGACAAAAACTTGTCGTTCCAGACAGCTTCTCTTCTCACAAGAAGTTAAGGAGTCTGAAATTTTTCCGTTGAGCTTAACAGCGATACAGTTAATATTCAAAAGATGAGAACCATCATGTCTTCTGACTGATAGTAATTTCATGTGTGTTTTACTTAGTTTCCTTTTTTTTTTTNTTTTTAATGTGTGCTCAGGTTGGTCCTTGGAGGATAAGGCAAAGTTAGTAATTTCTGCTGTTGCTCTCATAAATGATATAGATATGCTGCCGTCGGTGATTTAACTTTAAACACGCTAATCCTCTGGGAAATACAGATCAGATTGAATGTAAAGTAACAGGAATGTCAGTTACGCGCAAATGCATGCAGTAGCTTTATTTCTAATTTACAGATGGGATCATACGACCGGTTGTATTAGAGTAACTTACTGATCTGAATCTGTATCTGTTGTTTTTTCTTTTTCCCTAACAGGAATATTTATTAGTAGTGAAGATGGGTTGTGTTACTTGTACGATACTTAACCTGTTCACTTTTTGCTTATTTTGACGCAATACTAGGATGCTGGCGAAAAACTCCTGCAGAAAACATCAGCTCCTTTCTCTGCTAATTCGCGTGTGATGCCTTTAGTTCTCCTAATACATTGAACTTGAGCAGCTTTACCAAATTAATGAAGAAACTTCAAGAAATTCATCCAGAGGCTAGCAGGCGGGAGTCATTGGATTTTTTCTGCCCTGATTTGTAATGGATCCGATATCCATGGTAACTAAGTGCTAAACGCAGTCCACGAAATGCGATGTAAACAGGGAATTCTTCTATTCCTGTAGAGGCAAGATCGTGGTTGCTCTGCTGGAGGTGAGGAAGAACAGCAAAGGTGTGCTAAGTGGCTCATCCATCAAGTCTGTTGCGGAAAGGACCTCTGTCATTCNATTGGATTTTTTCTGCCCCGATTTGTAATGGATCCGATATCCATGGTAACTAAGTGCTAAACGCAGTCCACGAAATGCGATGTAAACAGGGAATTCTTCTATTCCTGTAGAGGCAAGATCGTGGTTGCTCTGCTGGAGGTGAGGAAGAACAGCAAAGGTGTGCTAAGTGGCTCATCCATCAAGTCTGTTGCGGAAAGGACCTCTGTCATTCTAAGGAAGTCGACCCCCAGTTGTGGGGGGAGGGGGGGAAGCAATGTAAATAAGTGAGTATTCCAGCCTACAGAAATACATTGAAGTAAAAACACTTGAATTTGCATAGCTGTGTAGCCTGACTAGATGAGTAACTTCGTGTAAAGTTCCGCAAGAAGTACCCGCATGAATCCACTGAAACAATGGTTTCTAAGGATTGTTGGCTGTTTTGCAGAACATCTGTAAACAGATTAGCTCGCTAGCATGATGCACTCCGTAAAAGTTGGTATACTGGGGTTTTTAATTATGCAAACTGTTTTATTGAGTGCCTTAGCGGAGAATGCCAATGTACATGCTCCAGACGAAGGTGACACCTAATGGCCAGTCCTCGTGTAGCAGTTCGTAAAGAAATTCCAGCGTAGGCTCGACTTTGGTTTAAAAATTGACGATTTCTGTCTCGCGTATGAGAGATTCAGTTCTGGACTAGAAAGCTAACAGAGTAAGATCGTATGTCGGTGAGTTTTTTCATGTTAAAGGGCATCTTGCGTACCGCTGATGCCCTGGATGCTGCAGGAAGCTGCAGCAAGCTGAACGTGCTAAAACGAGAGCCTGGAATTCAAGGTGGGCGTATATGTATTCTCCTGTTGGAGACATCCTTGAGCTGGCGCTCATTTCAGTCTCCTGCTAAGCTCGGTATTCTGCTTGCTTTAGGGCTGCCAGCAGCGCCCCTGCCAGGTTTCCTCACACCGTCCCGTACGTTCTTAGCAGTGCTCCAGCTTCGCTTTTGCCCACAAACACAATCTGTCCAGTTGTACGATACATATTCTGCTGTAGTGTTTGTTTCTTCCTGAAACTGCACCAAATTCTTAACGCTCTGATTTTGGTCTCAAAGCTCCTGTCTCAAGGATGTCGGGGAGGACGTTTGGTTTGAATTGATACCACCTCTTCCAAGATGAGTAGTATTTACGCTGACCGTTTTCTCTATCCAGGTGTACGTAAATGTCCCCGCTGAATGTTGCTTGTCGGACTGAATTCTCCTGGTCAGGTGCCTGTGCGCGTGCTGCTGCAGGGCACCGGGAAACCGTCGCGCAGCCTTAACTTGAGCAGAGCTGCTGTGCGATACAGAGGAGTAGAGCGATTCTGCCCAGTAAGATGAAGCAATAGCCTGGGCTAGAAGAGCTTCTCTAGGTGCAGTAAATACACAACCAGTGTGCATGTTTGGCCAAGTTCCTTTTGAAAGGATTAGCGTAACACAAGTTTGTTAGTCTGGCATTTGACTGCCTTGTGAACTTTTACAGATGCCTCTATGAATCAAAATAAAAAAAAAGAAAAATCTTCGTATTAATCTACCAACTGACTTCCGCAGGACTGTAGATATGGGCATAAACTCACTAAAAAAAAAAAATCTTACACTCGAGAATATTTTCAGCTAGTAAGGTTTTAACAGCCTCAAATGTGTTGTGCTTTCCTTGTCAAGTGATCTCTTTTTTTTTTTTTTTTAAATGGTGTGTGGGCTTCACATTTGTAATTGTTCCTATGACAGTATTTTTTTCTGTTGCTTTGCTAAAGAGATGGCCACCTATAACAATTTTTAGTTTCGTCACAAGGGAGCTGCAAAATAGCCAAGTCATTAGTAAGTAACGGGGAAAAAGAATTCTCATGTTTCCATAGTATGAAACAAGTACGTAGTGTATTTAAGAACAGATGATTCTGCTCAGAGCTTATCTATGCTAATTCTGGTAACAAAGCTTCGGACTTTCCTGAAGGGTAAGCGTCCACTGAGAAATGCCACTTTGGAGCCTTATGTTCTTGCAAGCTGATGAAACGTCCAGAGTCGTACAGATACTACTTTTTTGCCAAGTTGTATTCCACAGTAATGTATAACACCTTAAATTCAGCTTTAAAGTGAAGCACAACATACCTGGCTTTTTTCTTNGTAGTGTATTTAAGAACAGATGATTCTGCTCAGAGCTTATCTATGCTAATTCTGGTAACAAAGCTTCGGACTTTCCTGAAGGGTAAGCGTCCACTGAGAAATGCCACTTTGGAGCCTTATGTTCTTGCAAGCTGATGAAACGTCCAGAGTCGTACAGATACTACTTTTTTGCCAAGTTGTATTCCACAGTAATGTATAACACCTTAAATTCAGCTTTAAAGTGA
>VZSC01009432.1:0-62821 GCA_013398225.1 Steatornis caripensis
GGATGGGGGTGATGAGGGGATGAGGGGGGTGTGGGTGGGGGGAGAGAGCGGGGGGGGGCTTGGGCAGGGAGGTGGGGGAGGGCCCCAGGGGAGGGGATGTGGTGATGGCGGGAGGAAAAAGGCCTTTAATGTAAAGAAATAACTTCTTGTGTGCTCCGGCGTGTGAGCCGTGCTCTGGAAAAAAAGACACAACAGTATGCCCTGGCGGAAATGCCTTTGGACACTTTCAGCGCTTGACAGAAAGCTTGGTCTTACCATTTCAGATGCCTTTTATGATTAAAATGTAAGAAAAGCGCTTGCTGTTTGTGCCCATGAGTTGCTATTTCTCCGTGGGGGATCCAGTGTTTCTCATCTTGCCCAGCATTTCCTGGCGGGAGGATGTATGGTGCTGCCTAGAAATACACGTGAATAAAGGAGGAGTGTGGGACAGGTTTAGGGTGCTAACTCTTCATGTTTGTCTGGTAGGAGGGAACTGAAATGGGAAGTCCACTGGCTGAATCAATGGCAGGTCACTCATGACCTCAGCTCTTTAATTTGAGTGAGAATATGTCATCTGTTCTCGGCCTCTGTGAGGTCTGTGAAGCCTGCTAAACCGGGGTGGGGTTCTGCTGGGGTTTTCTGGAAAGCCTTTTTTTTTTCTTTTTTTTTTTTTTCATCCTCCAGGGTTCAGGAGCTTGCTAAAGAATAAGCAGATGTTTCTAGGGGAAGAAAGATCTCGAGGTCAAAGGCACTGAAGTCCATGTGGTTTTGTCATGGGGCAGGACACAAGCAGTCGGCAAGCTTTGTGCAGCTTGTCTGTCTTGTGTCCCAACTGCAGTTCAACCCTACAATAAAATAATGGTTGGTGTTGGCTGGACACTGTACTAAACCTAACCCCTCAATTTGTGCTTAATGGCTTGTGTGTCACGTGAAGAATCTGATAGGTTTGGCAGTTATTTGCTTAACTCCTGTAGATCTCTGTCTGGGGTTTCAGGAAACCTCACTGTAGCAACTTGTAAAACTTTTGCTGAGGTCTGTGTGAACTTCTGATACGTGTTACTGTTTTTGTTTGTATGCCTTCAGAAAATAAGGCATGAGAATGCTTTCCTACTTACTTTTTCCCCCCTCTGCAGACTTCTGCTCATTTCTAATGCCGGAAGTGAGAACAGTAACTCTTGAATATAACAATACTTATTTTCATCACTGTTAATGATTGACGTATGTTGCTGAATCATGTACACATGCGATGTGGCACATTAAATATATTACACATCAATAATAAACTAGAGGGATGCCTTCACAGCAACTCCTCAAACTATAGCGTTTCGAGCATTTGTATTAACTTGGTCCTGTGTGAGCAACCAGACTGCGGTGTTGTACCAGTTAGTGGGTCCTGGTTATTGTGAGGTTTGCTTGTTTTTCATTGGGACTGGAGGAGGAGATGCGCTGTTCTCGCTCAGGCTACTGCAGCTTTAGGTCATGCTCTCCCTATTATACTGTAGGAGAAAGCGTCCTAGGTGTGTGGAAGGGAGCATTTTGAGAAAGATATGGAGGACAGCCAGCAGTATATGGCATTGTCTTTCAGAAGGTAGGCTTCCAAACTGAGCTGTGGTTGCACAGGCAATCAAAATTGATCTTGCTGCTTCTAACGAGGGGAGGGTTTTGCTGCCTGTGCCTCTGTCAGCTATTTTATTCCTGCAAACTTTCTCTGACATCCACTGTGGCCAATCATTTTTTCCTTCTAATGATTTAATACATTAATTGATGATTTGGTTCACTAAACACACTAGAAAACTCTTGGATGTGCTAGTTTTCTACACGGTTAGCGGGTTCTAATTGCTCACAGAGGGATCTGTGACCCCAGCAGTATCGATGTGGAGGAACTGCATGGCCAGGATGAAGTCTAAGTCTTCACAAATGATCTGGTTCAGTTACAGTGAGCTACGAGGGTCTGCTCTACCCACAGCTGTATCCTAGGTAGAATCAGGGCTGTGTATCGCACCGGCTACCCTTGGCTGAAAGCACGATTGAAACTGTTTAAGAAACTTTTGGAGAAAGTGGTGTGTTGATCTGTTTTGGTCTTTTTTCACATGTTGTCATGTCGGTAGGGAGTCATTTTTGAAACTAAGTACTATTTTGAGAGGCAGGTATAATAATTCTTTAAAATTTCCTTATTTACCTTTTTATTTGCTGAATCCAGAGAAGAATAAAGTTTTGCTTTGTTAACGGAGTCATTTGAGAAAGTATGCATTTTTTTCCATCTGTCCACCAGTAATGTTAAAACACTTTTCTGAATGCAGAGTTTTATTAATTCCAGATAACCCTATTTTTCTTTAAATAAAAATAAAACCTAAAAGAAAAGCATTTTTTGGTGAAACATCAGTGTTTCATGTCATACTTGTTCACTACAACAAAATTGCAAAGACATGCAAAACACAATAAATGTGAGAATGAGACCAGAACATTCTGGAAAGAAAAGTTATGTGTTCTGTCATTTTGACAAGTTCTAATTAGCGTTAAGTGTTTCATGAGAGATTTCTTATAGGACTGAATTGAAAATAGATGTTGTACAAACGAAAGGCATTGTTAGACATCAAGGCCAAAAACACATGAAAAACAGCATTTGGATAAAACCCAACATTTTCGAGGACTGACGCTGCAGAGCTGCTTGCTGTGTATCTGTTTTTTCTCAGTGGGTAAATGTTGGTATAAATGTTGTCTAGAGCTGCAAATAATATTTCTAGTTATAATTGGAATAACTAGTTGTGTTAATGTAATGGCAGAGCATGGTAAGTGGTCGGCTAGTGGTTGGCTCTTTGTAATCATTTCTGATCCTGAAATTTACCACTTATTTCAGTATAATTTATTTATGCCTTAGTAATCTGTCTTGGAAACGGGAAAGAACTCCTTCATTTCAGGTGGTGAATTGCTAAGAAAGGAATGCTTTTCCAGTCTTGAAAAATGTGCCTTACCACAGGGAGGCTTAGGGAGAGGGGGGAGGCAGAAGATACCCACGAGACCCACTGTAATGCTGCGTCCAGAAGATGCTCCTTGTTGAGGTCTACATACAGGCATTTGTCTGTTGATGAATTCCTTTCTCTCAAATAATAATAGCCCACTGCTTTATGTGTGAACTTACACCTGTATCTCCACTTCTTGTGCATTATCCCAGTAATGATGACAAAGACCTATATAAGTACTTGGAGAAAGAATATCTCACATTTTTTTCCCTGTACATTCAGCCTTTTGCTGAAATAGGATAAATCTTTTATGCCCTGTGGCCCTTTAGTAGGCTGATTGGTGTTTTTCCTTTACTTTTTCAGTTCAATTGTGTGCTGTCCATTTTCTCCTCAGGCTGTTCCTATTCTCTCTGTCTTTGTAGATCTGAACTACTACCCAGAAAGACAGAGAAGTTAATTATAAATTTGCTCATTTTGAAAGCGGGAGGGGGAATAAAATTCTGGTCTCACTGTGTCAGAAACACTGTAACAGGCGTGAGGAGAAGGAACGTTCTTGTAATTCGAAGAGTGACTCAAGATTTGACTGAACTTCCAGGAAAGGAAAAATGCTGAATTTTTAGGGATTAATCAACAAATGGTCTAAAAAAGAAAGGTCATGAGTTTGTGCCCGTTTTTTCATAATACAAGAGCAGGAGAGCTCTCGGCATTGGAGAGAGAAATCTTAGAACTGATAAAGGAGAATAGACTAGATACATGCATGAAGCATGTTACCAGACAAGACGGAGCCTAGAAGCATAGCAGAATTTTGAGAAAGATCGTAGGAATATCCAGTTTCACACTGAAAAAAAAAAAACAAACCAAACCACACCAGGAACTGTAGAAGGTAGTTTCTGTTCTTCCTGACTCTGTAGTTCAAATTGACTGACGTGAGGTAGGAAGAAATCTTGCCTGTGGCTGTTACAATTTTAATCGCCTGCTTAAGAATTTTCTTCACTTGTCTCTAAAGCAGCTGGAACTGGTCACGGTCAAAGATAATCCACCTAGTCCAAAAACCTACCAGCAGCTCCTCTCTCCTTAGGCTTGCCAAAACATCATGGTAACTGTTTCACCTTCAAATGCAGATGAGACTAATTTTTTTTGTAACCGCCAGGGCTGTAATTTTTTTCTTCAAAGCCCAACTTCTGTGTAATTGATGTTTCTCAGAGTTGAGAGGTCTGTAGCATCCTCTGTCTTCTGGGTAATCCTGTATCATGATCTTGATCTTTAGGTGCATCTCCCAGTAGCAACATCAATTTTGTAGCAGGATAGAAGGTGTAACGAAGCTATAAAAATTCTGTTCAGGTTTGGGTAGTCACCCTATTTTACATGCTCTTGAGGACAGATTTAAATGATAATGTGCTTTTACTCTTTGCATTGATGACATACATGTATTGGTTCCCTATGATTAAAACTTTTTTGTTACCACATTTAAATCATTTGACTCAATTACCTAATCCATATGTAAGCCGTACCGACACAATGTGTCGTTTTCCTTCCATGGTGGCTAGATCACACGCAGGGTTTCAAGTCTGCTGTTGCTGGCTGAGCTAATGGGTTCGCCATTTGGGCTTAGTTATCCAGTGTAGGTTCTCGTATTGTTACATCCAGAGTTTCTTGGGATTGTTCCTACAGAAGTGTTGACCAGAAAGATGTGTGAAATTTTTTATGTCCTTTTTGAAATAACTTTTTAAGTGTTCAGCTTTTGTTATGCAGTAAGTGGATTTTCACTGCAACTCTCAGTTTCTCAGATGTTTATGTAGACCTTCTGTATTTTGTATAAATAGCTTTTGAATGACAAGAGCTGAGTCCTAATCTTCAGAGAATCTTCTCATCTTTGTTCCATAAGTGTGTTTAATGCAGCGTTGCATAGTGGCAATAAAGTCTTCAGAGCTGTATGTGGCTAATAGGATTACACAGCTTGTATGGCATGTTTTTTCCCCTCTAATCATGTCGTGGGGGAATCTATCCTTTGTTTCTGTTTGATAGGTAAAGTTACTGCTCTTTCCATCCACTTTCTATGATGGCCTGTTGTCTGGGCCCAGTTTTACTTTTCTTTTTACGACTTAATGAACTGAAGACTTTGCTGTGCTGCTGTGGCACCAAGGAGGCTTCCCACCTTGTCAAGGTGGGAAGAGATGATAAATTGTTCGGAGGAGGTTGTGCCCAACTGAAGAGTAGTATCATTGCAAAAATATCTGTTTCTCTTTGCAGCAGAAGATAACTTACCTTTTTGATTTTTTTTAAATACATCCACTTGCTGTAGGATAATGTAGAGAAATGAGAACGAAGTATTTAGTGGTTGCATTCCTTTCCTGGAGCACAAAATCTATAGCACGTTTGTTGGCTTGATCTGTCGAAGGTAAGCACTGATTTTTTGGTGCTTGGGGAGTAAGTAACAGAATGGAGTAAATTCACGTCATTGCTTTGTTCTTGTTTAAGTTCTTCCTTTGTAAATATTTTCTGCTTATATCATAAAGTACAGTTGTTGGGTTTTTTTAAACTTTTTTCCCATCTTATAGTTTGTTGGGTGTTTTGTCTTCCTCACTGTTCTGTGTGACTGGACTAGGGGCTAGGAACAGAATGCCGTGGTCAGCCCATGGTGGACACTAGAATGTGGTGTTCACTCTAATTGTTCACAGTATGTTTAGTCCGTAGAGGGAAAGAGTTCAATGACTTTTGATACATAAAGGTTTTTGTTAACTTTTCAGAGTTCAGTGTTTTCTAATGTAATGCAAAAAGTAAGATACGGAAGTCCACAGTGGGAACTACCAAGCAGTCTTGACTTTGTCCAGTAGTGAGAATGTGCTGTAAACAAAATATATGGTGAGGCATGTGATGTTTGTAATTTAAAACTGAAGAGTTTTTAAGAACGCATTGGCTTTCAATAGTCAATTTCTCATTATGGCTCTGTAGCATAGTTAAAATTACTTGGAAGCGTAGATGCTTTCAGTCTGTAGGGTAGAAGATTTTTATGGAGCTGTAATACATTTTTTGTTATATCTGTTTCAAAACCACAAACAAGCTTTCAGGTATATGAACAGTAGTTTTTACTTGCTTGAAAACTGACGTATATTTTCCAGTTATACCTCTTGTGTCTTTTCAGAAGTCTTTTTATGTTCTGGAGGCAATGATTACAGTTCCTTCTAATGTAATTTTTTAAAATTTGCTTGCAGTTGTATATTGCAAACCTCTAGGTTTTATTGTGACCTGGTATTTGGGGTTTTATTTAAATTGTTCTCAATACTGAACTGAACATAGACACTAAACCAAAGGTTCCTAGCTATATTGTTTGGATCAATTTTTCCTGGGTTTTGGTAGAGATTTTTATACTTGCATAAGTCTGTTAGACACTCCTCATAAGTAAGTTAGCTATAGTTAATTTTGACTATTGGTGTGATTCCACAGCTGTTTAAGATGTTAACTCTGGGCTGCTTTTGTCTGTCCACTGCATCAGCATTAGTTTTTGTTAGATCTGTTGTAGGGATGTGAGGGAGGGAGGACAGGGAACTAAAACTATGGTAATCCAGCTGTAGATTGTCTTAGACTGCTGTCAGCTGTATCCTCAAACCTGTTCTTATTGTGTAAGTACAGGCATATGCACTGTTCCTTCTTTTTGTGGCCTTGTAACCTTCCTTAAAACTTTCACAGTTTCATACTGCTGTTTGAGTGCTATTTTTTTATTTTCACTTGAAAAATTAAAAACCCTATAGTTTGGCATAGTGTTCCCAATAAAGAGATAGAGAGGTGGTTGATGTGATTTTCCTACACCTTTGACCTCTCTAAAGGGATGCTTTGAATTCTGTGGTAAATGTTTAGTTATGAGACAGTACTGACATTGTCTGATACCCTGGAAATGCATTTTGTTCACGTCCCCAGAAGATATCGTGACAAACTGGTCAGTTGTGGCTTAGAACATCCATAAACCATTGGTTTACTAGAAGTCAGTGAAGTACACCTGCCATGTTAAATGCTTTTCTCAAGTGGAGCCACTGTTGAAGGCAGAACAGGAGGCTCGATGTTCTTCTCTTGTGCCAGTCTTCTCCATGCCTAGGAATTGCTCCTGGAAAACAGCAGCCACAGGCAGTAGTTCTCTGGGGGGGTATTACAAAGATGGCATCACCATTTCCCGGGTAAAAATGTGTTCTGTTTTGCTTTCTTTGAATTTGGTCATTGCTAAATATGGAAAACTAGATTTTACATCTGTTAGGCAAAAGGTAATAAAGCTGTGCGAAGAACTAGATTAGAGTTACCTTTCCTGGAAAAGAGAATGAGTTTATCAGGCTTACGCTTATTAGGGTTTTTTTCATGTGTGTAGTGCACTGAATCATTTATATGAGCAGAACACACCTAGAAGACTTTTGATAACTCTACTACTACAGTCTAAATTCAGTTGTTTCACGTTGCTAGGAAGCCGATTTAATTTTAGAATTGCTTAGTTAAAACGAGTGGGTAGAAGTTCTTGAAGATATCTCTGTGAAGCTGTGTGTCTAACGAAAAGTTTACGGGATATTTTTAAAATTTTTAATTATCAGTTAGATTTAGTAATTAAGCCACTGATAAATTTTTTCTTTTTTGTGGAATGAGGTCTTGTTTAGCAACACTGAATCTCATCTAACATTTGACTCTTGAGGATGAAGAATGAGGGGTTTTGCTGCTTATGGGCTTGAATATGGTAGTAGAGTTTTTTATTTTGCTTTATTAGAATAATATGCTTTCAGTATATCTTATTGTTTTTACCTAGTGGTGGTTGTGGTTGCATCAGGCATAAGCCGCTTAAGTTTCCCAGACTTGTAAAGAGAACGGTCTGCTGCATTCCTTGCCGCTTCTCCAGGGCTGGTGCTGTAAAACTTAATTGTCCATCCAAGCAGCAACAAAGTGGGTTCAGGTAACTTGCATGTAACAAAAACTCTTTTACTTTGGTTTAAGTTTTATCAATGGGTGGTCATGCGTTTCACATAGGGGGAAAATTACTTGCTTTCAACTTGCTTCAACTTGCGCCTTGAAGCTTTCTCAAGTGCAAGTTTGAGTTTCTCCTGGCTCCCACAGGCACTGACAGCTCTGTGTAATCCCTGGTATAGGAAGTGTGAGTATTTGCAGTCTCTTACTGAAAGGATATTTTGTTAAGCTTTACCTGCCATGGATGAACACCCTGAATTCGTGAGTGGAGGGAGGTGGAGTGTGAGCTTTATTTAAAGTATTCTCTTTAGGTATAAGGCACGTAGCATACTTGTGCCCTTGCAGAGTTTGGCTCTAGAATTTTTGTTGCACAGTGCTGCACATTTTGCGTTTGCAAAAATGTGTTACTTTCCCCTTGATGGCTGAACTACATATGGAGTTTGAGGTGTATTTCCGACTGAGCTATAAAAGTGTGTGCTAGAGATGCAGGCATGCATGTTGATGTGGTGATGAGGATCTCTGGCTCTAGGAATAGGACAGTGGAAATGAATTCAGTTTGAAAAGCACATGCACACTTAGATTTTGCAATACTACAAGTTTCTGATTCAATTTTGGGTTATATTTCCAAGTTCTTCTATACTTTTATGAATTGAATTTCCCAGTTCATTTTAACATTTTAGTAGGATAGGAATTCAGGTGGTGATGAATGTGGTCAGTATAAATCACAACCTGATGATTTTTGAGTTACAAAAAGCTTTCATCAAACACAGAGAAGAATTAAAATATTCCTTAAAGTTTTGGGTTTTTTTTGTCAATTTGAGCTTTTAGAACCTTGGAAAAATACAAGCTTTAAACTTGGCTGAGAATAAAGGCTTCTGACTTTTAACCAAGAGCAACAGTTGGCAGGTCTGTATTTACTTTAAGTAATGGTAAATATTCTTACTAAACATGGTATTGTGAAGTAAGGGAAATGAAAAAAAACCAAAAAACTCAAACAGCAAAATGCTATTTGACAGGGTGGGCCATGAAAGGCAAATGATACCATTTGAAAACATCTATGGAAGGTACTGTTAGAAATTTTCTATGTGGTCAGGAAGGTATTGTTTCCAGGCAGCTACTGTCAGCTTCAGAGTAAGTAGAGAAAATCTTGAAAAGGTCTCTGCTGTTTATTCAAGCAACAAACAAAATGAGAAAGGGGGAAGGGAGAGAGAACACTGGCCAAGTAATCTCAATCTTTTGGCAGAGGGTGTTCACCACACTATTGGAATCCACAAGAATCTTAAATCCTGTTGCTAAAAAAAATTCCAGCAAACACTAAACCCCACTGCTGCTTGAAAGAGATACTTGACTGAATTTATTTTTGCTCCTGCATGCCATAACTGTATTGAAATTTGTACTGAACATAGAGGACTTTGATCTCTAAAAGTATATAGCAAAGTATTCTGGAGAGGAACTTTCAGAAGCAATTTTAAAAAGATTTTAAAGAAGCTGCCTGCAAAATTGTCCTAAAGGACTCCAAGGAACTGCTGACTAAATGTGCAAAAAGATGTTAAATTATGTTCAGTTTTACAAAACTAAAAATATATATGTAAGAAGACCCTGAACTATTCTTGCAACTTGTTTACAAGTTGTCAACTCATAGGAAAGATGTGAATGTCATTACCAGGAATTGAATGAAAACCTTCACTTACGCAGCAGCAGTAAAAGAAAAATGTGACAGAGGACAGAAAATACTATTGTGGCATACATTAACATCTTGTTCTGATTTGAAGAAAGTTTGCAGCTCTGATTGCTTAATGTTCTGTAAATCTAAGAACTGGAGGTGGCTCATATGGACCATGAAAGGGAGCAGAGGGCACTGTAAAACCTTGCAGGAATTCTGAAAACGGGTAGATTATTGTTACTTTGGTTTGGGCTTTTCTTACACTTTGGATAAGAGATTGCTATGTTGAATATATGACAAAAAGAAGATTATTTTATGAGAAGTGAATGAAAACTCCCCCCCCCCCTTAGAAGACTTTTACTGAAATCGGAGAAGTTTTTTTTTGTAAAGCTTATTAAGTGTTTCTGCCTTTTTGAACGTTCGTTCTTCTTGAAGTATGCTCACCACTACCATAAGAAGTACCCCAGTGGATCAGACTGATGGTTCATCTAGCCCAACAGTGGCAGCAGAGGCTGTTGCGGGAAAGCAGGTCAGCCTTGCCACTGCCTGCAGTCTTTGTCTCCCCCTGGTACCCAGAATTGTATCTGGGATATTAGAAGTAGAACTCTGCTAGTCCTGTTAAATATCCATTTATAGTTTGTGAATTTGTTGAATACCTTTCTGACCCAACTTACATTTTCTGCTTTTACAGCCTCTTGTAGAAGCAAGATTGGGAAGTTTCCTGCTTGCTGCATAGAAAAGTACATGAGTAGTTTTATTTGCCTGAAATCAGTGTGCCTTAAGAGACTGCACGTGGCTTTAATGTTGCAGGATTTGGCAAATATCAGTTTCCACTCATTTTGTCCTTTATGGTTGTAAATTGCAACCAAATCCACCTGCAGTCTTTTCCTCAAAAGTGAGCAATCTCACCCACCTTAGTATCTTAATTCTCTTTGTCTTCCTAGTTGTCCTGCCCTTCACCTCCTGTCATTCCACTACTTTTTTGAGGTGTGAAGACTAGTTCCACAGTACTTGAGACGTGGGTGTACCCATGTTTTATTTATAGTTTGAAAGTAACACTTGCTTTTATTCTCTGGCTTTCTGAAGACGGCCAATGTTTTACTGGCTTTTTTTTTTGTTTGTTGCAGCTGCATGTTGAGTCTGTGCTTTTAGAGAACTGTAAGTGTTAACATAAGGATCTCTTACTTGAGTTATAACCTCTAGTTCCAGTTTCAGCATTGTGTTCAGCATAAATTAGATTATTTTTCTCTGGGTGTATTATCTTTCTTTAGTTTATGCTGATGCTTATCTGCCACCTTTTTATGTACTCCATTATTTTTGAGAGGCCCTTTTGAAGTAATGGCATCTGACTACCCAAAAAGCTGTTTTGCCAAAGGATCAGACCTGAAATTTGGTGTTAATCCAGAGTGTAAGTGAACACCAGGCTGGAAGATGATGTGTAAGTTTCTAGCTAATGTTTTGAAAGGCCTATATCATAAAAGAAAACAGCGCTTCACTTTCCCAGTCCTCTCCTTCATTAGCACTTGTTTGTATGTAATGTTCTTGTACAGAGGATTAAAGTATTTCAGGGTTTGCACTGTTCTGATTGTGAGTTTATCTTGTACCTCATTTTAGTCTAGCATCCCGGTACCATGATCGTTCTTATTGCACGTGTGCTAGTTCATTCCGCACTCCCATCTGGAGTGAACCAGATGACCTGCCTCTTACAGGAAACTTAAACTTCCATGACTGGTTCTTGAGGAGACACTTGGACTGCATGATTTTGGCTATCGCTGCTCAGACACTCGTTCTGCAGTTTAGTAAGCAACGCGCTTTCATATTCTTGTGCATGTCTCTGGCATGCAGTACGTGCTCCTGTTCATGCTCTAAAAGCATCATAGTGGGAGGCTGCAATACGGTTTTCTGACTTTTGTGTAAGTCAAGGTGAATAGCCGTAGAAAAAAATAAAGAGGTCTTAGGGCTCTAGGCATGCTGCTTGTGACAACAGGGTGTGGACCTGTACAAGCATTTCAGTTCCCGTCAAGTACGGGCTTTGGACATGTGGCTTCTGACCATCCCTTACGTCTTTGTGTTTTGCTTTAGTTAGTTTTGAAAGTGGCCTTGGAGCACATGGGATTCCTTCATGATGAAATTTAGCTGGAGGGGACACTTCAGATATATACATGATGCACTCCAACAAGGGGTGTTGAGTCTGTGGCACTAGATCCCCTCCAAAACACGCCATACAAATGTCTGATCCCCAGCACCATCCACTTTGCTCTGCATATCTGACCCTGTTGCAGTATGCTACTTGCTGCCATAGGCATAACTGAGGGACTTGGATGGAGCACTAAGTGCTGTTGTTGTGAGCGATGTGCCATCAAAGGTGCTGTCCCAGGGGTGTTGTGGACATGAACCAATCCATACCAATTGTCTTAGAGTTGCTGCCCGTGGTGTGGTCTGGAAAAAAGGCATGAAGGTAATCTCTAGGACTTGGGGTTTCTGTTACAACCTAGCACTGCCGGCTGTTTCAGAATGAGAATGCTGGTCATGGGCAAGAGCCATGACATGGCCATGTGACAGAATCTAACTTAAGAACAACTGATAGATCCTTGTAGGAGTTGCCTCCCCTCCCCATCAAAAAAAGAAAGACTGTTGCAATACCCCAGTGACAAACCCAGCATAACTGCATAAAAAGATTTTAGGTCATGGAGCAATCGGCCATCACATCAGCATCAATTTTGGAAGTTATTACAGCTCATGCTGCTTGATTTCACACTAAAACAAGGGGAAAAAATACAAATCTAATTGAAGCGTTCCAGGAACGTATAGTGCCTCGACAAAAAGCAGCAAGCAACACTGGAGGACAGATGCTGAAGTGCTGCTAGTCTGTATGTCCCAAACTAGTGTCAAACTAGAGGTAGAGCGGGTAAATGTGGCATAATGTCCTGGAGCTGCGTGTGGGATGACCTGACCTGAGCTTGGCCCTGCTGCGGCGTCGCTGTGGGAGAGACTTTGCGCAGCATTACCTGTATCAACCCATTACGAAGGTCAGCCATAAGTTTCTCTGAATTTCAGTAAAATGTTTTGTATATATGAGAAATGATTAAGATCAAGTTTATTACAAGAATGGTAATGTATTTAAGACAGGTGATGACCTAATAATTGCTACCTAATAGTGTGCCTTCTAGGATCAGTTTTGGGGCTGGCTAGCTGGGATTTCCCATCCATTACAGTTACTCATTCCTGGTCATAACACAGAAAATAACATTGTTATTGAGAAACTTCATTACTATGCTAGAGTGGGACTATCATCTCTGTGGAGATGTATATCATGCAGGAAGATTAGGAAGTACGGAATGAAACAACTGGGGTAAAACATGGCACAAAATAAATGTGCTTTTGCTATAGATTGGAAGATCATAAACTGTAAATGACTGGCAAATTCTGGTTATTGGTTATGACTGGATATTCTAGTTAATCACAAAATAAATGTGGACTACCAGGATGAAGTGACAAGGGGAAAAGTGAGTGTGATTTCAGAATTACTGTCATTTGGCAGCGAGTGCTCCTGTGGAAAGCAATCTGGAGGTCCTGTGGGATATTGCACCTCGTCCTGGTTGACAGTGTTGGAAAAGGAGATACTCTTAAAAGACTGAAACAGGTAGAGACAAGCTCACTATTCTTGTACAGATGTGTTTGTGCAAGCTATAAAAGAAAGCACAGAGTACTAAATGACTGTGAACACATGTAGTGTGTAAAAAAAATTTTGTGTATGTTGACAGCAAGGTACTAGTGCAGTTTTCTGGGGTGAATAGCAGAGGCAGACCACTTAATAACATAAAGGTGAAATGTGTTCTGTTTATTGAAGGGTTTCTGGTGGACTTCAGGTAGCGTTTATTAGATATGATTGGACAGGTGCTTCTGTCCAAGTATCTTCTTCTGTTAAAAATGATAGGATGACTGGCATAGTACAGCCAAGATAACTTGCTGATAAATATTGAAATATCAGGGCATCTGTTTGCCTTCATGATGTGATACTTCTTTATGAATTGAGCTGCTTTAGAATCAAGTCTCCTCCCTCACTCTGACACTGACATCTACACAGGTGTAGCTGTAGCTTCCGAATGCTGTGGTGGTTAGATACTCTTGACAACCTTATGTGAACCCAGTGAGGTGACTGCCATTGATTTCACTGGCAATTGAAGCTTCTGAAAGCGAATAAAGGGAAGATGTTTTAGGAGGAGCTCACCGATGTGAAATAATGCCCTTTGAAATGTGCTTAAAAGAGTATTAGTTCCCCACCCTCAACTGGAAGTAAAAAAAGCAAAGTGTTCCACTAACTGGGGAAACCACAGGAAACTTGTGTTGAATGTAAAGGGAAATTCTAGAAGTCTGCTTGCAAAATGAAAAATCAGCAGAAAAACCCAGTGAATCACAATGTGAAAAGACTGGAGAATTGACAATTATTAGAGAAGCAAAAAAAAGGTTACAGCAGTGCTGGGATGCAGCTCTGGTGGCTTGTTTAGAGAAGGTACATCAGTATGGATGGCTAACAAATTCAGCTAGACTGAGCACGGTGAATTATAATATAGTGGTTCTGGGGGGAGGGGCTTGTTGGTGTTGAATGCATCGAGAACCAAAAAAAGTGGCTTGTGTCCAGTTTGCTGTGTGAGGGACATTAAATGTGCTGTTTGTGTTTTAAAGCTAAATATTATACACAGTTCAGTGGCATGTCTGTGTGGTGGTTGTTTTCCCCCTCCTCATTTGTTAGTGGACTGTCAGTAAGATCTGCAAACTTTGTTTTTCTAAAGCACTACGTTTGATTGGCTTTTGTGCAAAAATTAGATACTTATCTTAGATGGGGATTTTTCTGTGTTTGCTAGCTTTCTAGATGGGGCCAAGAGTAGATTAAGTTGGATTTTAGTTCAAAGCTGAAATATATAGGCAGATAAAGGAATCTTGATTTGAGTAATGTTAGTTTCTGTTTTCAAAATTCCTGTCTGTTACGTTGTAGAGGTTTACAGAGATCATAAAAGGCAGTTGCTTATCATTTGAAGGGCTTGGGTATTGTTGTGATAATTTAGAGAATAAGACAAAATGAAATGATAGCTAAGGATCATTCACAAAAATAAATGTTAAAATATATCTTTAATTAAAATTATATTAGGTTTTTTTAATATTTAAGAACTTGCTTTAGGTTCAGTGACTCATTTGACAGCGTGATAACACTGTAATTGAGGCAATAAACAAGACAATAAGGAAGGCTGGCAAAACCAAAATAAATCTATATGATTAAGTAAAAGAAAACTAAGGTATCACACTAAAGTGTGATAAATGCAAAGAAAAGAAAAGTCTACTTGTTTGTGGATAAAGGAACCTTTGAAACAAAATTGAATCAAACACGTTTGGTGGTGTGGAGAAAGAAACATTTGTCACTAGTAACTGCCGGTTTTTCCTTGGGGGATTAGCAGCAGGCCTGTCTGTGTAGCACAGGGAGGACCATGATGATCGCCGATTGCCTGAATAGGGACGTCGCCACAGTTGACATTGCTGGAGACTCTGAACTTGGAATTCTCTTTTTCCTTGGGATTTTTTTCCTTGAAGTTTGGGATAGGTATTGTTCAGTGAGTAGAGGATTATATTTTACCTTCCTGAGCTCTGAGACAGCAGGAAAGCTCTTCCACCAGAGTTGCCAGGACTGGAGCCTGGAGCCCAGGAGACAGTTTTTTGGACCATGGTAATTCTGGTGCGTGTATATATATATATATATATGTAACTTTGGGTTTGTTTTATTTTTAAAAGAGAATTAAGAAAATTCTACTTTTTGCAATTTTAATTTTTGAATATGAAGTTGCAGACGGTGAAGTCAATCATGTCCACCTGTCTCTAGATGAGATAACATTTGTGTTAGTCCCTCATGAACATGATTAGGAAAATCAAGGCTATTTCACAAATGCCTACTATAATCCTTTAAGGGATTGGCAACTTCTGTTGCAGTGGTCATTGTCAGCAAGGCTCTGTAGCAGATTTTAACTTGTAGTATATTCATCTATGAAACATCTACCGTTGATACACTTAGGAAAGCTAAGTGCTCAGCTGACGGACCACTGCCTGAGCTAGTGTGACACACTTGTGCTCCTAAAGAAGTGGCAAGTTCAGAGAATGTAACATAAGCTGTGAGTTTCCTTTACTGTGTTGCATCCGTTAACATTGCCGTAGCCTGATCCTGCTAAAAATAATTGCCTGGGTTTGAGCTGACAAGGCTCAAACTGTATGATGGTCATGGTGTAATGCTGCTGGGCAGGCTCCTGCTACTGTTTTTGGGGGAGGAGTGAGAGGGTCATAGTGGAAATGATGAACCTTTCTTCTGCATAGCCTGATCCAGAGACTGTGTGCAAATTTTTTATTATTATGGCTCACAGGTATTTCTAAGACTTCACAAAACTTTTGCATGAGAAGTACGAGTACGGTGTCTTTTGGGGAGTGTGCACTTTAATTATGTGGAAGGGTGGGGAAGGCTGTGGTCTTTTTCCAGCCTTATTTCTTGAGTCACTTGGGAGAGTGCAAAGTAGTTTGAGTCACACGTCAGCCAACGCTTTAGCCCAGACTGTAATTTAGAAAACACCAACCTGTATTTAACCCTGATAACTTACATTTCTGAAAGGTATTAGGAAGGTGAAAAGACCATGGTTTTAGCACTGTCACTGATCACTGCTTCAAAATTGTGGTGGTTTGGAGAAGTTTTGCAGGTAGAAAATGTTCAGTTTGCTCAGTTAAGGATCTAAGTGCAATCAGTTGGCTGTGCTGCCTAGGTTGAGGGTTAGTTAAAAAGTTTGATTTAACCCCGGTTATTTGCTTCTGCTGCTGCTTCTTAAACCTTTTTCTGTACCAATATCTACCCTAGGGACTGTTATAATAGAGGGAATGTATCTGATACTTCTGCAGAAGTACGTGCTTGCTTTCTTCTGTTTGTCAAATGTTCATCAGATGACTAGGAAAAGAGGGACTGGAGAGTTCATGTTCTTCGCTTGTATTGATTAGGGTGAGAATATCGTAACATATGTGTATTTAAGGTAGTTGTGAAGTGTTGGCTTCACATATGTCCATGTTGTTTACTGCTGTGTTTGCAGCAATATTTTCTGCATGCTCTAGTCAGCAGGAGATAAGCCAGATGCCACACACTGTGTGACAGAACATATTTACACAAATAACAGCTTTTTAAATAACTTCTCCGTTAGTTTTGAGCCCTATTGCAATGGAATGACTTCCCAAAAGTTTTGCCTGTGATGTGAATTCTAATCATCTGAGGAGAGGCACTAGAAGTTAAAGAAACGCCAAGTGAGGAGTTGGTGTATCAGCACTATGACTCTACTTTCCTCCTTTGTTTTTTGAGATGTGTGTGAAGATAGGCTGTCTTCAATCACTTGTTTCTTTTTCAGTTCATCATACAGCATGTTCATGTTTACATGGACATGTTTACATTTCAGATTTTGATACCAACTCTAGAAAATGCACCAGAAATCAGGGACATTGCCTTCAACCACTCTCTGCAGATTGATTTGGCTCTTATGCTTTAACATTTGCAGCTTGGTCTTGCTTTATATGCTAGACGAGGTTTATGCCAGCCTAATTGGTTGCTGGCATTCCTGAATTTCACAGCTGCTCTATTCAGCTGTGTACTAGAAAAATATAATGGAATACTGTTTGCAGAGAGCAAGAGGCAATTGTAAATATGTAAATGTGCTTTCTGGCACTTCAATAACATGTAAACTTTTAGTAACACAAAGAATGTTTAGGAACAAATTGTATGGGTACAGTGCCAGTTTAAACATTATAGTATGTATTTTCTATTTAAGCTGAGGATATTTGGAAGATGGACATTTATTTTTGTTAACTTTTTTTTTATTCAGTCTTGACTTGCTTGGCCAGGGAACGGATGAAGTCTGGCACAGAGATGGAAGATTTATTGTGATTCTGTTGTTACAGCATGCTGGCTTACTGTGTTTGTGAGAGTGTCCGGTATTTTCTATTTATTCATCGCCCTACTTTGATCTCCCTTCGCTTGTTATGGCAAAGATTAAATGTTTTTTAATTATTATCTGTTCTCTGTCAGAAGTCACAGAGCACAGTAGCAGGTAATAAGATTTATATGATGACTCTGTGACTAAAGCGGTGCCACAGGTTTCAGCTGTGAATAGTGCTTTTCTTCAAAATTTATAAAATTTGATGACTCACTAAAGAGTATTAGAATATTGTCTAGAATATGTTTTGCTAAACTAATGTTTTTCATATATAATTTTTCTCTTGGTTCTGGATAGACAGCTGAATCAAGCCTTAAAAGAGCAGCAGAAGGTTCTACCAATGTAAGCTTGAGGAGCCTTCCAGTTCCCACAGTTTATGTGTCCTTGCATCCCAGCGTGCTCATTGTAGAAGTGGCCAGAGTGGCACTGCTGTAGGAAAACAGTGTTGTCTCTTGCAACTGTGCTGATGGACCAGCTAGCTAATTGAAGCATTTCTATAACGGGGTGTTCTTGCACAAAATCAACTCCCTACAGGTTATTAAATGCATAAAAATTAATGCAGAGGTGTATTGAGGACCTTGCACAAAAATGCTTGTCCAAGTACATAAGGTGCGAGAGCATTGTGCTCAGTGAGTCTGCTTCAGCCCACCCACCAGCAGAATTCAGGCAGGGTCCTGAGGGCAGGGTGTGTGCCTGCACAATGTCCTTTGTGTGTGGGGAAATAGAGGAGCGCCTGTGCGAGGTTGGGAGGGCACGGCAGTGATCCTGGCCCACGAATCTCCTGGCAGTGCCTTGGTGGGGAATCCAGACCAGACCCTCTCTGCAGAGCATGCAGCTGGGGCGCCCGGGAGGGTGGTCCTCAGAAAGCACAAATGGAAGGGTTTGTTCAGACAAAACACGTATCAGGGAAATAAAAACTAGCGAATCCTAAAGGAAAGGAACCAAGTGAAGCAAAGGGGGAGGGTTTTTTCTTTTGAATTGAAAAAGCTACTTAACCTTCTTTAGTGGTAGAGTGAATCTTATGCTTTGGGCAAGGACAAATGTGGAGGTCGTAAATGTGTGTGTAATGTATGTTGCCGGCGAGGTGAGCACTGCAGATGTGAAAGCAGTGCTGCCCAGGCGTGCCGGCTGCTCTGTGAGTCCCTTTAGTGCTATGCTTTGCCTGAGTTTCAGTTAATCTGTTCCTCTGCATGTTACATTAGAGTACAGATTTGCTGTTACCTTCTGTGATGCTTCCCCGTAGTCTCTCTTGCTTAGTTTTAACTAGGTGTGGATGTTTAGGCAACCTTTGCAATAAAAGAAATTTTAACAGTATACATGCGTTACTTGCACTGTTAGGTGAGATAATTCGGGATATCAGTCAAGGTTTTGCTTCCTTTCTGTCCGTCATCAAGCCCTAAGAGGCTTAGACTGTATAAAAATATGAGCTTTGGAAAACTGTCGAATTGTGACTGAAATGGCTAAACCAGAAGTTTGAAACAATCAGCAGGGGAGAAAACTGGAGTGGATTTGGGGCGTTGGGAGCTTTAGGAAAGGAGAACAGAAGATGCAAGTTGGAAGAAACCCAGACCGGAGCAGGTATGTAAGGACCGTGCTGTGTTTCGCCCCTGCATGGGTGTCCTGCTGTAGCAACATATGCATGGGCTGCTCCAGGACAGTTGCTCGTGCCTTGGGAGCTGAACGTGGCCCTGTGGCACCTGGGGGGTGGCTCGTGTGGATGAAGTGAAGGATTGCTTCTTCGTGCTATGGCTATGGCTTTAAAAGAGGGTGTTAGATGAGCAGTTGCGTTTGAATTGTGTTCTTTAGAAACCCCATTTCTTGGTACTCTTAGGGCAAAGCACAGATGTGAAATCAATGTGGCACTTGGGTCTTGATCCTTTTTTGTGAGTGTGTGGCTGCTCTGGTCTTCCAATTGCTCCTCGCTAACGTGTAGGAAATAGGACGTAAAAAAATCACGGTACACTACATATTTAAGAAGAAATATCCTTGTTCCTACTGAAAGATAGATTACAGGTTTTATTATACTTTACGGCAGTCTGCTGGCTTTGAGTCTTTCACTGGAGAAGTCAAAGCAGCGGCACCTTAACTCCAGCTCAACAGTCTGTGTTAGCAGTTGTTTTCAAAATGGCGATTTATATTATTGTTGCAGACCATTTAATTTTAGTTGAATTACCAACTGATTGGATGCCCATAAGAAATGGATATCAGAATACAGTTTCAGGGTGCTTCAATCCTGTGTTGGGTCGTGTAATGCTGTATCAGCTTAGAAAGGGGACAAACAAGCCTTTGTGGAATGCACCTTTGTGGAGGAGACTTTACCACCTGTCAGAGACTTGTGGTATTGGAGTTTTCTTCTCTCAGAAAAGAGAGCTGAAGTGGTGTGGCTTTCATGTGGTGATTTGTTTACTTGTCACTCTATTTTCTGTTCATTGAAGTTTTAACTTGTATAGTAACTCTCTCCTTAAAGCCTCAGCTGGTGGATCAGGTCTGAGCCGCTTCCTGGTGTGTGTCCAGGAGTCATCTTCTATTTATCATCTTATTTTTTTTAACCCTCTTCTTCCTTCCTCTCATTGCATGTCTCAGTGCAGGGATGAAAATAACTTGGCAAATTTTTCTACCAGTTAATAAATGATCATTTGTGTTTGCTTTCTAGGCCGAATTCACCAAGCTATGGTAACATCCCTAAATGAAGATAATGAAAGCGTAACTGTTGAATGGATTGAAAATGGAGATACTAAAGGCAAAGAGGTAACTTTAAATTATTTTAGAACTTTTCTCTTTTAAAAAATGTGTAACTTACATGAATATTAGTTTGGAATTTGCACTGGAAACAAAAAGAAAATATAAATCTTCATTTATTTGATTCTTTGGTTACAAACTGTTTTGCATGGGAGCTGTTGGGCAAATGCTGGTTTCTGTTGTATGAAAGTTGACTTCCTGAGCTCTGTGTCATAGCTTTTAAATAGTTCTTTTCATCTGCTGATTTTGAACCAGATTACAAAGGCTGACCTTCTAATCTTTTTACAACTAGAAAAATCAAATTTTTGAGAGGGAGAATGTCTTGCAGTTCAGACAGGAAACTAGTGGGAGAGTTAGGTTAGAAATATTTTTGTGTTTGTATTATTGAGGAATTGAACTGCTAGTTTGTTTGCTTATTTATTTATTTTTGGCAATAATTTTCTGGCCTTGCTCTCCTTGAGAAACGGTGTCTTTGTGTGTAATGCTTCGCTATCCCTCTTCCTTTGAATTTTGGACCACGTTAGCTGCTTTTAGCTGAGAATTGGAGAAGCATCTCAGAAATAATTACACTTCACCGGTTTTGTGAAAACACAGGTAAAAGAAAAAAAAAATTATGAGACTGTCCTGGCGATCTCATCAGCTGAGCTCATATCCCTCTGGACACACAGAATCCATACAGTAGTAAAGTCTTTGAAAGGTCCAGCCAGGGGAAATGGCAGTCTGAAGAGACCTAAGCTGTTTAAGATTTTTAGGAAACCAAGTTTCAATAGATCTGAAGCCAGTTATTTTTAGGATCCTGCCGCTCCGCGCCCTTACATTTTACAGCATTTTGAATGAGGAACACTTGCAAGGAAAAAACAGCATGATAAATTTAACATAGTTTCAACTACGCTGTAATTTTTTGGGTGATTGTAATTAATCTGTTTCTTTTGCACCGTCTGGGAAATTTTGAATAACTGAGATCTCTTTCTTTTTATGTTACAGAATATCTTTCATATTCTGCAGTAATCGTTAAATTACCACAGTAATACTGGATACTTCTGTTTTAATTTAATCACTTCACAAAATTATGTGTATCTATTACTGATTTTTAATTCATCCCTTTTCTGAAGGGTGTGTTTTCAACTAACACAAACAACGCTTATGCTGTTTTTAGTGAATATACAATAAGATAATTCAGGTTATAGAATTAACAGATTACGAGGTAAAAACACTAAATATATTTATTGTTTATTCTCAGACATAAAAGGAGAAATGGAGAGGGTGAATGTTGTTCTAAGACTCATAAATGTGTTTTATATTGCTTTACACAGATTGACTTGGAGAGCATATTTTCGCTTAATCCAGATCTTGCTCCTGATGAAGACATTGAACCTAGTCCGGAGACACCACCACCACCTACTCCTTCAGCCAAAGTAAACAAAATTGTGAAGGTTAGTAATACCTGTGCAGCATGTTGATGTTAAACTTACAGTACTCCTATAAGTGGTGTTATGCTTGAATTTTTAACTTTAACTTTTGTGTCTGTGGAGCTGCTTGATAACTGTGTTCCCTTCTTTTACCTATGGTGAATAGGGGTTTTTAAAAATTTTCTAAGAAAAGGTTTGGCAGAGAGGGAGCTGGAGACTAAGATATATATAACTGAAGATTTATCAAGGAAAAATACAGAAAAATTTTTGGGGATTGTTTTGAAACAGTACGTGTAGTTCAAGCAGTCGTCACCCTAGGCTCCTCAGGGAAGGATTTGGCAGCAATCACCTCTCTGTATTGCTGATGTCATGTTATTTTCATTCACTGAAAAGAAGCAGAGGTGAGGCTGCTGTTTACGTTTTCAATAATAAGGTGGTCGAATAACAGAGATTTCATCCTTTATAGAGTCGACGAACTGTGGTACCTATTAAGAATGACACCCCTGCCAGAGATAACAGAGGTAAATGTTATCTCTTTCCATTTCAAGGAAGTAAAAAATACGGGAACATTTTAACCTCCTGCTCATCTAGCATTCCTTAATAGTTCTGCGTTTCTAATTCGGTATGTATGCATGTGACATGTAAAAGGCATGGTACATTATTCCTATGTATATTTAGGAATTCATACTGTGTGAATGGTATTTATATGCAAGTTTAAGCAATATAGCATTAGAAAAGTTAAGCTGAACTGAAGGTACAAAAATCTGAAGTTAATTATGCTGCATTAAATCATGTGTGGACTTTTCCAAGCTAAAGCATCCTCAATTTACTTCAGCTTAATTGAGTGTTCAATGTACACTAAGCAGTGCACTTAAAATTCTTACACTTTCAATTTTTTAGCTTAGCTTTATGACAGTCTGTGTGTAAACATTCATTCAAAGAGTAGTTAAGCCCTATGGGTTATTTCTCACTCTGCAGTTAATAACAAAAATCTACAGAAAATGCTGAAATACCACAGGAGGATAGGTGAAAAGTATGTATTGGATGAATACAGATGTAATGCATCTATAACATAAGAATAGTCACTACTTAATGTTTTATTTTTCTCTTCTGCGTTAAACTTAACTAACTTGTACTGATGATGGGGATGATTCTTCTTCCAAACATTAATCTACTGTCATTAATTCAGACTAGATTCCAGTCTATCTGTTTAAGCTTGAAAAACAAGTGGGCTTGCATATCTTTGCAAGTGTTCAGATTCCAGACTGTTCTTGTGGACAATTGGGATCACTTTCCTGCTTCTGCCATTTGCCTCTGGGAGTGTGAAACAAATTGGAAATCTCATGACAAGGGACTCTTTTTCTTTACACTAATATGGTTTAAATTTGAAACATCTTATTGATAGGCTCTCCTCACATCCATACGTTTTGTTGTTCGTAGTAAATGGTCTGTTTGGTATGGAAACAGACATCACTGCATCTTCAGAAATTGGCATCCTTAGCACATACAGAATCAATGCGTAAGTTTAGACTCACAGATTGTATCTGTATCCCTTTCAGTAAAGTGTAAAAAAGTTTGTTTCGACAAACACTCACAGATTCAGCTGCACTTTGCTGCCTTTCATTTGTATCCCTCTGCTCCTCCAGAGATCATAGGCTCAATGGAGTGGGACCATTTTGTAACGTCTAGAGAATGTCACACAGCGAGGCTTCTTTTCTTACTTGTTTTTTGAGTATAATCGCAATATAAATAAAATTTCAGCACTCAAAGCTTCAGCACTGCATACTTCCAAGTAGACGCTTCATTCTATGCACATAAGTTGTACTAATTCTGTAGCAGAGTATCTAAAAATATGCAGATGCAGCATTGGTACTTAATAATTATTTTGTGTTGGTGTAGGAGAACAAGGCTGCATACCGAATGTCTTTATTAATAGAGTTCCTACATGTATGGCTCACCCCACACACAAAAAATTGTTGTGTCTGGAAAGTGAGCTCATTTTATCTCATCATAACAAAGCATTTCAGATCGGTAGAAATATTACTCTTCCATGTCCAGATGAGCTTTGTGCTTTTCCTTTGCAGTGGTTGGTTCTGCACGTGCGCGACCTACTCAGCTTCCCGAGCAGTCTTCCTCCTCTCAACAGAATGGTAGTGTTTCAGATATATCTCCAGTTCAAGCTGCAAAAAAGGAATTTGGACCCCCTTGTATGTAAACCGTGTATCAAGGATTCGTTCGTTCTGGGCATTACATGTACATTCTCTTGGATTATGTTGTTGTCCATAAATGACAAATGGTCTACATGCACAGTTGTCTGTAGGCTTCCTTGAGGAGCTTTTTCAGAGAGCTGTGGCTAAAAAAGTGTTGGCTTCTGTCATAGTTGTGCTAGTATTCGCAATTTGTTTTTCCTTTATCTTTTTTTAACCATAGCGGTGGTGGGTTTTTTTTTTAATTTGCCTGGGCTTTCTTTTAATTCAAACCAAGAGATCATATGTATCTGTCCAAATTTTTTGAGGGTCATTGTCCTTATATTTTTGGTCATGTAGTTGTTGTCCCTCTCCCATGATTTTTTCCTAGTTCATTTATTTTATAAATTTTAGAAATTAAATTGCTGTAATTATTCTGTACTAATACTGATTTGCTTGAAAAGACAGTTGATACAAATAAATGCATTCTAATTACTGATAAATTAATATAATTGAAATGTTACAGTGTGAATACTAAATTCATGCAACACTGAAAATATTTTAAAATTATATCATTTTCTTTAAGCACGTAGAAAATCTAATTGTGTAAAAGAAGTTGAAAAATTGCAAGAGAAACGTGAAAAAAGAAGGTTACAGCAGCAGGAACTTAGAGAAAAAAGAGCTCAGGTTAGTATTTTTAGCTTGGATAGAAAACATATGTCAGCAAGAGAAAAATCATTGTGTTTTTTTCAGTCTTCAATGATTTTTATGAACTGTAATAACCTTGAAATTAAATATTTTCATCCTGTATACAAGTTTGATAAATATTTTGGTGCTTGGTTGCACTGCTGTCATGACTATTACTTTAGGCAGTTTTCCTTCTCGTGTTTTTTCCCTACAGAAATAATTGCTTACAGTTGCTTATCTTGCCATGTGTTCTTTAAAGATCAAGTACTGATGGTAGCTTTTTCTTAGGGAAAATGTATTGTTGAAAGTAATCAAACCTTTGCCTTTTGGACGGGGCTGCTATTCTGCAGGAGGTATTACACGTTATGATAAACTGTTCTTTATGATCTTTGATGCTTTGTAGGATATCTGTTTGAGGCTTAAGTTTGAACAGTGACTTTTTTCTTGTTTAAACCTGTCTATGCATTTAAAATTTAGCTTTGCAGCACGCAAGCCGTTTGGCAGCAAGTCTTTAGAAACTTGTGTGAAAGAAATGGAGTTGCTAATCCTGTGAGAAAAATCTCTTAAATGACGTTCAGTCACAGTGGTGTAAAAGCTTTTGCAAAACTAGTAGCATAATCTTTTTGGCAGCCCTGTGCATGTGTATTAGTCTCTCTAAAGAGATACTACCAATCCTCTACTGACATGAGAAGTAAATAATTCAGGCAAATTACTTCATGGTTTAATGACGCTCCTAAATTGACCTAAAATCACCTGTATTAAAATCACTAAGTTGACCTAAAATCACCTATATTAAAATTCTTTGACATGGTACTACACCAAAAATTTTCCTTTTATTGCCTTTGTCAAGACTCCCTTTGCATCTGATTCTTAAACTTCTGTATCACAGAATCATAGAATGATTTGGGGGTTGGAAGAGACCTTAAAAGGTCATCTACTCCAACCCCACTGCAGTGAGCAGGGACATCTTCAACTAGATCAGGTTGCTTAGAGCCTTGTCCAACCTGACGTTGAGGGTTTCCAGGGATGTGGCATCTACCACTGCTCTGGGCAACCTGTTCCAGTGTCTCACCACCCTCATAGGAAAAAATTTCTTCTTTCTTTGTTCTGTACGAGGAACCTGTGTTTGTCTTAGTGACTTGTACGTGTCTGTGCTTCGTGTTGCTTTGTGTATCCTGTTGTTGTGAAATGCAGCAGTTATTAGCCAAGCACTGTCTTCTAGTGGGCAAGACCTTTAAACAGAGTTTGAAGAAAATTAGGCAAACATTTTTTCTGTAATAAGCAGTACCCTTTTCTGAATGTTACAAGGAAAGATTTCAGCAGGAATACATTTTGTATGGACTTATTGTCAGCAGCTTTTAGTTCACTGTAGTCAGGGTGAACAACATGAAGCTACAGTCTGCTTCTGATTACCAGGGCACAGTTTTATCTGAGGTGAGGATCAGCTGTGTCACAGGTGCAGAGACATGAGCTGGCTCTATTTCAGCTTGTTAACACCAGTGCAGTGCTTTCTAAGAGTGGATACACTGTTTTCACAACCAGCTGTGATCCAGAAGGAGTTTTATATCATTTGTGGGGAGCCATGCAAAGCTTAGCCAGGTCTGAGGACTGGAGATGGCTATGCGTGGCATCAGCAGCACGTCCTGAAATGGTGTAAAAACTGACAGTTGTGGAGAGAAGTCACGGGAAGGACATTTGAGTGATTTAGCAGACAACCAGCTCAGCTCACAGTAGGCTCAGACTTAGCAAGGCTTGAAGGCGCTCCATGCATGGCCTCTTATGTGTCCATTTGCTCCAGTAGATGGCTCCAGGTTTAGGGATGGGAGGGCTTCTGAGCCTGGATTTTTACCTACTGTGTACCGTTGGGATTGCTTCTGTTTTTTGAGGGTGTCTAGGAGTGTTAGAAGTGTTTCCAATGCATCCAGGTAACTGAAGGAGTTAACCTGGGGCTTCTGTGGTAGAATCAACCTCCTTTAACCAACTCGGATCCATCAGGTTTGTGTTTAGAGTAGCTGAGGTGCCTGTGCTGTCCTGCGCAGGGTGTTTTCTACCTGTGTCATGGAGGGTATCTGTTCATCCATTGGACTGCCTTACCTCAGATTAAGAGGCATTGACTCTATGCTGTTTGGTGTTACGAGGTCACTTAGGGGTGTTTCTTTAGTGTGAAGAGTCTGGCAAAGGCAGGAGTAATTTATCTTTCTAGAGTAGATTGTTAATGAGTCCTCAATTAAAAAGTATTTTCTGTTGCGTGCCAACCAAATACATGAAATAGAAGGCATCTAATTGCTTTGCTTTATGATTCGTAAATTAGCTACATCAGAATGGAAAAAGGCATTAAACTTGCATTTGAGACATTTCTGATGTTTTGGAGAAAAAATAAGATTTTAGTTAATGTGTATTTTTCTTAAAAATAAATATATGTGATACTGAAATTAGTCCATTTCAGGAAAAAAATAAATTGGAAGTTCTGTTGCTTACTTCCTTAGGATGTTGATGCTACAAACCCAAATTATGAAATTATGTGTATGATAAGAGATTTCAGGGGAAGTTTGGATTATAGACCACTGACAACTGCAGATCCTGTAAGTACCCCAGCGACATGGAAGTTTTTTAATCCTTCTGTATTTTTGCTATGTGTTTTAAATTTTTCAATGTGTATTCCTGTCTGTAAATATGAAACATAAGTAGTTTAATATATATTAGTATTCTTTATAACACATATTTATTTTTTTCAGTAATTTGGTGATCTTGAAATTAGTAGTTATTGAAAGTCCTAGGTTACTACATTATTGTGAATTATTTTATGTCATTTAAATATCTTTGGACTATAAAATAATACCGATATCTACTAAATAGTCACTCAGCCTCTGTATTGTGAATTTTGCTGGAATGCTAGGGGATGTGCACACAGAACTATTAAGCTTCTCTGAAAGACACTATCGAGTATAAAGATTAATAGTTGATCTTTGAAGGTGATGAGGGCCTTTGATTTGCATAGAACTCAGAGGAGCAGAATCCTTAATGATGGAGATTATCAGATCTCTGTGGAAATCGCGATTATGACAATTTCCGTCAATACCGTGTCTAGCTTGTTAGAGCTGATTTTGCTTGCAGTGTTCCAAAATGTACCTGGTACTCTACAGGATTACATCACTCTCTGTAGGGAGTTTTGTTAATGTGTGGTTCTCTCTTTTGGGTTCTTGGCTGCTGTGCAAACACACGAGACTTTTACATATTCAGATTACTCACTGTCTTGGAAATTTCTTTTTGTTTAAATGATTGGTTAATTAATTCAAGAACAGAAGTAAAATAAAGTAAAACATTGTATATCTGGAATTGCGGTATTGTTCACTGGAAGATTGTTTCCTTTGCAGATTGATGAGCACAGAATATGTGTTTGTGTACGAAAACGACCACTTAATAAAAAAGGTATGACCATTTCAAATTTTGCTGAATTTTTTTCTCTGAAAAGCTGCTTCTGATAGTAATATTATTTGTGTTAAAGATATCTAGACATACTGATCAAAGACGAAACTCTTATACTAGACAATATGTGTGACCTACCCAGAAAATTCATAGACTCATCATAACCTGGATAAAGATGAAGAGAAAAGTAGTTTAACTGCCACTATTTCATAGATTGGGAGCTGAGGCACAGAAAGACTGCAGGTTTTCTTCCAAGGTCATCTAGGATGTATTTAGTTGATCTGGGAGTTAATTTTACTGTAATTTCTTCAGTATTCTTACATTGTGTTAGGATTGCCATTCTTTTAAACTATCCTCTAAGTGATCTCCAGAGCAGAGAGCTACCCAGTGAAAACTGTCCTACACATTTTTTGTACACATATTTTTATATTTCTAAGTGGTCTTGAATCAGACATCAAGAGAGCAATTCAGGTGCTTAAATACTGGTGTCTTATGACATGTCAGGTGACCAAGCCTATCTGAGTTGTCCTCTTAGGGTTAGTGGATTACCGAATCAGACTGGAGTCTGTATTCCAAAAAAAAGTTCTGTTTTTCAACTCCAGTTAAATCCCAATCTTCCCATCAAGTTCTTTACTTTAAGTGGGAAATAGAGAATGCAAATACTTCTGGATTGCAGCCTGTCTGAATCCAGCAGTTAAGTAAGATGACTTCTGTTTTGAAAGATGTTTCTTTCCTTCTCTTTTTAGTAAATTTTGTTTAGCTAAAGGACTCAAAGAGCAATGTCTGACTCTGAAACAGCCTGGGATGCATTTATTATTTTTGTACTGTCAGAAATATACATTGAGGATTATCTGGAGCATATCCAGAGGAAAATTAGAGAATTGTATGGAAACGGGAAAACATATGTTGATAGGAATACATAGTTAGTTTTTGTCTTTTTTTTTTCCATCCACGTTGCTGCTTCCCCTACTTTATTTTTTTTTTCATTTTTACTTCTGCTCTTTTCTTATTCTCCATTCTTTTTTCTTTTGTTGATCTGAAAGGATTGCATAATGTCAAAAGTTAGTTAATTGAAACTATTTTGCACAACATATTTAATAAGGGCATTCAATGTACAAGTCTGGTAGCAGTTGAATTTCTGTTTCAGTATTGAAGGTTACCTTTCATAAAATATGACTTGGAAATCTGACACATTTGGGGGAAACGTCACCTTCTTCCTGCGCTGAAGGTGGACAAAGCGAAATTACAGTAAATGAGAGCAAGTTGTCATGGGCCATGAGTTGGGATTCAGAATTAGGATTTGATTTTGTGAAAGTTGCATATCTTAAGTATTAGTGGTTTGGAGCTGTCAAAAAAAAAATCAGAAGTGTTTGTAGGAAGATGACTGTCTAAGAAAAACTGAGGTTGGCTTTAAAGTACTTTTGCATTTTAAAGAATAAGCTATAATAAAATGGTATTAGCAAAATAATCTATGCAGGGGATGAACCATAGAGATAATCTAGTATTCACATGATACAATCTTCTGAAAATACTTCATAAGAAACAGTATTTCTTATGCCACTTTTTAGAATTGAAGAGTATAAAAGAATGAAAGATATTAGTGTGTAACCCCCTGAAGAGAAAAAACAAAAATAGTTTGTTTTATTAGTCTCACAAACACAGAATTATCACCAAAATCTTTACATGTTCTCAGCATCAGTCATTCTGTGGATTGGCTTTGCAGGAATTAGGTGTTCAGATTGACATTATAAGAATTTATTTGTCATATATATTTATAATTGAGAAATGTACGGTGGGTTTCAGAGACACTATTACAAATTTTCATCAGCAAGGAATACAGGTTGTCATAAGAAGTAGCTGGGATCAGATAAATGTCTTATTCCAAACACTAGTTTAAGAAAAATCAGCTTTTGACTGCTTAAACTAAAAAGCTTTTGCTGCAAAGAATTGACCTTCATATATTTATTTTCACCACTACTCCTTGTTTCTTCTCTGTAATTACTGCAGAATAGTTGCATCTGATTTCATTGCAGTGCAGTTGAAAAATTGATTAGATAGTTACTTGAATGCATGTTTCTTTTGGTGTGTAATGTCATGCAACGGTAACTATTGTACTGTTTGAGCAGTATGTTAACCGATGAAAAGATTTCTATCTCATTGTATAAAGCCACATCAAATTACTGAACTGCATGCCTTAAGAAATTTTACATAGAAATGCAAGTAGGACACATTAGAAGCCTGACTGTACACACAAAGGATCTTTATTTTTGTGCGTATCATGGATCACTGCGTTCTTTATTTTGCTGACTCATATCTCACACAACAATTAGCAATAAATTGTAATGCTGTATAGTAGTTACAACCTGGGAACTCACTATTGAAATTTCATCTAGATGGCTTTTGTTCATCCCCAGTGATAGGAAGGATCATTAGCATTTTCAGCTTTTTCTGCTTACAAGATTAGAAAGGATTTTACTTTAGAGAAATTCTATATTAAAGATGTATACTTAGGTTCCAGGAGAAATACACAAATGAAAATGGCTGTGTAGAATGAAAGCAATTTTTTTCTTTCTGAAAGCTCTTAACATATGACTGTAACATTAATGATTTAGGGAAAATAAAAAGACAAAATTTTGAAATAAAGCAGATTATTGTGAGGATATTAATTGCTCTGTGTTTCTAAGTTTAACAGTCCAACAGTGTAAGACTTAAGTGTCCGGTTTGTCCAGTCAAGGAGTAAGTTGTAAAAACTCAAAGAATATGGTAGTAATCTGTAAAACAGTGTAGAAGCCCTGAGGAAAAAGAACTCTAATCCATGGAAAGTGTTATTATAGAGTACATAAGCTACAATGATAGTGCTATAATTAATGATCTTAGTTTTTCTAATCAACTTTGTAGAACCTCTCTTTAATTTCTAGCAATTGGGAGGATAGGATGACTAGACTTTCAAAATGAAATCTCTTAGTAGATTACTATCTAGGTATCAGAAGCCCAAATCCATTGCAGTGGTGTTACTGGAGGAGCTGTGTTATCTGAGATGTTACAGGAGTGTAAACAATGAAAAAATGTAAAAAATAGTGATGTGTTGCTAGTTAAATATATATATTTCACTTATTTTATAGAAACTTTAATGAAAGACCTTGATGTAATAACAATTCCTAGTAAAGATGTTGTGATGGTACATGAACCAAAACAAAAGGTGGATTTAACAAGGTACCTAGAAAACCAAACTTTTCGTTTTGATTATGCCTTTGATGACACGGCTCCTAATGAAATGGTTTACAGGTATGTGTATATGCTTTTTTTTGTGTGTGTATCTTTTTTCTCATGTATCTCCCATGTCAATAACTGTGGGCTTACCTTGGTCATGGACTTTACTCCTATTCTCAGTGTTACGAGATATGTATATTGCTACCTCCATTCTTTTGCTTGTTACCTTTTTTTTTCACTCTTTATACTGAATTCTTCATATGCAGTATCATCTCCATCTCCACTGACCTTAGTCCTCCTCCAAGCCCTGCTGGTTTCCAGGCACTAGCGTGTATTGCCTGCCTGCTCAGCTACTGAATATTTGAACAACTTCACGAGCTCTCCATTTGCTTCAGGGTTACTGTCTTATTAATTAGTGTGCGTGCAACACCTGCAGAACCCAAGTCATGGCTTTCAGTGTTTAGGAAACATGGAAGAAAAGGACAGCCCCAAGAACTTGCAGTTTGAATTTAAGATATTTAACAAATGGAAACAAATCAGGAGAGGGTGGGGAAAGAGTGTGAAGAAAGCAAGAGAGGTTATATTGCTGTGTTGCTGAGATACCTGAGCTAGCCTGGCTGCTGGAAGCAATCTGGATGATGTAACATGGAGGTGCGTGGAGCTAAGTTATCTTGCTCAAAACGCTGAACCTTTCTGATTTAAAAAACAACAGCAACAAGGACACACATCCACTATCAGCCCCAAGGTATTTGGATCTCCATTTTCTCCTTTATTCTTCTCTTCCACAACCGGCACAGAATTATGCACACAGTGCTTTTAAAAACATGTTCAGAAGTAGCTGTGTATCTTGTACAAGTCGCTAAATGGAGTAGATACAGTAGCAGGCAAGGTTAAACACCACGACAAGTCATAATCTTAGTATACAGTCTAAATCCTGTAAAGGTTTTTGTGAGGAATGTTGGTGAAGATAATTTTCCTTATGCTTGGAAAGTGCTTCCCATAGCCTTAAGGAGTGGTGACAGAGAAATATCTTAATTGTGATTTTGAAGCCAACAACTGAGAAGTGAAAGTTAGCATCGTATCCTGATTGATGTTGGATGCTAACATCCTGTCGCTGAATAACATAAAATTAATAGTAAAAGAATTATTACAAGGTCTCAAAAATTAAAACTACTTGTCTTATGCTTGAGATGATTGGAAGGGGAAGGGTGTCAAAAGGAAAATATGTGTAGTCTGTTAGTTTATGCTATCAAAAGACTTGTAAACAGCAAAGCTGTATCCTTGGAGATTTCTCTCTCTAATGGTTGTCTACCTGTAGCACCTTTCCTTTCTCAATAGTGAAGAGCTGCAGGAGAGCGACCTACGTGGTGATGCATGCCCTTGCAGTAGTTCTGCTTGACAACCAGTTCTTTTAATCTCCCTCCTTCCTGTTACTTGTCTTTAGTGTTTAAGTGTGTCATAAGTGTTTAAGTGTTGTCATAGTGTTTAAGTGTGAGGGATGCTTTTGGCATACAAAGTTGTTACATTTTTGTATTCAGTTTCCTCTTGGCGATTTTTATTAATTATGTAATACACTATTGGTAATACGGGAAGATATTGAAAGATGGTTGTGTTCATACTAAATCAGTAAATCTCTAGCCTGAGTAGCAGTACAGGCGTTTCATTCTCCCTCATGTGGCACAATGATGATTACTACTTGAAGGGCAATCTCCTTCAAGGCCTCCTGTAATAACAGAAGTAAGAGCAAGATAGGTATCACCATCTGCTGTCATCGGAACTTTGGGGTCACGATGGGGAAAAGAATAGTGTGGCAGGTTACTCCAGTTTTCTCCAGTAGGCTAAAATTATTCACTGTATTTCTACTGTTTTTAAAAATTATTATTATTATTATTGTTGTTGTTATTATTATTATTATTATTATTTTGCTGAAGCTGTATTTTAAGTATTTTTGAGTACATGAGCTGCAAAACTGAGTTGCAAGTTTTCATTAATATTAAAAAACACACACTGGTTTGAATGGATATGCCTTTTGGATTTTAACGGAGAACCAGAGTTTACATTTCTGAAAGACTAAGATTGCAAAATAAAGGTTCTAGTAAACGTAAAGTTGGACTGTTTTGGCATGGTACCATTTGGAGTTGTATAATGCTTTATGAAAAGTTTTCTAGATGTTTGTATTTTGCTTCTTCTTAAAATGGATATAATTAAGTCCCTATTTTATAAATCAGCAAACTAAATAATTTCAAACTCAATTAAACAGAGATAATGGAATGAGCTGCTTAGGTGGATAGGCTTTGTGAAATTTTGTGGTTTATATATGAAAAGAACAAACACCAAAATATGGGAATACCTTCTTGAGGATGAAGGAAGTGTATGTTTAGAGGAAGCAAAAAAGAAAGACTAAGGCTGATTGGGAATCATCTGGTGTATTTTTGATGAAAATTCAGGATTCAGTTAAATTTTTGCAGAACTGTTGGTTGCTCAATGGCTCAAGATTGCTGATGTCATTTTTGTAAGCGATCTTGTGTTTGTTCCAAAGTGGAATGAGAGGAGGTTGTAATACCTCCGTGTTTCTGTAAACAATTGTTCCTGTTTCTGTCACTTGAAGGTATGTTGTGTGTAAACACCTGGAAAAAGTCTAGAGAGAGAGACTTTTGCAGAGAGACTTTTAGCTCTGTTGGCAACCCTCCATTATGTTACCATTTGCTTTTGGAGTTTTTTATGAAACAATGGTGATAAGCAGCTGAAGTAGGAAAAAATGTCTTTTTTAAAGTAAAAATTAATTCTCTAAAATAGAAATATGATACTTTGGATAATATTTTTTGACACATCAAATAATACTTCAGGGATAATTAGATTTTTCCATTCTGAAGAGCTTGGGTACATGTTTTCTTGAGCCTTTTCTCAGTGTATGTATGTTCTCAAAATGTTAAGATGTGCAACATTGTTTTGACAACCTGTCTTCTAAATTTAATCTTGGAAACTGATCTTAGAAGAAAAAAACCCCAAACCAAAACTATAGCAGAATTTTAGCTTTGTCAAAGCCTAAGTATTTATCTGCTCCACTGCCCTACTTCCATGTCTTCTAATGCTGTCTTCTTTAGGGATCTCCAAACGCCATGTAGTAAGATGTGCTGTGTTGCATCATTAAAACAAAGAAATTTTTTTTTCTTAGGGTTTACAGAAGGATAATATTGTTGTAAAATAAATGGGAGAGACCTTACAGCTTTTATTTGGTGGTTTGGGATATTTTGATGCCTTACAGCTGGTAGTCTCTTTAGTTCAGGAATTAATGTGGACATATCCTTTGGCGTCTCAGAGTACAGGACCGGCTTTGTCACTTCCGGCCTTAAAATTTTTTAAAAAAGCATCATTGTGGTAGTGGCGTCTTAAGGTAATTCATTTTCTTAAGTACTGTTGGTTTTCGTATTTAAGGTTTACAGCTCGACCATTAGTGGAGACCATATTTGAAAGGGGAATGGCCACTTGTTTTGCATATGGGCAAACAGGCAGTGGAAAAACCCATGTAAGTATTTCTTCCACATCTCTGCAATATACTTTTTTATGTACAATACACTTAGATACATTCAAATAAGTAACAAATTCATAACTTACAGTTCTGTGATCTTTATGGTGTATTTTTGTCTTTTTTGTTTTTTCAATTTTTAATTTAGACAATGGGTGGTGACTTTTCAGGAAAGAATCAAGATTGTTCTAAAGGAATATATGCACTTGCAGGTGAGGCTTTATTGATCTCTTGGCTTTTTGCAAATGAGTTGATATCAATATATTTTCTACTCCCTGTTGTACAAACATAAGGGTCTACATATTTTGCATTACAGTAGAGCTTTGGTAACATCAAAAGTAGTTCCTAGATGTGTCGTCTTTACACAATAAAGTAAATGTATAAATAGATTACTTAAAAAAATGTAATAAATATAACATGGTTAATTAAGTTCATAATTTTGGGATGTTCTGCATCTTCTGAGGTAACTTGGCAGTTTAAACTGCAGTGTTTTAGAACTGGTTGACTGACCCTATCTGTTATACTTGCAAAATATGAGAGATGCTGTAAAACAGACTTATGCATTAATGAGTCTTCACTAAATTAAAATACATAATGAGATTTCTTTTTATTCTGGAACTGTGTTCACAGCTCGAGATGTCTTTTTAATGCTAAAAAAGCCAAACTATAAGAAGTTAGAACTTCAAGTATATGCAACATTTTTTGAGATCTACAGTGGTAAGGTAAGTACCTGATCTTTCTCTGAGGAAGGGGTAATTTCTCTTTCACAAACAAGATTTTGAGCTTGTCAAATAAAAGATTTTTTTTCCTTTTTGGACTGAAAGCTTTCTTTCAAATAATTCTTTACACTTCCTTTCCAATCATGTTTTTCCATGGAATACTTTGCATATTTTTATAGGGGATTTGAAACAAAAGTGTCTTTTAAAGCTCATTTTTAAATGTGTTGTTATCCTTCCCTCCCCAAGGTTTTTGACTTATTGAACAGGAAGACAAAATTAAGAGTGTTAGAAGATGGTAAACAGCAAGTCCAAGTGGTGGGGTTACAAGAACGGGAAGTCAAATGTGTTGAAGATGTTCTTAAGCTTATTGAAATAGGAAACAGCTGCAGGTATTTCCCATAGCTTCTACCACTTTTTTGTTGTACATGAAAGAATCAGAAGAGGTTTTTTGGGTCTCCTCGTAGTGATGGCTTTTTAATGTGCAGTGGTTTTTTTGATAATGTTGGCTGCAAGTAAGGAATCTGCCTACCTTTTTAATAAAGGTATTTAGAGCTTCTCTGTCTCCTAGAGAGAAATAAGAACGTATTTTTCTACAGGATGTAAACTGAATTATGTAACCAGCTTACTGACTTAAATTCACATCATTCATAATCTGGTATACTGCCAGATTCTTCAGCTCTAAAAGGCCTTGATATGGTGTGACAGAGGTTAAGCGTGAAATTTTTATAGTTTTTAAGAATCCAGCTTTCTTGTTTTTAACATTACCCTTGTACGTAGACTGCTGCCTGATCAGATAAAAATGTCATCAGCATTTTGTGTGTAAACTCTTCGGTAATCTTTTGAAGATCTGATTATTCTTGCTTTTAAAAAGGAGATAAAATGTTACTAATCTTCCACTTCTGTTTGAAGAGATGGAAAAAGTGGTATAATTGTACTACGTATATCCAGTTATTAAAGTTGTATCTCTAGTGCCCACAAAAACTTTAGACATGCTGTGAACACATGTAAGAAAATACAGAACTCTGCCCTGGAAAAAATAACATTCTGAGATTAGTGTGTTTAACGTGTATAGTCCTTCGCCTGTTCATATATCCTTCCCTTCTCTCCTTTTGTTTAAAGGACATCTGGCCAGACATCTGCAAATGCACATTCATCTCGAAGCCATGCAGTGTTTCAGATTATTCTCAGAAGGAAAGGGAAATTGCATGGTAAATTTTCTCTGATTGATTTGGCTGGCAATGAAAGAGGAGCAGATACTTCCAGTGCAGATAGGCAGACACGACTGGAAGGTGCAGAAATTAACAAGAGCCTTTTAGCACTCAAGGTAACTGAAATGTTTCCTTTGCCTTTGAGTAGGTGGAAGCCTTCTGCATATGATAACAATGACTATTAAAGTGAGTGTTTTTGCAGGCTTTGCTTGTCTAATTTGTCTAGTGATGTGACAGGTAAAATAATGTATTGATTTTCCTCTAAGTGCCTGAAGGAACACTGGGTAATTACCAAGTACAAACATTGCAGAAACATTGTGCTACCAACTTGCATGTAGTTTAAAAAAATGCCTCAACAAAAAATCCCCAGTGGTTGAATTTGAAGACTTTTCTGATTTATATCTAAAATGGGAGAACAGATGACTTAACGTTGCTACTCAAGGTCTGAAATACTAACTGGAAATATTCTTACTGATCTCAGTATTTTTTTCTTCCTTTTTTTTAAATACAAAAATAAAGTTACTTTTACAACATACTGATTTACTACTGCTAATTAATTCATTAGAGCAACACAACAGCGATGTGTCCAGAAAGAACTAACAAATAGATTAAAATAAGCCTTGAAAGTTGGAATCCTTTTTTGACTACTGTTCTTTATAGCAAATTGTCTGATACAGTCACTTTACTGATTATCATACATTAATCCAGGACACATTAAGAGAGCTAAGAAATATTATTTAAATATTCATATGCCTGGTTTTGTTTTATAACATTTGAAAGAGGTTCAGTCTAAATAGGGAAAGTAGTTTTTTTGTCCCAACTGGGAAAAAAGTAGTTTTGAATGTCTCTGAACTTATCTCTGTTGTTGGTTAGTTTTGCTTAGGTTTACTGCTTTCAGCATCAGCATTGTAGTTTTATATAGGAACCTGAACCCCAAAATCACTGTGCTTACTTTTTTATCCCCAGTATAAACCTGGGAGAAGACTTGTATCTGACTCTAAGCAGATCTTGCAGAACACCACAAAATTGTAATGTGTCATTACAAAGTTATATAGCATGTTGAAAAACTGGAAGCAGCAGTTGAAAACTGTGGCCTGTTTTGGTTTAGCATCAAAGTAAATAATACAAGCAACATTGTGTTGACGTTATCGTTTGTTTCCAAATGCAATTGAATAAAGGTGGTTTGGTTTTGGATTGGGGGATTTTTTTTCAGTTTACTTGTTGATTTTGTGCTGTCTGTTGTCTTCAGTGCAATACCCATACAACATACTTAGTTCATTTTCATGCAACCTGTCTTTTTAATCGTAGCGAAAGGTTCTGCTGCTGCTGCACTAGTAGTTGTAATCTAAATTACATGGAGAAGGGGAAATAAAAATAAGTGGAGGTCTTGCAGAGGTCTGAATAGCAGTGCAAGAAGATACAAGTTTCTCAATGATATGTTTCCGTTTTTCGTCTATCCCTAAAAACATCACACAGCTTTTTCTGTGTGTATTCAAGACCCTTGAAGTTGTTGTCAAGTTCAAATTAAACTAGTATGTTCTGAGGAGTGGTCTTTGGTGCTAATCCAAGATTTGCTGTTTGCATCTGCGTATCAGTACTCTCTTAACCTGTTCAGATTTTTGATATGTGAAGTTATTTCTGTAATGTCTCTGCATGGAACTAGTATTGTCATTTTGTTACCTGGTTTTCTGAGCTGTGATGAAAAGCAAAAGTAGTTAAAAATTCCATTAATTTAGAAGCGGCAGTGTCCTCCTATAATCCTTTTACTAATAAGAAGATAATCCAATTCTAATTTTTCAGGAATAAGCAAACTAAAAATCATTATAGGAAATTAAAATATCTTAATTAAACTTGTTGGTTGCCCTATCAGTAATTCAACATACACATTTGTTACTGGTTTTAGTTTGTAATGTCACTTGTTGAAAATCTGTTGCCCCTTTTCCTGTCTAATCTGCTTTCCTCCTGATGTTAGTATAGTATTAACGTAGAAATTAAAAAAAATTCAAGGAATGCACTGCCTTGCTTGCCTATAAGTACTGAGTCCTTTTTAGCATTTGCACGTGAAATTCACATGCAACAAGCTTCAGTCTTTCTGTTTATCTAAGCTGTGTCCATTCTATAAAATTTGGTTTGATGAGTTTTTTAAATAATCTCTTCAGTTAAAGCCAACTTGCCCTTGTGTTTCTTCTGTTATGTATCATGGCAGTTTTATTCCGAGCCCGTTTTTAGTTGTTCTATGCTGTTTCACATTTCCAATGCTTTCTTGGATTATCATCTCGCAGTTTCTAGCCTGGCTTTTGGAAGAAGCTGTTTCTAGGAAATTTCAAAAGGCCACAAGGATATGGCTGCAGCTGGAGGATTAGCTGAATTACTGTAGAACTATTAATGTAACACAAAAGCCATTCCATCTGTTAGTGCTGCTAAAAGCAAAGCTCTGATTTGAAAAGCTTTTGAAGCATGGTTGTTTGAAGAAGTTCTGTGTGTATATGTGTTAAAACTGTACCAAGGAAACCATGCATCTGAAGAGATGCCTGTACACTAAGTATTAAGGCAAAGGCAGGAACCAGAATTAATGATCGAAATACGATGACAACACCACCACAGAAATTTAAATTTAAACTTTCTTTGCATAGGAAGTAATTTATTAGCTGATGTTAGAGCTCTGAGTGGGCAGAAGTGATGTTTACATTAGCATGAACTTGGTCTGCACTGTTGCACTTAGTTGCTGCTGTAACTTCTATAGTAATTTCATAATATTTACATCTGTACAGTATTTCCCACTGGAACTCTCCAACCAATTGCAAATATTACTTTAGCCCCATACCGTTGTAAGTGAAGGGTATAGGGCTGTTTTTTCACATGAAGAATATTTTAATACAGGGAATGACTTACGTTTTCAAGTGTCTTCCAATATAGAGTACATCAATAGAGAGCTATGCACACTAGGTTTGTGACCTGTGGAAGCTGTCAGAAAGTTTGTTTTCTTTAGAGCTGTAAAGAAAATCAGTGTTAGAGCCAGAACCAAAGCTACTGCTTATAACTGGTAAGAGTTAATACAGGTCCATGTCCATGCTGCTTCTGCTGGCGGAGGTTGTAGATTGTTCAGGCTTTTGCAGCTGATTATTAGAAATAATTGTTAAATTGACGTTTAACACTGACACTGATTTTTTTTGTTTTGTTTTGTTGTTTATTGGATACAATAGACTTAAACATGTTGGATGAGATTTAGAGAGTTTTTAGGCTCCTAAGTCCATTTAAAGCTCATACCTCTCTACTGAACTTAATAAGAGGTGAAAGCCTAACACTTCTTGAATCCGAGCTTTAGTGGTAACTTTTAATTATATTTTAGTGGACAGCAACATAACTAAGGCATGTATTTTCTGAATTTGAATTGCATTTTTATTATATTTATTCAACCGATGTTAAAGAAAAATGCATAAACCTGTTTGTTCTTTCAGGAGTGCATTAGAGCCTTAGGCCGAAATAAACCTCATACACCCTTCCGAGCAAGTAAACTTACTCAGGTGCTTAGAGATTCATTCATAGGAGAAAACTCCCGTACCTGTATGGTAAGTTGGTTTGGTTAACTGTTCTAACAATTTAGAAGAGAAAAGATGCTGGGAATTTAGGCGTTTATGTTTAAAATTGGTAACTTGCTACTGGCATTGTGTTGGACCTAGGTTTTTCCACTAACTGACAGTGTATGTGGAGTGAAATTTTCAGCAGAGACATTTCAGATAACTTGCTCCCTTTTAACTTTTTATTGCCCTTTTTTATTGCTTGTTCTAGTTTTCTAGCTAGGCACCTAGCTAGAAACACTTCTAGCTGAAGAAGTTTTTTATTTGTTTGTTTTTAATAATGTCTTAATTGTATGAGAGCATTATTTGTTGGCTCAGAATTTTGGAAAAGGTGATGTAGACTGGACATACAGTTGTGGGTTACAATCTCTAAATGACAAAGACAAATTTAAGATTGGTATCAAAGGCATCAGAACATGCTCTAGGCTGTGGAGGGGGGAAGTGATTGGGCTAGATGGGATGAATAGTTGTGTATTGTATAAATGTACATTTGCATCAGTCTGAAAAACAGAATTCTTCTGTCAGATTGTGGAAGGGACAGATAAAAGTACTGGTGTCCAGTCCTTTTATTTGTGTATCCTCAACACTTCTGCTTATGGAAATGCAAACTCTCTGCAGTGGACACCGATTGCTAGGCTCATTTGTGTTGGTTGCTTTTGACAGACTGCTTGGAATTAATTCGTCTAGAGGCCAGAGAAGTCTGCAGATCACAACATGGAAACCTCGGTGCTAGGGCAGCCTACTCGTCCTTTTAGCTGTTAGGTATAGTTCTAGTTTGAAAATAGTGCTAAAATAGCAATTTTTTATTAACCTTTCTTTCTCCTTCAGTTTTCTGATGAAAAACCAGAATTGTTTTCTTTGCACTGAGACATAAGTTCATAAATCCTATGCAGGGTCAGAAAGCTAAATTGCGCATCTCTAATTCGTGTATCCACTCTGCTGAAGAAGGTTTGGAAAGTTAGCCTGATGGAAATCACTCTCTATACATAGAATAATTAACATTTGTGAATATTTCATGAAGTTCTCACCATCACCCTTACCTTCTTAAAGTGCTGACAAGCTGTCTTGCTTTTGGTGAAACTTTTTTATTTAATTATTACTCTTTTCATAGAGTTATAATGGGTTTTTACCATTTAAATGTGTGAGAATGTCATTGGGAATAATCCATGGTCTATGGGTGTTCAATTTCTGATAAAGCTTGCATTCCTTTATTTTATATTCAATAGAGTTCTAAGTTAAGGAAAAAAATCCCTTTCAAACTCATTCTTCTGTAACTTTTTCATGTAGTTTTTCAGTACTAGGACTACTTGTGACATTCTGGTTTTAGTGTTTGTTTACATGCAATTTTTATCAAGAATTACATCAGCAAAGTTTTTTCTTGAGATACGGATGTGTGAAGAAGAACACTTGGGTGGTTGTGGCTTACTCTGAATGATAGTTGAAAGGAAGTAGGGAAAGAAAAGAAACCTGCAGTGCATCTTTACATTTATTTGAGTTGAGGTCTTGCATTTGCAGCGCTTGTTCCTTCAATAACTACATGGATGGAGAATAAATCTGCCTGTCTAGAGATCTGACAGGTTTCTGAACGGCCTATATTGAATTGATGGAGGTACAGGAGATGCCTTAGGCTGGAATTACTTCCAGTCCTCTCTAGTTCCCTGGAAAGAGAAGAGAAGATTCGCACTCCAGTGGCCAAGGGGTGGGAATAGTGAATAACAATCAGCAGCCTTACCCCTCTTCTGGGTCTTCTTTTCCCTCTTTCATCCAGACAATTTATTCAGCCTTCCAGTGTGGTATTTACAGTTGGCTCCTTGGCAAGGTGTGCCTGGTTTATAAGCACGTACATGTCTAGGTTTTATATCATACGCTGGCAAAATTTTACTGATGAAGTCTACAGGGAAAGAAAAGTGCAAGTCGTTCTGACTTATGACAGCTAAAGTTGAACAATAATTTATTAAATTAACAGACTACTTACCCTGCAGGTGTGCTGACTGCTAGTTTGTAGCAGAGCCATGTAATTGACTGTGGTGCTTCAAACTTCTAAAAATGATTGCAAAAATAGTTTAATAAAGAGTAGTTTCCTCTCACGTTTCTACAGTAGTCTGTATAGATCATTGTTATGTTCTCTAGAAGCGAAGTAAACTTTACTTGTGTACTTTACGTGAAGTAAATTAAAGCATAGAAGAACTTCTTAGTTATAGCTGTTATAACTGTCACAAGGTAACATGTAGATCATGATAGTATTTCCTCCAAAATATTTTAGCCTGTTACAAGCAAAATTAATTAATGAGTTTGCAACATAGAAATGTTATTCAATTGGAAAACATTATTTATTGAACATGTAACACCTCTTTGAAGATGCTGGTTTTGCTTGTCAGTGAAGAGGCATTTTTTGTAAAGGGATTCCTCAATAAAATAGATTTGATCCAGTGTTCTAATGTGCTGTTAGAGAGTAAGACATTTTGCAAATATGTAGTGCTTTTCAATATGGAATGCATATAAAGTGATGTATTAAAAACTTGTCATTTTAACTTTCTAAGAGATTCTAGAAATGTCATGGTGTAAAATAGCTGCTGGGCCTTTTCCACTTGCTTTCTGACATACTGATCTGTAAGTGGGATATTTGAGTCAAATTAACTTGGTAACTTCTACACTTCATTTTTATTTGACTTTTCCTTTTATTGTTTATGGACTTCCTGTTGCAATTTTGAAAATTGCATTTGAGGGACAGAGCATTCTTTTCTGTATAGATGGTTAAATTATGATTTAGAAACTTCTTTTTTCAAATTTCAAAAAAATACTTTGAAAATAACTTCATAACATGGACAGTTATGACTAGGATCTGTATCATTCTAAAGATATCCAGAAAAACACAGTCAGCTTAGATAGGTTGTTTAGAACTGTATTAGTCATTGCAGTTTTACTGAAGTTCTTGCCCTTAAATAGTTTCAAAAACCTTTCAAAGTTGTTAAACATGTTGCATCCAGTTGTTGATGTGCTGCATCCTTGATGTGCTGCAGTCATAGCTGAGGTGCCAGACCCACTAGCCCTCCAGGGTGGGAGTAGGAACATGCACATTTCAGCGTCCCAAAAGGGCTGTTGATCCCTCTGTGAAGGCTTATAAGCAATGTAGATACATTTGGAATAGGAAGAATGGTAATTATGAGTCTTGAAGTTATTCCTGTCCATAAACAGTGCAGCCTTTTCCATCTTCATTTGAAATTACGAACGAGGAAGTGAGCGACAGAGAGGTCAGAGTTGCTCCTGTCCTGCCTGCGCTGGGCTTGTTGGGGCACGAGGACATATGATGTGGTGGATGTTTGTGTTCAACAGACTGGGTCTTTTGCACGCGTTGTTGTGCCCTGAACGGGGTGTCTGCATGGCTGACAGCACCTACGGTGGCACCTCCCTATAGCGTTTGTACCTTACGCGCTTTGAAAAGGTCTGGGCAGTCCCCCTGGTGTTTACTGCAGTTGCCGTGTATGGTGTACCCTGAACATTGAACTGATGGGAGAGATGCACGCACCTTTCACGTTAAATGACTTTGGAAGGATTTTAGGAACTTGTGGGTTTTTGTTCATTAGCACTCAGAACACTTTATAGAGAGACATGCAATCATATAATCTTTTTAAATCTGCATTTGTTGTTTTCATTAGTAACTGATGTGTACAAGTATTGGGGGTTTACACTTAAGTCTGTATGGTAGCAGGCTCTTTAGACTTTCTGACCCCCTCCCACCACGTATTTTTCCTTTCTCCCTAGTAGGAGGAATTTGTCTCAGGATGACTAACTGTGCTTTTGTACAGTAATGTCAGCAGCAGGATGAAAGAGAAGACCAGGGTTATCTAATCTTCATCAGTTTCAGTTTCCCGATGCTGTGCTACCACAAAAAATGTTAGTGTGTAGGATCATAGAGGTGTTTCTCCTGGGTAATGCCTTTATGGCTCCCCTGAAAGGAGCACAGATGAAAAAACTGGACTACTGAGAGAAGCTAGGACAAATACTGATGCCACTGTTGCCTGATCACAGTTATTATAATTTTTTGCTGAGTGCTGAAAAGGTGAGATCTTCACGGTACTTTATTTAAGTGGAAAAGGGAAAACTACAGAGTCCAGATACATTTGATAATAAGTTAGCTATCAAGTATTATTTACAGATAACTTCTAATTGAGGAAAAAAAGAATCCATTACTTACAAAAATAGTTAAAACACATGTTTATCTTTAATATCGTTAAGTACAGTTTTGGACTGTGGCCAAAATAGATCTCTCAAATAAGTATACAATCTGCTTGTATGGTGAACAGCCTACAAATATATGTAAAAATATAATCTGGTAATTGTTTGCAGGATATATTAGACTTTCTACTGAGTTGCATATTTCCCCTTTTGAGAAGTCTTTATTTTTCCAGTTAGAGTTTTGCATTTACATATTATATATTACCAAGTATTACCATATATTACCAAGACAGTGAGATGCAAGAAATTGACTGAAATTTCTATGAATTCTTAATGTTCCAGGTATGGTCAAAGAATTAAAGCTTTTACACAACATCTCTCTCCTTGAGATGCCATTGTGTAAGGATAGCTGTACATAATAGAGAGTTTTTGTAGAAGATTTAAAGTGAAACAAGATTTAAAAAAATACAACTACTTGGAATTTGTCTACCCTTTCACCTGTACAGAGCTATTTATTAACATGTGGCTTGTTTTCTCCAGATTGCTACAATTTCTCCAGGGATGGCATCATGTGAAAACACTCTAAATACATTGAGATACGCAAATAGGTATGGAAAATGTGATTGCTTATAGCTATACCGACAGCTGACCACTGACACTTGGAATATTGTTGTCCCGTGATGTATAATTATTTTAGCTACTTGAATAATTTTATCTTACTTGGCATTTCCTAATAAGATTAAAACGAAATTACTGACCCAGGCTCACATTTAATTTAAATTGTCACTTTTTACAGCCATTACAATAGAATCAATAGAAACTGCACTAAAGCCGTTGTCCAGATTACAAGGAATGTGGGAGATGCCCCTCTTAGTTTTGCCCCTGCAATGGAGGCACCATCTCTTGCATTAGGGGTACGTTGGTATTTATGATGATTCCCTGGGGTGTTAGCTGAAATACTGTTTTGCAATATGGGGTTATTTTCATCCCCTTGGTGGAATTGCTTGCAGTTGCCAGTCTGTTTCGTGCATAAATATGAAATGTTATACTTCCTAACTTCAGGCAAATATCTGAGACCCCTAAGTAAACAATCAGTTAATCCAACAGTGACTTTATAATCAGCATAGAGAAATTAGCATGTCCAGAGGCTGATGCAGCACCTCTGACACCTGTACTGCTGTCTGAAAGTGTTTGTCACTCTTCAGTGAGCGTGAAAGGTGCCTTCCCCTGCTACAGTTCTTCGTTTAATGTCTGTGGAGATGGAGTGATCAGGTCCTGCATGTTGCTGCAGTCAGTCCTGTGACCTGGAGATCCCCCATGCTTTGCTGCAAAGAACAAATGAGGCAAAGAAGCCTCTGGGCCATCAGAAACCCTGATTGGCCTAGAAGAGGCTACCATCTAGTGGCCTGATTGCTCCAGTGAAAGATAGGGCAGAGCCACATCTGCTCTTGCTTGGCTGGGCACCGTGGCCAGTCGCTGGCTGGGCACTAAAGGCTGCTAGGAAAGCTTAAGCGCCCACTCCTCTTGATATCTGAATGTCTCTGTCTGGATCAAGTGAGCTAGTAGCAAATCTGCCTGGCTTGAACCAGTTGGTGTGATTTCCTTCCTGGTGAGACGGAGGCATCTGCTCCTCTTCTTACAGTGACATAGGGAAGGACCTTGCACATTCATCAAGACTCTTTGGATCTTTTGCCTCTTATAGAATCCATGTTGCTGAAGTGACTCCAGAAAAAGGCACTGCAGAACTACTTGAACGCCTGTTTCTAATGTACTAAATAGTTGCGCAGAAACTATTTCTTCCCCTTGGTGTTAAATTTATGTGTTGTTAAGGACTAAAATACCTGTCACTGTAAAGTTGCTTCATGTGTTTTGTGTGGTATTTTAGTTTTTCTTGCAATATATCTTTTTCATAGTACAATTACTTTTTAGGTGCTGGACAAGAGTATGTGTGCAGTGTAAGATGGGGCAGAATAGAATTTAAAATTTTATAGCTGTAGAGGTTTGATATTTTAAAAGTACCCATTTAGTGGAATATTGAATGTAGGACAAATTTTATTAAATGCACAAACTGAAATCTGGAATTGATCTTCAGAAACTACTGCTATTATAGTCCCCTGCAAATTAGCAGCACTGGTTTTGTGCAGTTTTGTTAGTGATCTGTAACTCTGTTTGCAGAAGGTCTAAATATGGTGGCACACCTGTGTTTTAATATAAACCCAATTTTATAGTTAAACTATTAAAGAAGTATGCTAAACAAAGAGTTGTAATTTTAACTGTGTTTATGAGAGCATTTTCTTTTAATTTGCTGCTGTATTTTGCTGCTGCAGAGTAAAGGAATTTGGAATTAGTCCTTCGGACATTCCCTTCTCACAGGGTAGTGGCAGTCGCTCTGATCTCTCTCCTTCCTATGAGTATGACGACTTTTCTCCTTCAATCACCAGGTCTACTTCATTCTATACATGGAATCTTTATTTTTAAGTTTTCTTTTTGGCTATGTAATTTTACAGACCAACCTTTCATTAGTCCCCTTGCCTTGAGTCACACATACTTTGTTTTTATTTTGTTTGGCAGGTGATGGTTCTGCATGATCTGCAATCATCTTCCCAGTATTTTGTTGACCCTCCTTAAACATCCACACTCTGTATCCAGGCTTGCTAGCTTCCTTCATACATTTAAAAAAAAAAATGGTGATGTCATCTTTGTACATTTAGTGGACCAAATCTGACAAGTCCGTGTTTAGGGTAATGTGAATATCTCTAATTCAAAAAAGAAAGCAATTTTCATACATGTATGTTTTGAAAACTTTTCATCACTCTGGAGATGAATGAAAAACAGTTTCCATTGTAGTAAAAACATTTTTCCCTTTAAAAAAGAAGAGTATGTTCTAAAACTTGCTGTACCTGCAGACTTTGATGTGTCTATTTCATAAACTTGCTTTTAAATGGGCTTTTTTTTTTTTGACAGAATCATTACCAGTCTTTTAAACTATTTTCATGCTGCAAGAGCCTAACATTTAAATAAGATATTTTAGTCTTTGGAATTATCTTAATTAAAGGATCTGTTCATTGTCTGAGAATACTTGGTTGCAAATTATTTTCTTCAGAATTCTTGGTGGATTTGCTTAAAACAGCTAGTCTGGTACTGATTGACTGACTTTTTTAAAGCACAATTTTATGCACAGAAACAGAAGATGGTGAGGTCTGGGATGTGGGATGAACTTTTCTTTCAAATATTACTCATTGGCAAGGATTTAATACTGTGGGTTTCGAAATTTTTGCCCTCTTAACTGTTAATGACTAGTGACATTTCAATCAGAAAATGCCTCTTGCTAGAAGATGGACTGTAATCCACCTGCAAGTAGTTGCAATTTAGTGGTCCATGCTTTTTAGGAGTTGGACTAACATCTTTTTGTCACTGAAAGTACATTAAATTTGTGAAGTTGACATCATCATCCTTATAAGTAAACTAATTGAGCATAAACCCGTAGAGCTTTATTTTTGGTTGTGACTCTTTTGCACAGGAAGTTACTAATTTACAAATGAAACATCTTCTGCTTGTAGGGTGAAGGAGCTGACAGTCGATCCTAGTGCGGCAGGAGATATCCGTCCCATTATACACCATGCTCCCAATCAGATTGACGACTTGGAGACACAGTGGGGTGTGGGGAGCTCTCCTCAGAGAGATGATCTCAAACTACTTTGTGAACAAAATGTGAGTGCTTTACAGCATTACATGGAAACCGATGATGACAAAAATCCAGTGGCAGAACAAATCCAGAGTAATGTGTGTTTATAGCCTGTTAGCAAGATCATGAATTAATTACAGCATGCCTTTTCACCATTTCACTTTATGGTATTATGTTTATTCCTATACGAAAAAAAAGAAACCCAACACCAAAAATGTGTCTTGAAGGGTGAGAGGAGAATGTTTTACTTTATCCTCCTTGCTGATTAGGGCTTTTAATGTCAGCTCTAGGCTGTGGCGTTCTTTACTGTGCATTTTTTCCAGTATAGCTTCATACTTCTTTAGGCAGTTAGAAAGTATCCTGGGACACTCATTTGTTTTATTTAACACTCCTGTCAGGTTTTTGAGCATTACTTTCCCTGCACGCAACACCCATTTTCAAGTGAGTTTGCCTTTCTCTGCATTTAGAAATCTGTCTACCCATCATTCTTCTTCCTGACATCCTGATTTTCATGGGGTGAAACCCCAGTGCCCTGTTTGGGAGAGAGCCACATCATGTTCCCAGCACAACTCCCTGGGCTGCAGGAATGGGGAGCTGAGAGGCATCTTCTGAAGGGCATTTTCCCCTCATTGCTGATTATCAGCTCTAGTTGTGGTTCCTTAAATGTTCAATGGGGATTAAAACTCCATTTGTGAAAATGCTGCAGAAAGATGGAAAAGAAAAATCCTTACTATCCTATCTTGTTTTTCACAAGACTCTCTGGCTTCTCAGACCTCTTCATGATGTCTGCTGTATTTCTCATTTTGTGACTCGTGCTTCTTCCAGGGCTCTGTTTTGTAAGAACACGCTAGTGATTCATAGAGCTTCCTACTGGACAGTCCTTCCAGCCAGATTTCCTTTCATATCATACTTTTTCATTGTTCATGTGGAATTAAATTAAGCTTTACAATAGGTTTAAAAGAAGATTTAAAAGGCATCCTATAAGGAACTGTACTGTCTTGCTGAAACATTAATTGCAGCCTACCTAGTGGTTTCCCCTTTGACTGTTAACTCTTCATTTCTAAAGGAGTTTTGTTTGCCCCTGTTTGTAAATCCATGTTGTGCATTCTTCTAATGTATTAATCATTATGTAAATTTTAGATTTATCACTTTATGTTTATTCCACTTTTTTCCAAAGGATTAATTTAATTTTGATTTCCTGAAGTGAATTGAATGTAATAGCTGTTCTCTTTTTTTTGAAAATTGTTGTCTGTCTGTTGTGATACGCACAACAAAAAGCCCTGACAGAAAACCATAGTTTTCTATAGGCATTATTTTTTAGTATTTTTTAATTAATTAATATTCTAATAGGCATTAAAACCTATTAGAAATCATCATTCTTCCCTTGTGACTTCCTTTTCCCTCTATTTTAATTTGGTTTTTTAGTGTGGCATGTTCTGTTTTCCGGTATTCACTAGGGTCAGTGGCTGGAAATTTTTAGTGAATATTAATTAACTCTGTGAACATTTTGAATTTATTGCCCTCTCCGCTCATTTCTGGAGATTTTCTTGTAGAAGTATTAAATTTTACTTTTGACAGGTTCTGCCTTCTGTTTATTTCTTTTCATGTTCTGTGATGAGATGGATCGCATTCAGTGTGTTTCCTATACCCACAGTTCTAACAAGCTTAATTATTGTTTTTAGGAAGAGGAAGTTTCTCCACAGTTGTTTACTTTCCATGAAGCTGTGTCACAAATGGTAGAAATGGAAGAGCAAGTAGTAGAAGACCACAGGGCTGTCTTCCAGGTAAAAGACAGAGCTCTGCTTTGTTTTAGCCTAATCCAGGAATTCAAGTTTTCCCAATGAAAGTGCATACTCTTGAAGATGTAGGATATCATCTGGTATTCTGCCGCTGTCAGGGATTTCTAAACTGTTTTATTATGCTAAGCCCATTGTAGCAAACAAATAGGGACAGATCCCATAACCACTAATCTTTGTCCCCATGGTGAAAAAGAATCATATTTCTATATCATCTCAGAAATTTTGTACAATTTCCCTTTTCTTCTCAACAAACATTCCTAAATAGACTATGTTCATTGTAAGAAAGCTTGCTGTTTTCTTTTTACTATTTCAACTATTCACTGTATTTTCCATAGTAGTCCTTTTCCAGCGTTAGTGACAGTGTTTTTTTTTTTCTAGTTGCAGGTTGTTTACTCAGATTGGTCTTGAAATTTTCAATTTCACTGTTTAATCTATGCCAATATTCCTATGCCAGAGCTGGCAATTAATAGTAATGCCCCTATGATACTGCAATACTCCCTCCAAGTGTCTCATCTGAGTATCCTTTAATGACATCTCCCTCTAGATACTGAGATGCAGAAGATACACATACATTTCTAACTGCCTGTTTGCTTTTTACAGATACATAAAGGTTTTCACTTGCTACTAGTCAGGGTCTTTGGAAGGAATACTGCCCGTGTAGTGGAACGCTGGTCAGTGCCACGCAGCCTTTAACATTCACAAAATAAAGTGTAGTAATAAGTGTGAGTTACTAGTTCTCAGAAGGAAGTGTGAGTTGCTTCTGTTCATAACCTTAGAGTCTTTAGGCAGGCTGGCCGTTTGGCCTGTCTGCTGCAAGAAAACAGCAGCGCATTAAACCTGTAGGGAACACACACATCTCCTCAATTTAGGTGTCTAAATTAGTGGAACATTGATGTGTGTTCATAATACAGTAGGATGCTAAATAACACATTTTACAACAGATGTAGAGATTTGGTTATTATGAAACATTAGCCCTGAAGTAAAACATACAGAAGTGTGAAAGCCATATGCCATATGCCGTAGCTGTGTCCTAATGCTTGCGACTTCTGGAGAGACAAGCTGCTTTAGTTTAAGATGTTACCGCCTCTGTGAGTCCATCTGGCCTTCTGCTGAAGATTACTGCTCCTCCCAGCAGTCACGGAAGGAAATGTGTCCGAGCCTCAGCTTCCTTCGTTCGCAGCGTGGCTTGTTAGTTTATGCCATGTGTGGAGGTGGCCTGCACCAATACAAAATCTACCAGCTGTACCAGGCACAAGTTGCCTTCTGTCATCTCTCTCCTGGAAGCTGCTGATACAAAACATCCTTTCCTAACAAAAATGTCTAAGATCAATGGAATGAATTGTGCTCTAGAGGTGTTGATCTTCCTTTGCGTCTTGGATGTACAAGTTTAGTTAGATGAGATAAATCCTGTCCCAGTGTGAGCTCCATCTGCCAAAAAACATACATGGGGTTTGGACTATGCTTTCAATATTACTTGGGCTGCTGAGCACAGAGTGAAAGACTTAATTTTAGTATTTCAGGCCCAGCATGCCTAGAACTGTTAGCTGCTTTCTTTTTTTGAATCAAAGCATTTCCAGTCAGGTCAGTTCTCTTGATCACAACTTTGCATGGTTCTGTAAGCTTTAAGCTCCTGGTTGCTTTTTCTTTGCTGCAAGACTTTTTTTTGTTGTTTTTACTCTTTTTTTTTTTTGTAATATTCAGAGTTCAAAGATGCCTGAGAGCTGCTTTAACCAACCTTTAGAGTACTCTTACCTATCTGGGGAGTTAGGTCATTCACTGGTGAACTTAAAATAGCTTTTCTTTTATACAGCTTTTCTCAAAACTGGTTTTGATAATAGTATTATCTTGGTTCCTTGACCGTAGTAATTACACCACGATTACAGTCTGTGGCAACCAGCCCATACTTAACATTGAAGCCTGACTTCAAGGTTTGATACCTGCCTAAGGGGGCATATAACTACGATGTAAAGTTCTGTTCTCTGGGTTTATTAGCTTTACAACAACCTAATGTTCTGAATTTGAAAAGAACCAGGGTTGCTGGTATGACCACTGGAATTAAGAGACAATGTAGAAAACATACAGTTTTGCAGAATAAGGAATAAGGTTTCATTTTAGGATTGAAATCTGTTATATTGAGGTGACTAGACAGTAGAAGTGTGGTCATCTTGAGATAGGTCTAATTCAGCTCTTTGTCTTGAAACTTTGCTAATGCATTTAGTTGGGGTTTTTTAACTTTTATCTAGGAATCTATTAGATGGCTGGAAGATGAAAAAGCTCTTCTTGAGATGACAGAAGAAGTAGACTATGATGTGGATTCTTACGCTACTCAACTTGAAGCAATTCTAGAGCAAAAAATTGATATTCTGACCGAACTTAGAGGTAAATTGCTTTTAATCACTTTTGTGTGCATTATTAGCAATGTGTTTTCATATGCCATGGAGACTTGCAGTGATAATGAGGAGGAAAAAAAAGAGTGTGGTTATGCTTTAGGGTCTTTTTTCCCCTTGTGCTGCCCTGCAGTGTCCTGTGGAAGGAACGTTTATTCTGCTGCCTAAGAACAAGTTCACATCTGTTCATCCTAGTTTAAAAGAAAAAATCTCCGGTTTACCTCCAGGAAGTATAAACTCAATGCCACAAGTTTCCTTTTTGTTTCATTTGGTCTAAAACAATAAAGGAAGGAAAAGGAAAATCTAAATGAACTGTATGAAAAAAGAAGGTAATGCAATGAGGAAAAAGTAGTAACTCCTGGTTCCTGCTCTGTTACATTCTGTAGTGTAGCAGGGAGCCTGCTGTCATTTTTAAGACTGCTTAAGAGTGGCATCAAGCTCGGAGTAGCTTGGTTGTTAGCTTGCTTTTTTCTTTAGCAGCCTCTCTTTGTTGAAAAACAAACTGCAGATAATTCTTAGTCCCCAAAATTGACTCTTCCACTTGTCTTCTAAAATCAGCTTGTCAGCTTGGTACCTTATGGAGATGAGTTTTTCATTTTAGTTTCTGTAACTATTTGGAACCCAGGAAACACGATATACTGGTAAAAATTCAGGGGTGGAGTTGGGGGTTGAGTTGTCATGGTGTTTTTTTTTTTTTAATCTTTGTTAGAAAAATCCTTGTAAGATAAAATCCTACTTCTTGGTCTGTCTGAGTATCTGCTTTAAGTTAGAATACATCAAGCAAATCAGATGTGGGCTGCTTGCCTTGTCAGCATGCATCGGCGCCAGTATAATTTCACAAAGATTTGGAGGTACATCCCTTTTATTTTTATGGATGATGGCTTCCTCTTCAGAAGAAGACAATTTGAGACACCAGCAGTGAAAAAACACAGTTTAGATGCTGCCCTGTTCTTTGAAAACTTACTAGATATTGCCTTTGAAACAAGATACAGGAGGCAAAGGCTAAGAGGTCCTTGCATCTTTACAGGCAGCATGATACATGTATACATTCACAGGAGGGAAGAACTGTCACGGCAAAAATTCTTTGTCCCAGTATCTTCTGTGCTCTGCTTGTGGCACATAATGGTCACTGAATATTTCAGCTTTTATTCCTGTCACTCTGGGACTGACATCTTTATGCTCTCATTTTGGTTTCCTTCTTCCCATTCTTCGGCATAGTACTGGGGAACAGAGGGGGACAGGAATAGAAATATGAAAGGATGCCACGCTTCCTTTCTCAGGTTTCTCCCATTCTTGTTACAGTTATGATGAAACAAATGAATGACGCATTTATCTATTTACGGTGAATAACTTCAAAAATTTAATCACAAATGCTTTTCACATTCATAGAAAAATAGAAGGTGGTAGAAACTATGCTGCTGGGTTTTAGATGGTACAGAAGTGACTGTACACTAAATACAATTTTGTATGCCTCTTAAGGATGGTTTGGAAGGTGCTGGGAAGGAAAAGGATGTATGTTGTGTGTATGTCCCTATACTCTGTAAGTCAGAAGCAGAATTTAAGTGTGAACAGGTTATGTGCTGGGAACTGCAATCATGCAGTTTCCAAACCTATCCTGCCTAGAGACAGGCATAGCATCTAAGAAGGGACTAAGTTGCTAAGCAACTTGTTTATATGGCGAGTATTGAATTTAAGATTATCTTAATCCTCTTGTAGTTTGTAGCATCAGCTGTTTTTGTGGAGGAACATTCTTTGTTGTGCTTTAGGACCATGGTTTGGAGCATCAGGGCTTAGTGTCAAGATGTATGTTGGGAACAGGCACATCAGTACTCATTCTCTCTTTTTTATTAAAGATAAAGTGAAATCTTTCCGGGCAGCTCTACAAGAGGAGGAACAGGCCAGTAAACAGATCAACCCGAAAAGACCACGTGCCCTTTGAAATGGGCCTTTGCTGCTATAGGAATCCACGAACCTATACTGCTGTAGCACACATTAATTACAAAAACCAGTGGCTGTAAGAACTCAACTACTTGAAAGTGTAAAAATGTTAGAAATGTCTGTGGAAATGTCCTGTTTCTTATTCACCTGAATGACATTTTCAGTTTTGTGTGAAATGCTCCTATGATGTCTACAAAATGCTTCTAGACCAGACAGCACAACCATGCAGGGTTCAGATCTGTGAAGCACTTTGTTTAAAATATTTCATTTATTCAAATTGTGAATTTTATGTTTGGGAATATTTGCCATGTTTTTAATAATGAAGTAAAACTGTGGCCATTAAAAAGTCACAGTATTTCCTCTTAACTATGTTCAGTTTTGTTACAAAGACCAGCTGTGCAGTTTTAAATTGTGTTTGCGTGCATGCACACCTCACTAGTGGTTGTACATAACTTCTCTTCTACAGACAGCTGTGCTTACCTCTTCCCATTCTGTGCCTTGATGAAGGCTACTTAACCCTAAACGTCCTCTTTCTGAAGCACAGCCTTAATAAACAACATTCCTTATTTGTCAATATAAATTACTTTCAGTGTGTGTACATTTTTAATGTGTTTTTAGACTTTTTTTTTTAGTGGCTAGTTTCATTTCACAGGACGTGCCATATCATTTGAACAGGAACTGCAAGAGCTGTTAAGAGTGAACAAACAGCTGGACATTCCATCCTCCTTGTAAAAATCTGGAATCTAGATTTATTTCAATACCATAAAGAATGGTTATATAATTCTAACATTTTCTCTGTAAGAAAACACAGAACAAAAAACCAAAAAAATAAATTAGTTGGTGTATAATAAAGGGTAATGTTTAAGTACTGAGGGGAGTTGTATCTTAGGATAATGCAGATACACTGTATGTGGTATGATGTGATAATGCTGTCAGAGTAAAGGTACGATCTGGCCTCTGGATAACTGTCAAAGTTCAGGAATCCAGCTGAATACATACATACTGGCCTTTCACATACTGTTGGAATTTGGCTTTTGATGCATGACAAACTTACATGTACATTAACTGTAGTTTGCAGGTAGTTCGAGTAGCTCTGTTGCTTTAAAAAAAAGTAGCCAATACCTATTTTTCCCTTTGTACAGTGCCAGCAGCTGAGAAGTGGGGTGAAATCGCATCATTTGAGGATTTTGCACAATACTTCTACCTAGCGCTAACAGCAATCCCACAAGTACATGAATGTACACAAATGGCACCATGTGTATCATCACTTTTTAGGTGGTGGCACTCAAGTTATTTTTGCAAGTCAATATCCAAAAAAGATTAACCTTTCATGTAAGAACTTCTTGTCCAATGAAGAATTGTAGACCTCTCTAGGAGTTCTCCCTGTTTCTAGGAGTTTGTATCGGCAAGACGCTCCCTTGGAACTGTTTAAAAATTACTTTTGGAATACAAGCCTGTTTGTTTGTGCCAGGCCTGGAGGGAAATAAAGGGAAGGCAATGAAAAGAGAGTTAAATGAGCCAGGAATTCTTGTAGTGTTTAATGTTTGTATCTATCTCCCATAGGAAGGCAGGCTATGGGACGCTCTTGTTGGTTAAAAATTTTAAAAATCCTCCTGTGTGTAAACATGAAAACTGAAACAACAATGTAGATTTTACATAATGTGTTTAATAAATTAAGCTATTAAATGAATTACAGATGGGAATTTACGTCTATGAAAGTTGTGTTGTGCTTTGGGAAGGGTTTCACTTCGCAATCGCATCGGAGTTACACTTTTGAGAAGGCCTCTGATTTCAGAATGAGTCTTTACTTCTGGAGCTAACTCCTCTGTACAAATTTGTCATATAGGAAGAAGCTCCCCAGAGCACTGCCCTGGTTTTAGTTTTGCAGCAGGTCTTAAAAGAAACATCTTTCTGAGCATTTGTTCAAGAACGTCATCCATCACAGTTAAAAGAAAAAAACCCCAATGAAATAGAAGGCAGCAGCTTTTGTTAGTGGGTGATACTACAGGTTGTCGTGTAATACCAGAGGGTTTCTTTGAAGCAGCTCTAGAGAATTCTTAACTTTCTAAAAAGCCTCTGAAAACTGAGACATCCTACATGAGAAACAGTGGCTTCCCTGTTATTCCTCCATGCAAGCGTAGAGCCACTGGGACAGTCAACATTTCCACAGCTTTTTACTAAGCCTTGCAAACCACATCTGTCTTGTCAGGTAGCACGTGCAAGCTGAAATTGCATCTACTGCAGGGGGACTGTTAAAGAGACAGCCTTTGTGACAGAGCCTGCTGTAAAGGTCACATCTACACTGACAGTGATGTACTGACAATCAAGACAAACTGATACGGCTGGTTACAGCGCTTTAATTCCTGTAGCCCATTGCTGTAATGAACTGGAATCACTTCAACAGGACTCAGACAAGCTGATCTTGATTCCTGTCCTGCAAAACGAAGGGGTGACACAAATGTCCAGTGCTTGTTCCTTCTATATTAGTCTAAGCATATTGCTGTGGCTACTTATGTCGCTCGTAAATTGGTTCCATATGCAGTAAAGCAGCACTGGAATCATTAAATTATAAAATAAAAAAGCAATTCATTTTTCCAAGACAACCTCTCCGGATGCCTGCAAATTCAAGTGTGTGTTTCTGTACGTGCTTCTGAATCAATGACTTCTAAAGAATTGACATTGGATGTGTATAAAATGAAGTTACATCTTAGAGGAGTTTTGCTCATTTGCCTCCACTTACTGTGGTCTTCTGGAAACAGAGATGCTATACATGAAAAAACTACTTTTGTGGTAATTAACACACAGAGCCACGCCGGCACCCCTGCGTGATGCTAGAGTTAATACTTACTGTTTTCCTGAATTGTAAGACAGAGTAAAGTGGATTTTTCTTTTGTCAGCTGCTCTGCAGAGTTAATACATGCTTTCTTGAGAAAACTGCCTTGTCTTTACTAACAAATATATATAATCCAAACTATATTAAGACATTTCATTGTCTGCCCAGACGAGACTTACAGGTTGTACTGTTGAGTATTGTGCAAGAATATACTGAGGATACGTCCATGACCAGAGAACACAGATTTCAAATACGGCAGTGTCAATCCATGTTACTTGGTATATTTAAAAATACAGTGTTGTGGAAGTCCAGCACATCAATTGTGTCAGAATTTAGCGCTTTTAAAACACAGAGCAGCAGCTTCTTGCCTACCACCTGTGACAAAACTGTGTGTAAGGTCTTAATAAGAACCAGAGTGTGTACGCTGTATTCTGTTCATTGCTTTTGTCAGAAGAGCTTGTCCCACTGCAGTCACTCTGGCTTAGGTAAGACTTTGGTGACAAACTACAGAACGTCTTTCATTCTTCTCGTAGAATCTATGAGAAATGGATGCCTTCTGAATTGAAGCCATGCAGCAGCCTGAAAGTGAAGTATTTATGTAAGAATTTCTACTAATTTATACTTCAGCTTAAGGCATTTCTAAGATGTGCTGGCTGGCAAAGAACATGAAAACAACATGAAAGCAGCCATCACTGTTCAAAGAGTTGTTACAAATCTTGAACTAGAAGTCATTAGCAAATCTGCCATTTTAGAGACACAGCTGTATTTTCAGTGCAGTTAGTTATACTGCATCCCAGCAGGCTTACTACGTTTCTTTAAAGAACAGTAGCTGTATTGTCACACTGAGAAACAGCTAGGAGTTTTTATCTTAAATTAGGAGAGGATTCATGTTGCCACTTAAATTAACTGACCTGAAGTAAATGCAGAATGTAGCAGTTAATTACTCAAATTTCCAAGTTATGCTTTAGACTACAGCCTAATCCTCAAGACAGACAGAGAAGGGCTCTGTAAGTCTCCAGGGAAATGATAATAACCAATTCCATTATTAAAGCCATTTTTAGAGGAGATACAGAAGGGTCTAGTACACAAATACCAGAAATAGGGATCTTTAGCTAGTTCTCAATGCTGTAAGCAGCAGTTAAAAGTATATACAGGGTTTAAGTGTTTATCTTCAGGACTGGAAGCAAGGAGTGTCTGGTATTGAAAGGAAAACAGTGCTATTCCTATGTTACCCAATACTAATCTGGGCTACGCAGGTACAGATGCAGATAGAATTTGAAGAAGCTTAAAAGGAAGGCATAAAGAGAAAAAAAATAAATACCTAATGAAATCATCTATATCCATTGAACGTGCTCGTTTTTCAGAGTAACCTGTATTTTTTAGGACGGTCTGTATTTTTTCTGCAATTTTGAAGTTTTCAGGTATTTCCTGTCAATGGAAAATAGGATACAAATTCATGTTATATTCATAGGATAGGAAGAGGTTCATTTACATCATCTATTCTTTTCCTGCTTTTAGAATAGTTCTTATTTCAAGTGACAGTCATATTTTTTCTTGTACGGACTACTATATTCTTCTATTCCTGTATCTGAATTTTTACACCTAAGCTCATTCGCTATAAATGAATGACAACAGTATTGCAAAGCAAACACAAAAAGTTTACATTAGTAAAAGACCTTGAGACATGTACAGCCAATATATTAACAACATACTTGTCCCTCAGCTTTTTCACTGTAATTTAGCGATACTTTTAGGTTTTTCTTTAAGAAAAGAGGTAAGTTCCTCCCTCCATCGCACTCTCTCAGAAAAACTTTACACGTTAAGCTTGCCAATGTTAGTATTTTACTTGTACAAAAGTCAGTATGTGGGTCACCGTACACAGAAATAGAATTTAATACATTAAAAAGGAACTTACTGTATTATGTAAGGAACAATGAATTCGGTAATTATGATCCAGCAACTGCTCTACAGCACTTGACCTGAAAGAAATACAAGTTTAGAATGAAAATTGAGCTTTTAACTCTTTTTTTTTTTTTACTTGATTGGTTGTTTATCTTTACTATAAAAAAAACTAGCGGCTACACAGAGCTGTTCTTTTTAAACAGCTGCCTAGTTTTCTTCTAGAAGAAAAACCCTGTGTGGCCTCAGCAGGAATCCTCCACCATGGTTTATCCCAGACTCTGCTGGCATGCATGTAACTGCTATGCATTTGCACAGGAGAAGCGGTTAACCGGACGGGCTCTCAAACTTTGAAAACATTTCCTTTAATAGAAGTTACTTACTTAAATGCTGCAGAGAGTGTCTTGTTTTTCCTAACAAAGGCTATCCTTACCAGACCATCCCACTCCTGAAATTAAAAATTTCAGAATTTACTGAAGGGAACGTACAGCTACTACAAACAAGAACAGCTGCTACTAGCAATTTCACAACGACGCTGAACACAAAGACAAATCTTTCATGAAGATATCTTTCTAAACAATACAAAACCAGTCCTGTCTTGGACAAAGCAATACAAATGGAGGAGAAAATACTTCGCTGACAAAAACCTTCGAATTGTTCTTTTTCGTGCCTAGACATGTGACCATTGCCAGATCTTACGTGCTGAAAAGGCAGATACTTGGAGAAAATCCGGCTAACCTTAGGCATGGCCGAAATGGTCTTGAAGATCAAAGCGTTTTAAAAATTAACTTTAAAAATATTATCTGTACCATCTGTTTTCTGAGATTATACACGCTCATCTAAAGAGAAGACTTCTCACAGATACTCCTTTGATCATAACCATGAAAGTCATCAGCCAGAAGGGTCTCAGGGAAAAACAAACCGTGATGAAAGGACATTATTACTAGCAGCTCTCTGAACTGACATGGAGATGGTACCTCAGTCTTGTCAGAAATACTGTAAACACAGCTGCACCCAAATTGATGGTGGCATGTTCAGGTAACGGCCTAATGCAAGCCTGATCGATAGAGGAATAACTGTTTTTGAATTCTGTAAATGCCAATGAACATCTGGTTCTTGGTAGCGAAAACAGCACACAGAACTGAGTAATAAGCGAAAAGAAAAATGAAATAAAGTATTACCACTACCAGTTACGTTGTTATTAAGGGTATACGATGCTCACCTGGAAGTTGATAGGTGGTGGTGGGTTCTTTGGCTCTATTCTGACAACGCTGGATTCAACTTTGGGAGGAGGCCTGAAGTTGTTCTTTCCAACCTGTTAGTCAGAAGAAGTCGGGCAGCTGTATGAATAAGCAGCAAATCCTCACATTCTTAGAAACATTCTTCTATCTTTGATAGCTCTGTTCTGTTAGCTAACGCAGAATGATGTACCTTCATCAGATGGTCCACTCGAGCTAACAACTGAGTATTAATAGAGAGTCTGCAGTATAGTTTAGTTCCTGGTTTTGCAACCAAACGAAGTGCAAATTCCCTTTGAAACATAAGTATTGCACACCTGAGAATAACAGAAATGAGAAAATGAATTCTAGGTAATCAACTTTTACGTCAAAAGCCAACTAACACACCTGGAAAACACAGGATTTGCCCCAGCGCTTAGGAGCAAAAAAAGTTTGACATAAACAAACTCTGCCTTAATTAGCTCAGAGTGTGTTAAAAAAACCCACAAAACTTGGTGAAACCATCTAAATCTCCTTAAAGCTGCAACAGATTTTGATTCTTTATGCTGCTAAATGGATCAGGATCAAAGAGACACAAGCTAGTCTCAGAGTTTTGTGCCTACTGCAACAAATCATTCTGAATAATAGTATGGTAAGTCCTTCAAATCTAAACTCTCTAGCTCCAAACTTTGACCAGTAACGTCACTAGTTGTCACTAGTGCCTCTCATGTCCACTAACGTCATTAGTGCTTTAGCAGACAGAATGAAGAACTGCGTACACACTGAACACCACACAGAAGTATCTGAGCAGTTACATTTTCAGACCACACAACAGGAAGTGTCTTGGCTTTGATCCTACCCTTTCCAGCCTTCCCTTCTCAGGTAGGAAGGCATCTGAAATGCTATGATGCCCCACCTATCCCCAGAATAACAGTTAGTTATAGTAGTAGCATATGGAGGTGCAAGTCCTGTTTTCATCAGCTGGACACTCACTGTTGCCAAGACTAAATTTTCTCATTGTGCTTAATACACTGACATAAGCTAATTTCCAGGCACCTGCAGATTTTATATTACAGAAAAATTTTGTGTGCGGCTCTGATCCATCGAAGTGGTATTTTAAGAACTAAAACCAATTTTATTTGGGAATATTTTTAAAACTATTTTTTTCCTACCAGGCAATACAAAGCCCTGTTTTTCAACTTACCTGAAAAAAGGTCTATGAAGCAACAACTTGAAAACAAAAGGTGAAGAAATCTGAGGAAAAGAGTAATGGCATCAGCATAATTTCTAGGCAATTATCATTCAAAAAGAAAAAAGTTATGCCATGTTGTTTAGCTCATACCTGGTAAGGCAAGTTAGCCACACATGCATCAAAGAAAGGTAAGTCTGTTTTCAGGATATCTCCAACCTTGATTTCAAGTTTGTTTGCCAGACACCTGGGGAAAAATGCACTGTGGTTATCCTCAGAGAAGCAGGTTGCCAAAGTTTTCGCCAAAGCAGCTCCACTGCTTTACGTGCTCGCTATTTCCACACTTGATACTTACGTGCCCTGGACTCTCTTCTGAAGTTCACCAACAAGTCTAGGGTCAATTTCACAAGCAATGACCTGAAAACAAAGTATGTATTTGCAGCTTTACACAATGCCCCCTGACTGGGATTAAAATTTCAATTGTAAAAAAACCCTTGCACCTATTCCTACAGATTTAAATATTTAACAACTCTCTATTAGGCTACGCACCTTCCTCCCTCCCCCAAAGCATGCAAGCCTTACCGCATAAATGGGTAACAGCGATTTAGTTTGATAAAACCATACAGGAGTTACACAAACAGCTAAAATCTCATTGGAATTATGCAAATGTTAAGAAAGATATCTATAGAGTGATTCTACTTAACGAGTCAAGCAGATGAAGATCCTTCTGTTCGCGACTGCCTAAGCCACAATGCTGTTAAGAGCTCGGGAAGGTGGGGGGCAAAATTCACACTTACTTTCTTAACTTTCTCTAACATCTTTACCGTCAGGTTACCAGTTCCCGGGCCTACTTCCAGAATGACATCTGTGCGTCGCAGGGCAGCCTAAGAACAAACGGCATTCCAGTTATTTTTCTGGAGCTGATTTCAAGCAACCATTTAACTTTAAAACACAAGGTAACGTGCAGCTAAGCAAAAAGCCGAAATCAGCTAGCAGACAAGCGCCAGTGTTGTGTAGTAAGGGATGAGAGGGAAAACGGTGAGACCAAGAATGACTTTAAGCTAATTTGTGAGAGATCTTTGGCCAAGTGCAGAAAAATAAGCAAGCAGCCACACTGAACAAAGAACGGGAAAGGGCGCAGTCACGGCCATGGCTGCGGTGCAGAAGCCAGGCGCCTCCACAACCGCGGAAAGGCCAGGCAAGCGCCGCCCGGGGGGTCCCGGCCCGCTCCGCCCGGTGCCGCGGCAGCTCCCGGTCGCTCAGCCGGCTCCTCCCGCCGCCCGCCCGCCCGTCACCTTCTCGATGATGCTGTTGACTACGAGGGGGTTCTTCAGGATGTGCTGGCCGGCCCCGGTGTTGAAGAGAACGCCTACAGGGCAGAGAGCGGCCTTGATGCAGCTGCGAGCGCGCGCCGCGGAAACGCGGCGGGCACGCGCTCGGGGTTTTCTCTGCCGCCGGCACCCACGCTTC
>VZSC01009432.1:64491-79417 GCA_013398225.1 Steatornis caripensis
GGCCCGCAGGCGGGAGGGTGGCCGGGGAGAGGCGGAAGAGCGGCCTCGGCTTACAGCGAGGCAGCGCTCGGGGGAGGGAGCTGCCGGGAGAAGGAGTCCCGGGGCTGTAGCGCAGCGGGCGCAGCACCCCCTGTCCCGATGCCGGTGTGGCGGGGCCCGCGCCCTGTGTGCCGCGCTGGCTTCGGCGGAGGCCGCCGCGGAGGGGAGGGGAGAGCTCAGCTCTGCCGTTCGCTGTCCCGGCAGCGGCGAAGCGCGTTCTGAGGGCCAGAGGACAAGAAACGTTACCCAGCTCCGGGGAACGATTTCGTGATTTCTCATTGAAACCGTTTTCGCTCTGGGTGGAATTGACAGGGAGGCGTCAGGAGAGCGCGAGGGGTTGCGCTGCACGGCCTGCTGACAGAACTGGTTTTCGTAGGAAAGGGCAAGTACCGGTGTTTATTAACGGTGGTGGTTTTATTCCTACAGGTTGAAGAGCAGCAGTTGCAGTTTAAAACAGATTCTTTGCTAAATCAGAGGCGGGGTTGGTGCAGCTGCGGTGAGTTGTTTCTCCAGTTTGCTAGGTTGGAAGCCCACAACACGTGTAAAATGTGAGAACGCGGCCATAATTACCGTGCTGATACTGCTTCTGTGTACCTTGCTTCCCGAGGAAACTATGTCTGTAACGTATTTGCCGTGGCTTTCGAATTGGCATTCGTGATACACGAGAACTTCCCCATTTTTTACAAGTTGTATGTTCTCTATGGGTTTATGTTTTTTTGAAACTTAATTTCAGCACCAGGTTTTTTCATCGCTCTCTGCTTTTCTTCTCCCATTCTTTCATTGTACCATTCTGCAGAATGGCATTTAGTAACATATGTATAAACCACACAGTAAAGGTTTTTGTTACCCAAGCTTTACGCATAACATTTAAAACTGTATCCTCGGAAGGAGTTTTTAACTGTGGTTAAACTGAAATGGTTTAAAGCCGTGTCAGAGCATGAGGCCAGAGTGAAACTTGCATTTCTGTTTCAGCTGTTGCACACTAGTTTCTTTGAAGTGTTTTGATTCATCTTTTTGAAAACCTGTTAAAATGAGGTGATCAAGGAAGAAGTCAAAGGAATGAGATTGGTCTTGTGAGATTGGTCATCCTGTGACTTTGCTATTAAACATGAAAAATATAATTCTCTTGTCTCTGTGTATCCATTTGTCTTTTTCTGTCTAATCAATACTGAACCCTATGACAGTTTCTTGTGAGTGATATCCAAGCAAATCCTTGGAATAGTCCCACTAAAACTAGGAGTTTTTGGTCGGTTTGGTGCTTTCCATGTAAACTGTAAAGCCATTCTCCTTAATATTATAAATGTAATCTGACATACTTCCCTTAATATCAGCCTTGCTCACTGCTGTCCTTTATTCCTGTGTTCCTCCTTGGTCTTTGTTCTTTTATCTTTTTTGTCTCTGCATGCTAAATTTTTTCAGATCTAGGCTTTAGTTTCAATGTCATGTTTTTGTAAAAATAAATTTGTAGGAGTTCTAATCTTCTATCTTTGTTGGTAGCAGTGTGGGGAAAAAAACCCGTATGTCTTTCCTGCTTAGACATTTTTATTTGTCTTCTTTACGGTGGCTTAAATTAGGCAAAGTATAGACAGCCTTATTCATTTACCTGAAGAAAAATTAATCTGTTGTTTTTGAAAAATCTCAGTAATGACTTAACAGAAGTCATTGTAGTGATTGCGGTCAGTAGTGTAGTCTTTAGTGGTTTTAAGTAGTACCTTGAGTAGCCAAGGTACAGGTAGTACTTCTGGTTTTACTGCTGCGTAGGAGTACTAACATATGGCATGATTGGTACAGGTACTATAATGTTAGAAAAGAGGCTTGTGGTGAAGTTTATAGAAGGCTGGAAAGAGACTGGTATAAATGCCAACTGTTCCTGAAGTTGACAGTATCCTTTCAAAGCATTGCTAACATGTCATATCAATATCACTATGAATCCTAGCATTCGTGTTACTTATTTCAGAAGGTGTCCTGTAAGTGGCTCTCGTGGCTTTTCAGAATTAAAAGTTTGGTTTTTCTGTTTTCCTTGAAACAAATGTGCTGGAAAAGACAGTCTTGAGTTTCTGCTTGAACTGCGCAAGCTGCAGTTTGTAGCTTTGTAGTTATTTAGTAGTTATGTGATCTGCTGACAAGAAGTGTTTGGCTCTGTCCTCTTTGTAAGTGCCCTTCAGGAAGTTAGTTATGTCTGCTAAGTCTTCCCGTAGCTTCTAGTTCACCAAACAGATCCTCAGCCACTCCTCATAGGTAATTTGCTTTAGACGCCAGACCATCTTAGTAGCTGTAGCCCCTCTCCGCTTTTTACACTTCTTTCTTGAACTGGGGAAAGGGAGAACTGTGGTGACAAATTTGAAGACAGTATTCTGGAAGCAGTCTTGTATACTGCTGAGTTAAGGAGGATCACAACATCCCTAAAGCTACTCGCTGCATTCCTCTTAAAGTATGTATTTGCATTATCAGTGTTATTTTAGGTGATATATTTACCAGTTTCTCTCTGACTTCAGAGAATCTTAGCTGAATCCATTCTTGTACCCCATTACACTGGAAAAGAATTTATAGAATTCTTAACAAAGGATAACAAAAAAAGTACAGAAATGCTTGGGTATGAGTGAGTTGTTATACTGCATTCTTTGAAGTCCGGAAAAAATGAAGTGTGGAGGCATTTACTGATGAAATCCTTTGTTTTGTTCCCTTGCAGATGTCTAGCAGTCCTCGATTTGTTTTCATAACTAACATGTGATTTAAAAATTTGGATACATTTCAGAGTTACAGGAAAAGTACCTAGATACTCTTTTGCCTCTATCAAAAGGACAGACTACTCAGGAAAAACATTAAATCAGAATGCTAGAACATTTCAGAGACTTGGAATATTCTCTGAAGTAGCTGTATATGCAGATAACTTCCATAGAGAAATAAAGAATGAAGAGTAGAACAGAAGTGAGTCTTGGATTTTTGCAATTGAAAGGAGATGAAGGGGTTCAGGAGTGGAAGTGCAGGACATTGGATAGTAACAATGAGGAGCTGGTATTGGTGCTTGTGGTTTCTGAAGACACCCTTCAGCACAATGAGATGGTGGCTTTTGATTTGTTACTTGTCTTGTAGGTGTAACTGAGTTTGGTTTTTTTCCTGTCAACTAAGACTTGAGAATATACTGTTGTCTAAGTTCTGTGCATGTTCAGTTGGATCTTGGAGAGCAGCTTTTCCTTGTTTGTGATTAGGCTCTTTTCCCTCATACAAGAAGAAATTCTGGCATGGCAATAGAGCCATGCTTGGATTTGCAGCTGACAGGATTGAATATTTTCTAATTGAAGGGACTGATTTTCCTTCCTCCTGCAGCCAGTGTGTGCTACTTTAGTTATGATAGTAATGAATGGGAACCACAGAAAAGCAGCAGAAAGCAAACAACATGCCTGAAATTGCTCAGTGTTTATTGTGTAGACCCACTCTGAGTTTAGTAACTAAAGATGAGAAACATTCACCTTGCCCAGTGATCAGACATGGAAATTCTGGCTGTTGTGACTCAAAGTGCAGACCCTGCCTTCCTTCTAAAATAATGTTGCTTATAAGGTTGACAGACTCCATTGGCATTTCTGTACCCAAGAGACAGCAGCTGTTTAGTACTCAGCTCCTCTATTTCATCTCTAGAACAGTCTTGTAGAACTTGTTCAACAGTGAGTTAGACTCTAGAAGTACTCAGGAGACTGTGGAGAAAATCCTTGGCCCTGTGATGTAACCTGTCTATGGTGTAATCCATGCCCTTTTGCCTTTGCTGTGAACAGAAAAGCCTGATTTGTAAGAGGTGAAAATTGTCTCTATCCTACAATATTAGAACAAATATTCATGGGCCTTTGCAGTTCTGCAGGGTCTAAGAGCATTTGTATGTATTCTGCGTAAATTACGATTTGGAGAGTCCCTGACCCATCGGTTAAAAAATGAAAAAAAAAAGGAGGGTGGTTGGGGGTAAGGGGGGCCGGGTCCGAACAAGTTAAGATTGGGTAGATTTAAACTCCTAGTACAGCTGTGTTCTGTCTGCGGGAATTGATTTCACAAAGGCATCTGTACATGACTAATTAAAATGGTGTTTTGGAAGGATCCCATTAACACGAGGTATGAGCTGATGTCCGCATTGAGTCAGTCGTAAAGAGTGCGTGCAGAGGGTAAGTTCACAATAGAAATCCTCTTGGTGAGAAGGGAATGCGAGGAGAGACTTCGGCAGAGTTGAGGTTGCCTCCTAAGACCCGAGCTTGACGCTGTTGGAAGTCTCGTATTCCCTCTTCTTCCCCATGCCACTTCTGGTGTCTGTGGAACAGTGTGCTCAGATGGCTTGACTTCTTGGCTTGGTATTTTGTTCTCCACCCCACCCCTCTGCCCACTTTGGCCTTTTGGGGGGCAGTTGTTAAGTTGGCTCTGTCATAATATGTAGGTTTGCTCTAAGTTCACACTTGAGTAAGAGAAACAAAATAAGATTGATAAACAGGGTTAGATCCCAGGAATTTGTGGTTTTGCTTTTAGGATACATTCTACTTTCATGTTCTCTAGCTGACAGGGGTGTTGAACCCGTCTTGAAGGTATGCTGTTGTTTTGTTTATCTGAATCTGGTGATTGATTGTTTTCAGTTTTTTAAGATGTAGGAGAAAAATTGCTTTTTTTCCCTCTGATGTTAAGATTGGTTTTTGCGAGAAAAAGGGGGTTGCTAATACCACAGCACTGCATTTTTCTGGGAAGGGAGACCCCTAAATGTGGCTACTCATTCACTCTTACAGTACTAGTAAGCACCCTAATATAAAGTCATGGGTCTCCCAATAGTTGTCATAGTGTTTGTTAAAATTGCAACAATGACACCTTGAAGAAGCAGCAGTGCATCTGTTGCAGAGTGAAGAAGCTGCTTGCATCTGTTCTGCCTGCATTTTTATGCCTAGCACATTTACCTGTGTAGCAGTGTGGTGTGCAAATGATTGTGGAGCTTGATTCGAACAAAAACTTGCGTTTTCCACACTCCTTCCAGCTTCAGGTATTTAAGGGGGTGCAGAACATGCAAAGTGGTGTACTGGTGACCACAGCTCTTTTTATCAGCTTAGTTCACTTGTAGCTAGCTTAATCTGCAAATTTGAGTTTGGTGCAGTTAGGATTGATTTGAAATAATTTTTTTTTTTTTTTAGATTTTAAGGAAAGGAAAATAATTGTAAAAATAAGACTCTAGTAACTTGTCAGAAGAAAGCAGAAACTGTTTAGAGACATTTCTTAAACATTAAAGCAGTGGACAGCTGCTTGTTCTGTTCTGCGTGGGTTCTGGTGATAAGCTTGCAATGGCCTTTGCAAAATCCCAGCCATGATGAACCATTATTGCCATTGATGCACCTTGCCATTTGTATTTGCTATACGTGTATCAGATGGTTTTTTCAGTTAACTTTGCCATCCAAATCATACAAACTATACCACTTCCTTAAGTATTTTACATTATTTATAAATTTTACCCCAAAGTTGTCCCATCTTCAGGGAGGTTATTACTTTTATCTTCAATTTTGCTTGTGACAGCCTCATCCGGTGTTGTGTGAGGACTGTTATTTACGTGGGGTCAGAAAGCAACTGTGCAAATTCATGGAAGACTAAATCTATTGAGGGCTATTAAATATAAGTTCCCTGCCTCTTACTAGGAAATCCTTGAACCACAGTTTTCTGGAGGATGGGAGAGCATTATTCAGAAATATGACTAGAAGATTGTCCTGACCTGGGCATCTACTATGGTCTTGGACAGAGACAGAACACTGAGTTAAATGTTTTTTGTTCTGATCTGCTACGGTTAGTTTGTTTTTTCTTGGGTTTTTTTGAGCAGCAGTAGCTGCTCCCAAGTTTCAAATGAAAATACAAACCTTTTCAAGAATGAGAAGCATTAATAAAAAAGAAACTTTGTGAGTATTTCCCTTTGTAGGTTTTTTGTTGTTGTCTTTGGATCTGCCAGCTAATTATTTTGAAATAAGAAAATAAAAAAAAGCATCATGCCTTTTGTGTTTGTGCTGTACTGACTTCAGTAAGTGAGTTTTCTGATGAAAACTGTGCTAGGTATATCAATTTTTAGTAGAAGCACCCGTTCCCTTGAAGGAAAACCCTGCTTTTCTGCATCGGATTTGAATGTAGCTGAGAAATAATTTAATTTAGCTGACATGATCTTAAGTTTTGTAGTGCAAAATCAATTGTTACATGAATGCTCCATAATCCATTTTTTCCTCTCAAACAAACATGTCCTTGCAATCAATCTTCTTCAAGTATCTGCTGCAGATTCACTGTTGCAACACATGCAGTTTTCCTATGGCAACTCATTATATGGAGAATGCTGTTCAGCCAAAGGCCTAAAATCAGCTTATCTGAAGATGAAGTTATTTGGCATTTTGTTTACACATGCATGCTCTGCCAGCTTACTGTCTTTCCAGAAGTTCTCTCTTTGGTTTTAATCTGGTAATCAAACTGATGGTCGTCTATTTTTTCAGTTGAGTAGGTGCTTCAGAGTCATACTTCATTATACTTTGTTTGATAGCGCAAGATAAGACTGTATTTCTTTTGAAAGTAAGTAATTTGACTTTTGAATGGAAATAAATGAAATCGCTTCTTAACTTGAATGTAGTTTTGAACTTGCAGGAATTGAGCTATGATTTCCACCTTGGTGCAAACTCCACACCTACTTCTGCTATGTTTTTTCTCATATACTTCTTTTTCTCTGTCCTTTTCCTTCACTACCATTTTAGGTGCTCTAAATTGTTAGCTGTACTAGGTATTTCAGTGCTACAGCGTTCATACCAGAAAAATCTGAGTATCTTTGTTATTGCTGCTTTTCTTGTGTGTGCTTATTTTACTCAAGTTCTTTGTGCTGTGAATACAGAGTTCCTATTGTGATTCTTACACGTTAACTCAGTGTTTCCCAGTGTTGTCCTTACATTGCTGCTTCCTGGCCCATTTGGCTGTGCAGTTATGAAGGCAGCCTAAGGTACTCAAGATGTCGAAATACCTGCAAAAAAGAATGTTAAAGGTATTGCACCTAAACATCTCTCTTTACTACCTGTCCTGTGAATAACATCATATATAAATTTGTTACTTAATGATTACTTTTTATGGAAAAATGAAGCCAGCAGGACTTTTAGTGTAACATCAATAGATGCCTTGACTTAAATTCTTTGTGCTGGAAACTACTGCACGTAGGGTAAACCAGTACCAATTGGATTTTATAGTCTAAATCAGGGTCTTGGTTCCCTGTAAATTGATGGTCTTCTGAGAAGTGAGCTGAGAATCTGAATGTTTAAGTTTGTTTTGCAAAGGTCTCAATTGCAGGAAGATTTTAGATAATCTGCAAGTTGATAAAGTTTGAAATGACTGACACAAGTAGATACAGAGAAATAGAATGTTTACCTTGGCTGGCTGCCAGGTGCCCATCCAACCACTGTGGCACTCCTGCTTCTCTGCCTCCTTAGAGGGACTGGGAGTGGGGCTGGCTATTGAAGGACAGATGGCTCTCTATTAACTCTTTCCTTTCCTGGAAGGGGAAGAGTAAAGGGAGAGAGACCTGTGGGTTGGAAAAAATTAGAACAGCTTTAATGAAACAATAACAATAAAAAAGTATAATAATATCAATGGGAAATAATGAAATATAAACAAATATATACAAAACCAATATGGAGCTCTCGAATGACGATCTCGTGACCTGGACGCTGCAGGGTAGGCCCTGGGCAAGTTCCAGACTGGACTCAGCAGCAGACGGGAACTGAATTCAGGAATGCACGGATCAGGATCGAAGGCAGAAGAATCGTCCAGAGTCCTCCTCAGATGCCGGCCATGGAAGGAGAGGGCTTGGCCCTTGTGATCCCTCAGCTTTATACTGAGTGTGCCGCATACGAGATGGAATACTGCGTTTGGCCAGGTTTGGGTCACCTGTCCAGCCCGATCCTCCCCGCAGGAGGGTTGCAGGTCTGACCCCTTTTCTGGTGTTTCATTTCTGGCGGAGAAGAAGTTGAGCAGAGCCAAGCATTGACCTTGTTTTCCATAGGAATAAGTATAAGCAAGAACCTTTCTGCATAACATTCTTACCCTTGTTCCAGCACTAACTATGAACATCGAGGGTTATCACTGCTAGAAACAGGCACTGTCTGAGAAACACGCTGTTAATTTCAGAGAGTGCAGGCACTTAGAAGAGACTTAACTGAAAAGTAAAATTACTAAAAAGAGAACTGGTTCTGTCCTAGCTCAGACCAGGACATGGGCTCAGCTGTGGCCAGCTGTGGGTCAGTCTTGGAGCTGGTTGGCACTGGCTGTATCGGGCATGGGGGCAGCTTTTGCCATCTTCTTACAGAAACCACTCCTGCAGCCCCCCTGCTACCAAAACCTTGCCGTGCAAACCTCGTACACAGAGAGATAAAAAGATGCATCACATGTAAAATATAAAGCAGAGCTGGAGTTTCTTGTTTTGTTCAATTATTGCTGTAAAGAGGGGTCTGATATTGTGGCTTAGAGTTTTGAAAATACACTTTCTTTAACCTTAGGACCTTCAATTTTTAGTCTGTTTTTGTTGAGGATGATTGGAGACTTACAGATTGAGAGTTCTTAGATTTATTTTTTTTTAAAATTGTGCAGGGCTATTACTGGTATAAAAAGTCTTTAACCTTGTTGCTAATTTTGTTGTCAAGGTAATTTTTTTAAAAATATCAAAATTTTAAACCTATGTGAGAATAAGATTTCATTTCTCTAGCTTTTTTACTATCACCATAACAGTTTTACACCTCATTCTTTTTTTTCCTGAAGGTTTGAAAAATAATTTTTTTTGTGTGTGTGTTAAACAAAAGCAAATCCTCAGGCCTGTTCGTTGAGGAGAAACTATGTTTGGTTGTTTATTTAGAAAACTTAAGTATAGAAATATTTAACATGTATCTGTATTACAAAAAATTTACATAGGTTATAAACAGAAGTTTTTGTAGAGAGAAAATAAATTTTAATTGTCAGACTTCGTAGTTGCTTTTATGTATGTTTTTAATTTGTTGTAAGGCTGTTTCTGCGGTCATTATAAGTGTCATCTCTGTCATCTGGAGATCAGTATTTTGTTTTGTGTTTATAGAGTACAGTAATGTATTTATATTGGAAATTAAGCAGTTGGCATTCTTAGTTCAGCGGATTAGCATTTTGTATACTAAAAAGATAATGAAGGAATACAAATATATTGAGGAAAATTCAGCTTCGTGTAGGTCTCTAATTGTGAAACTAATTCATCCTCTTTTAATTGATACAAAATATCTAGATCAATTTTAATTGTAGAATTTAACTGAAATGGGTCATTTTGGGGAAAAATTATTCAGAAAATACAAAAATGTTAACACTTTGCATCTTTACGTCTTTCAGACAACCCCATGGTTTGCTCTGCCTACAGCTGAAGTCATCTCTGGTTGCAGTTTTGCTCTTATTTCGCTGTGCTTCACAGGAGAGGTAACTGTTCTAAAATCAAAATATTTCCTCTGATTCCTCAAATCTAGTAACTGTGCATGTAATGATAGACTTAATGCTTGCCTTTTCTGCTGAGAGATTTCTGAAAGCAAAATAGTTTAATTGCTGTGCCTTGACACTGCCTATGAGTGGGTATAATGCTGTATTACACAGTGTAGTCTAATGAAAAATTAGCGTGGGGTGTTTAGATAATATGAATGGAAAATACCTGTCTAAATTTGCTGACTTGATTTCTAAAGTGTTTTTCCTCCTTGTTAAATGTTCCCAGATTTTCATGGATCTCAATAGTGCTAGCACTATTGTTTTGCAAGTCTTGACCCAAGCTACTAGTCAAGATACTGCGGTGTTGAAGCCAGCTGAGGAACAACTGAAGCAGTGGGAGACACACCCAGGTTTTTATTCAGTCTTGTTGGTAAGATACAGTGGAAAAGTGCTATTAATAAGCTTTGAGTAATCTTGAATGTGGTTCTTTGGAATACTATTGAACCATTACCTCTGGCTGAGGGAAGCCGTGGGTCATTGTGGTCCAGCTACTACTATCCTTATGCTGTGCAGTGGTAGGCGTTGCCGTCACTGTGTCTCAAAGCAGGCTCTTTTCCTGGGCATTCAGGAGAAGGAGGAAATCCAGCTTCTAGCAGCATGAGAGGGTAGGCTCTAGTATTAAACCTGTTGTTGGGCTGTTGTGAATTCTAGGCAATAGAAGGCCAAGAGGACCCTTGTCAAAGGAATTACCTTTTCTACCCCACGAGGCAGGAACACTTGTATATACACCAAGGCAGTAACCACCTTTTCTTATTCTGAAGGTGATGCATCGTGACCATTTTCATAGAAGTTCCCCCATGCTTTACATTGCACTAAGTTTGATACCCAGCTGGCATTACTTTCCTTCTTGTCGGTGGAAAGAGACTCCCAGGGAGATTAGTTGACTGGGCTGGTAGTAACGTTCCTGAAATGGGAAAGGTGAATGCTTCTAAAGGTACTATGCCCATTGATGAAATAGATGCATTAATATGGTGCAAGTTGTTGAAAACATAGTGGCTGTTTTTGAGAAGCAGCCTCTGCCTTTTTACCTTGTATCAGTTTATGTATTGTTTAGCTTCATTCTTGCTGTTTCTAAGACAGCATTAGTGTTACATGAAATACTTATGTTTTGGGAAGCTCATATATAGATACAGAGTATATAGAGAGGTTTCATTGATTCTTGTGTAGATACTTTGGCCTTTTTCTGCATTTCTTACCCAGGCATGGTCTAGTTTTATGGCTTTTTGATTTGAGGAAGCTTTGCTTCTGATTAATATTTTAGCAAGGAGGGGAATGGTAATTAGAAGGCTCACTGGGAGTTTCAGAACAATAGTTGTCTTTTTCCATGTTTCATTTGTTTTGCAGTGCTTTTCATGGATATGAGGCTAAAGTAGTGTTTAAAATTTCCTCTTCATGTTGTAAAATGCTTAAGTTACACTTGGAAAAGGTTGAATCTTTCAGAGATTCAATCCTTCTTCCTAAATGAGGTTTGGGAAAGGAAGACGTATTACATACAGATCCTTTTCGTGTTGTGTGGTGTTTATCAGTGGGCTACAACCTTTTAGGTGTTTTTTTAAAGGTTGCTAAGTTTGGAGTGGATACCTTTGTTGGTATGTAAGTCTGTTTGCTTTCTAGTGATTGGAATTTGTGAGGGTTTTTTTTTCATGTTGGGCACTATATCTAAAAAGCTATTACTGTTATAGAAATAGAATTTGAGACATGGTTAAGTTTTGTATTCATAGAGAAAATGCTTGATGAGGTCCCAGGTGTCTGTAGTGCTGAGTTCTTTGAAGAGTTTATTTATAGTTCTTCAGGCATGGCACCCAGAAGTAGCAGGCGCACTTGACATGAATCATTGCGTTTTTCATGTCCCTTCTTAATGGTCTTCCAAAATCCATTGATAGGAGCGGTGCACTCTTTCTACAGTGCACTGTAGAATAAGACCACTGAGCTCAAGCCTGTTTTCTCCCTAAAGGAGGGAGTAATGTCTCACCACCTTGAGTAGGATCCATCTGATGCAGTGGAAAACAGGAGGAGAGCTGGCGTTCAGGGTAGTACCTGTATTAAGGTTCAATAGCCTACCTTTATTTTAGTTTTTCCCGCTTCTCTAATTTTACAACGTTATTATATAAAATAATCCCTCTGTGTTTGTATATAAATGTATAGGTACATAAAAGTGTATATAGGTGGATACAGATATTTGTATGTGTATAGATTTATAGCTTTTTAGGAGTAGAAACTAATTTCCTAGAGTAAGCATAGGCAAATTTGAGAGTTGCTGTCCTACCAGGTCACTGTTTTGTGCTCGACATTGATAGTGAGGATAGTTATAAGCATGTTTCAAGACAATGAAGAAATCTCCTGAAAGATCTCAGAAGTCTGTGACACTGCACAATACAGAATCATTTCTTATTCTAGTTAGAATCCAGCTGTGTCATGAAAGGGTATAACAACTGGCTGGTAATTATTATTGTTTTATTCCCTACTCAGCCAGATGAGATTAGAAATAAATTTGCCGTGTATGTTGGTGTTTCTTTTTTATAAATCGAGTATTGCTAGTGATAAGCATTTTTGTGATCTTTAAAAATTAATGTTTAACACAGTTTCACTTGTCTGTCAAATGCTAATGCAGTACATGCAGACCTGTATGTATTTATACATATGCCAGTGCATGTGTTAGTACAGTTTCTATTCTGTCTGTGGTGTATTGAGCAGTTTTTAATTTAATCTTTTTTTTTTTTAAACAGAATATTTTTACAAATCATACCTTGGATGTGAATGTAAGATGGTTAGCTGTGCTGTACTTTAAAAATGGAATTGATCGCTACTGGAGACGAGTTGCACCACAGTAAGTTCTGATTTTATTCCACTTCACGTTCTACAGTACGTTCTGTTACACATGCCAAACTGGAAAAGAGCAAATTCCTTGGCTGATAGAAGTTACTTTAGAATTCATGGTGAAACTGATAAAATGTTTCAACATTAGGACTCACTTATGAACCTGTCTGTTTTCATATTACTTCTTACAGCTGTGTTCCTGTTTCACTTTTAAAAACTGAGTTAGAATGCTATTTCATAGAAACTAGAATTTTTAAATGATGTGATAAGCTTTGTAAAGTAAACACCTGGATTTTCTGATAGTGGCAGATGTGAAAGGCAGGAAGTCTGTTGGAGAGATTATTAAGGAGACATTTCATTTAAGCTGATAAGTAATTCATATTGAATATGTACGCGAGAGAGGAGATGTAGTTATTGTGATGGCAAGTTCTGGTCTTCATTTTCTTTTGTTCTGATATGTGGGTTCTGAAAGTTCTCCAAAGAAGCTAAAAATCTAACCAGTATTCTTGAACAACGAATCTGATAGCCTTCTGTGAAGGCATGACTGGCTGGGTAGATGAGGAGAGAGCAGTGGATGTTGTCCACCCTGACTTCAGCAAGGCTTTTGACATTGTCTCCCACAACATCCTCATAGGCAAGCTTAGGAAGCGTGGGTTAGATGAGTGGACAGTGAGGTGGATCAAAAACTGGCTGAATGGCAGAGCTCAGAGGGTTGTGATCGGCAGCAAAGAATCTAGTTGGAGGCCTGTGACCAGTGGTCTTCCCCAGGGGTCAGTGCTGGGTCCAGCCCTGTTCAACGTATTTGTCAATGGCCTGGATGAAGGGACAGAGTGTACCCTCAGCAAGTTTGCTGACGATCCAAAGCTGGGGGGAGCGGCTGACTCACCAGGAGGCTGTGCTGCCGTTCAGTGGGACCTGGACAGGCTGGAGAGTTGGGCGGAGAGGAACCTGATAAAGTTAAATAAGGGCAAGTGTAGGGTCCTGCACCTGGGGAGGAACAACCCCATGTGCCAGTACAGGCTGGGGGTTGACCTGTTGGAGAGCAGCTCTGCGGAGAAGGACCTGGGGGTGCTGATTGGTAGAGCAGGTGTTGGCTTTGGAGGTGAGTGGTATTTGCTGCCTCTTGAAGGAAAGGACTGGTTTTATACACGTGTTTTTTTCAGTGGAATGCTAACTCAAGTCTATCTGCTTTCCTGAGCAATCAATTTTCAGAAAATCTAAGGGAAAAATCATACCATTGACATTTCTGACCTTTGCCAAATGTAGCTGAAATTTGCCAGGTAGTTTGAAGAATTAGGAGAATTGGAGAAGGGTTTGTGCAGGCAGATAATACGTTCATAGAGCCTTAATTCCTTAGTAAATAGATGGTTTCTTTTACAAGAATTTATCTTGAATGTTTATGTACTTGTGGAGAACTTTCAGTCTCCCAAGAACTTTCCAAATAAGTTAAATGCTTCTGTTGTGGCATTGAGCTGAAGTTAGTTTCTGATGTTAGTTTCAGATGAATCAAGGAGAACTAGCTTTATTCATCTGCTGGGCATTCGTGGTTTCTCAGCTGCTACTACTACAAAGCAGGAAAATGTTGAGATTGTGAATTCTTTGGACAGTACAGAGGTTGAGTGTTTCATTCTATTGAAATACATAGCTATGGAACAGTGAATACAAACAGCTTTTTTATTTTAAGAAAAAAGGAGCCTTCTGAAAATATTTTGCTTTTTGCACATGTTCGCTGACAGCTGTCTGTCCTGTTGCTGCTACTTGTTCTCCACATGCCTGGGACTTAAAGCAGTGCTTTCCTGTGAGAGTGGTTTTAGAGATGAGCCTGTGAACTTTCTCTGTCGTGCTTTCTCAGGCAGCTTTCCATGTTGCCGTGGGGAAGAGCCTGGGGTTGCCGTAGCCTGTTTTCAGGCACGGTTAGGCCTATTTTTTGAAATTGTTGCCAGCCTTCTCGAAAGGTGCTCTCAGTTTATGATTTTGCATCTGGTTGTGGTTTCTTCAGAAATGGCTTTTCTTGAATTCGAGTGTTACTAAGAGTTCATTTTCTTGAACATGTTTTTGACTTCACAGGTAATTGATGTCAAATCCTGTCTTTTGTGGTCTTTGTTCTCTGATTTGGCAACTTTAATAATATGTCTCAAGTCCATGTTTTTATTTGTTTGAATGATAACTATAGCTCATCAGATATGGATTTCTGGTTTATGGAATACTAGACTTTTTTTTTAAAAAGCTCCAAAGGAACTTTTTAAGTATTTGGATATGCATTTTCCTATGCCGCAAACACACAAAAACGGCTGGAAACTTTGCGAATTGTGAACAACTGCAACATGAATACTTAGAAGTTCGTCCCTAGAAGAACTGGCTTTGATTTTTGGTTTGGTGTAGTTCGGTGCTGCAGGGAAATGAACGGTGCGCCTTCTTCGTGGCCTCCAGCCCGCAGCCCGCCCCTACTGTCCGCCTGGAGCCCTGGGCCTCCCTCGCCCGCCGTGCGTCGGGGCGGGACGGCGGCGGTGCTGCCCGCGGTGGGGCCGGTGGCTCCGGCAGGGGGCGCGCGGGCCGGTCC
>VZSC01009432.1:79545-101153 GCA_013398225.1 Steatornis caripensis
CTCAGCGCGGAGGCCCCCGCCCGCCCCCGCGCGGCCGCTAGCGGGCCTGTCGTTAGCGTGGCGCGGGAGACCGCTTGCGTCAGCGTCCGTTTCTTGGGGTTTTTTTCTGTCATCACTCTGTACCGACTTTGCTTGTCATAAGCTTCTGTATTTGAGGCGTTCATCATGATGAGCCTGTTTTTTTTCGCTCGTTTCGTTTGCGATGGCAAAAGCTTAATTGCAGCGGTTTTGTTCATAGCGAGTAACGAACTGAACGCTTGCTCTCAGAATATGTGTATGACATGTCTTAATTACTTTCTGATAATAATAGTGAAAGGGCCTCATGAGCTCACAAACGAGGTAAATGAAATGGTATAGTGGAACAGTTTTGGTTGTTTTTTTTTTTCTTTACAAACCAGGTTTTTAGCTGCTTTCTGTTATCCCCAAAAGCAAGTTATTATACAAGCTACATTTTATTGAGATTACATTTCTGAATTGTATTAATAGTAGTTTGCAAGTTCTAGAAACCACTCGGGGTATGCCTGTATGTGTGGAAATTATATACTGCATTTTTGTATTACAAACAAAAAAAAAAGTACTGTAGAAATTTATTTCCCTGCAACATCGTCTAGCGGCTTTAGATTAATAACTGCAATAGTTCCCTGCAGAAAAACTCTTACTGTTTCAGAAATCTTCGTAAACTTTACCCAGAATGTTTTCAGGCATAATTTAATTTTGTGTAAAAATGTCTTAAAGCCTCAGTCCTCGTAAGAAAAGTCATTTAAATGTGGTTCCTGAGCGCTATGAATTACGTTTGAAAATAAGACTTAGTGTGCAGTTCTGAGTCACCAGTCAAACAGCAATTTGCCCCCCTTGTGTACTATACTTGGAATGGTAAGTCTTTGTTTTAGGAAATAGTGAGTACTTGTGTTACATACGGGGCGGGGGGGAAACGTGAAAACTAGAATATTGTTGCAAATGTTTGATCTTAGGGTAAATCCTTCATCTGCTTTTTACTATTTTTAGATGTCTGAGGTCAGACAGCAGGAAGTGGTTGTATTGTTGTGTTTAATCTTCTTAATTTCCAACCACTAGGCTTCATTGAAATGTGATGATTACATGCGTGCTTCTAAATCATTGCAATTTAGATTTAGGCAAAGCAATTTTCTCTGAACAGCCTTGCCTGATAACTGAAGTCTTTTTATGTACAAGAAACGGCTTTCTGGGTGCTATCAGTAAATGAAAGTGGATTTTTTTTTTTTCTGGTTTTATAATCTGTAGATACCAACAAAGCATTTATAAAAGCAGTTTGTTATTTTTCGTACCTTGAACTTAAGAGAAAATTACCTGGATCATATAAAGTCTGAAGTAGTGCAGGAGTGATATGTTACTGTAACTTGTAGTCTTGAACTGATCAAGGTCACTTAAAAGGAATTACAAAGATAGCGTAAAGCGTCACATGAATTAAAGTTAACCTTTATGGCTGAGAATTTATCCTTCTTACTAGTTTTCCTTGGAGACAATATAAGTATGTTTTTCATTCAAAGGTATAGTTTTCAAAAAAGATCCATATTTTTAAGTGTAGCTATATAACTTGCTTGTAGAAAAGGATTTGTAGTAGAAAAGGATTACTACTTTTGCAAAAATAGCAATCATCTGATACCATGATTGCCTTGTACTGGGCACCTTTTTGTCATTATCCATTAGTATACGTGGGCAAAGTCATGCTCGAGTCATGAGTTGCCACAGTAGCAACTGTGTATTAACTGTCTAATGACAATCACTTTATAGTTTGTACAGTTTTACTTCATTTTCCTAATATATCTGGGTGCCTTTCTCTGTAAACTTTCTCTTTTGCCATTTGTGTTTACAAAGGTCACATCAACACCTGAGGTTAAAAGGCCTCATAAATGTTAATCTGTTTCACCATTCCCTCTCTTTCTAAGTATCTTTGGGATGTTGGAAAAACAGGGGATGTTATCTTGATAGTTTATCAAACTGAAATGCCTTAGTTTCAAGAAAATGGTGTATAGAAGTAATCTTTATCCAGACAAACACAGATGCACAAATGGAAATGATCATTTAACTTCTGTGTCTAGTAATAGAAAATAATTCTAAATATGAGTTAATAGTTGTTTTTTTATTGAAAATCAAATAATTTTCTAATAATTATATCCTGACAGTGCTCTTTCTGAAGAAGAAAAAACTACATTGCGTGCTGGACTTATCACCAACTTCAATGAGCCAGTGAATCAGGTGAGTGGTGAATGATTAATTATTACTCTCCCAGCATACGCGTGTATTGGTATGTAATTAGCCTTCTCTCTTTACAAAGTATTAATAATAATAATAATAATAATAATAATGAAATTGACAAGTTGCCATTTACGTGTTGCCTTTGAGACAGATCTTTATGTTGAAGTGAGATCTTTTTCCATAGATCATAATTCAACGTGTTTTGCCTCTGGTTTGTTTTGTGTTGCAGTGGCAGTTCGTGTTGTCCGTTGCTGTTTATGCAACCATTTGGTGAAATGGTTCAGGGAATGGATGTAGCTCAAAAATAACCTTCTCTCCCCACATGATTTTTCTTTTTTCAGCTGTATCTGTTCTCTGATCTGAGTTCCAGTATAGCCATACAAGGAACAGTGGTGGTGGTGTAGCAGCAATGAGCTGTTGAGAATGCTGCTGTGTAAACCCACGGAAGCAGTACCGCAGTCACATGTCTAATCACAGCATTAATGAATTTATCTAGGCATAATAAAGCTTCAGTATGATAGTGTTGTGTCTTACATAAACTGACTAATTTTAAGCTACTCTCTTGATTAGAATAAGTATTTATTGCTAAATTGAGTACAGAGCTAATGTTAGGGGCTCAGAATATGCATATGCTAGATGAATCAGTCTTCCTTCTGCTAATTTATTCTTGCTCATGTAAGTATAAGATTCTGCAAGGAAGTATTTGCTAATGTTTTAAGCTGGGTCTTAAAGAACTTTTCAAGAAAATACAGAAATTATTTGTATAAGGTAAAGCTTAAAAAAAAAAGGTAGAGCAAACAAACTTCCATTCTGCAGACAGTTCAGTTTCAACTTTTCAGGATTCCTTGATGGGATTAATGTTATTTGTAGGATTAGAACAAGGTATCAAAATTTTGGGTAATTTAGTCTTTGTAGAAGACCTTTGTGCAATGGCAATTTTTACTAGAATTTAAAGTTTTTATTTCAAATGCCATTTTTAAAATGCAGGTCAACATAGAAAATATCTTTACATTTGTAGGGCAAGTGTAGCTTCAATGTAATTTTGTGACCAAATACTAATTGTTTCTTTTATTTCAACCAAAAAAGAACTATGAAGTATGTCATGTTGGACTGTGAAGTGTGTGTCATTTATGCTACTACTAAGTAGTATAAAATTTATCAAATATTAATTTTCAAGTGGTTGTATGATACTCAACGTTTCTAAAAAGCTAATGTTAACTGTGTTGTACATAAAACTTGTTATCAATAATTTTTCCATATCTCCATTAGTACTTAATGAGTTTGCCTGCTAAGACAATAGTATGGTGTAATTTATAAGTTTCACTGCTGATGAACAGTTCTACAGTTCTGGGTTTTGGTAGCGGAGGGGCTTGTGTGAGAAGCTGGCAGAAGCTTCCCCCATGTCTGATACAGCTAATGCCAGCCAGATCAAAGATGGACCCGCTGCTGGCCAAGGCCGAGCCCATCAGCCATGGTGGTAGCGCCTCTGGGATAATGTATTTAAGAAGGGTAAAAAGCCGCTGGGCAATGGCAATTGCAGCCAGAGAGAGAAGTGAGAATGTGTAAGAGGAACGACTCTGCAGACACCAAGGTCAGTGAAGAAGGAGGGAGATACGGAGCTTCAGGTGCCGGAGGAGAGACTCCTTCACAGCCCGTGGAGGTCCACGGTGGAGCAGATCTCCACCTGCAGCCTGTGGTGGAACCCATGCCAGAGCATGTGGATGCCCAAAGGAGGCTGTGACCCCGTGGACACCCCATGCTGCAGCAGGCTCCTGGCAGGAGCTGTGGCCCGGTGGAGAGAGGATCCCACACTGGAGCAGGCTGTTCCTGAGGGACTGCACCCCATGGGAGTGACACGCGCTGGAGCAGTTTGTGAAGAATGGCAGCCTGTGGGAAGGACTCATGTCGGAGGGGTTCGTGCGGGACGGTCTGCCTTGGGAGGGACCCCGTGCTGAAGCAGGGGAAGAGTGTGAGGAGCCCTCCCCGCCTGGGGAGGAAGGAGCCATAGAGACAATCTTTGGTGAACTGACTGCACCCCCCATCCCCTGTCCCCCTGCGCCGCTGAGCGGGGAGGAGGGGGAGACATCGGGGTGAAATTGAGCCCAGGAAAAAGGGAGGGGTGGGGGGAAGGTGTTTTAAGATTTGATTTTCTTTGTCATTATCCTACTCTGAGTTGATGGGTAATAAGTTGATTTCCCCAGGTCGAATCTGTTGTGCCTATGACAGTAATTGCTGAGTGATCTATCCCTGCCCTTATCTTGACCCACGAGCCTTTCGTCATGTTTTCTCCTCCCTGCCCAGCTGAGGAGAGGAGTCACAGAGTGGTGGGCTCCTGAGATTCAGCCAAGGTCAGCTCGCCACAAATAATTAAGACTCCCATCTCTTCCTTGCAAATGTTGATGTCAGTTTTCTGAATCGATTCTTCTCCCAACAGAATAATAATAGAAAAAAAATAATAAAATATATACAAAACCAATATGGAGCTACCCCGATGATGATCTCATCACCCGGATGCTGCAGGGCAGGCCCTGGGAAAGTCTTGGGCTAGACTCAGCAGCAGATGGGAACTGCACAGATTGAGATCAAAGGCAAAAGAGCTGGACAGAGTCCTCCTCAGACGCTGGCTGTAGAAGAAGAGAGAATGACCGTTGTGATCCCTCAGCTTTATACTGAGTGTGACGCGTATGGGGTGGAGTACTGTGTTTGGTCAGGTTTGGGTTACCTGTCTGGTCCGCTCCTCCCCGCAGGAGGGTCGCAGGTTTGACCCCTTTTCTGGTCTTTCATTTCTGGCGGAGAAGTTGAGCAGAGCCAAGCATTGACCTTGTTTTCCATAGGAATAAGTATAAGCAAGAGCCTTTCTGCGTAACTTTCCTACCTTGTTCCAGCACTAACTATGAATATCGAGGGTTATCACTACTAGAAACAGGCACTGAGAAACACACTTAATTTCAGAGAGTGCAGGCACTTAGAAGAGACTTAACTGAAAAGTAAAATTACTAAAAAGAGAACTGGTTCTGTCCTAGCTCAGACCAGGACAGAAGGCATGGCTGTTCCCTCTTATGCCCATAAGTTCCATGGATTCCTTTTGATAGCATAAGAAGGTGACTTCTTCACTAAGATGGAAGTGTGGTGGTAGTTGTAAGAGTACATTGAAGGTGAGACTCTGTGTCATTAAGGTTTTGCATTCAAGGACCTTTTCAATATAAATGGGCTGAGAACGGGGGAAAAAAAGAACATGAAGTTTTGGGATATTTGAGGGGGGGTTATGAGAGACTATACAAAATTTATTAAGGAATGTTTAGTGGGAGGAAGTTCTTGAGCAACAAAGTGAGAAATAGACAGAAAGAAGGTATAAAATATATAAAAAGGGTCAGTTGTGTAAACCACGGCTGGTCGGTCCCTGTGTCTGAGCAAAACCTGCACCTAATCACCACGGTCTGTCCTGTCTTCTAATTGAATCCTGTAACAATCTTTCTGTGTAATTTCACTCTGCAGTGTGTGCGTGTTGCAAAGATGACGTACCAGCTACTGGCAAGACTGGTGCGAGTGGGATTTGGTGCCAGCAACCAAAGTCAGGTGGTGGGGGTGGTGTAGGTGCCCCTGTCCTGCAGTGTGAGGATTTGGAGCAAGTGGGAGTCTCAGCTTCAGCCATTGCAATGGGCCCGCGGCTTACAGGCACGGGTGCCTGGGGGAGGGAACGTCTCTGTCTGAAGGCTAAAGCTCAAATATAGCAGAAATAAAGGTAATATGTATTCAGCAGTCTATGTTTGTTTGTAGAAAGCAGTAGAAAAGATAAACAAGTAAAAAGTGGTTCCCAAATATCTGTTTCTTCATTTATGTGATTTCTAGAACAAATACATTTAGTGGTCATTATGTAAAATATAATGAAGGTAGCTAGCTTCTCATTTTGTGTAAATATTTACTATAAACATAAAATGGAAGGCTTTTTTTTTCTCTGTGTATGGGCATTCGGCAGACTTAAAAACAGTTTGAGAAAAAACACAAAAATCTAGCAATCCATGCTATTTTTTTTTAATTAATCCGTTTTTATTTGGCTGTTAATTTCTGCATTGTACATTCCCTGAATGATCTTTGGCTTTGTGGTGTCTGTGTTCTATTTTGCCTTTTTGCAGATAGCAACTCAGATCTCTGTACTGATTGCTAAAGTTGCCAGGGTGGACTGCCCAAGGCAATGGCCGGAACTTATACCCACTCTTCTAGAATCTGTGAAAGTCCAGGATGATCTTCGACAACACAGAGCACTACTTACCTTTTACCACGTTACAAAGACCCTGGCATCCAAACGGCTTGCTGCAGATAGGAAACTTTTCTATGATGTAAGTAATGTGATGCAATATTGTAGAGCATGCAAACCACTTATTGTCCATGCTTGCCACTTCCCATCATCCGCTGGCAGTGTACTGATGGCACGTATGTTGACCTTAATGTCAGCCTTTGAAACAGAAGTGCACTTCCTTTGGTGAGGGTTTGTACAATACGAAATTACTGGAAGTCAGTTTCTAGATGAAATGTCTATTAATTTTGAACACAGCTTGAGTGTTGTAATAACATTTTAAGAAGCAGAGCTTCATCTACAGAGTAATAGCTGCGTATCAGCTGCATGTTACCATGCTGTACAGCAAATCTTCTTATATATGGATTTGCAGTGTTTTTTGGAAGTGTGTTCTGAATTTATAATTCAATATAATCTTTTAAAAATACTGGGTTTTTTTGTTTCCATGCAACAGTATTTTTGGCTTTTATCATCAGCGGGAATGTGTTTAAGGTTTTTCCAGATCAGCTTCTTTCTCCAGGTTAATGAAAAGGCAAGATGTGAATGCACATGCCGGATCTTTTCTCATGTAGCTTACATTCTCCATTGTAGGAATCCACTGATTAGAACACATTGGCTATAGGCTATTGCATCTCCAATCCTGTTTTGAGATAGGCAATGATGTACAATTAACTGAATTTAATGAGTTAAACATCTTTTCCAAACATGTTGCATTTGAATTTTCAAAATTTTATTTTATTCCTCTATTTTAAAGATAAAAGATGATAGCACAGATAATGAAGACTATTTCTGGTTTACCTATTTATCTATGTAGAAAAGATTTTCTGGCTATGTAATCATTAAGGTGAAATTTTAATTGTCAGGAGTCTGAGGAACTGAAGGCTGTAATAGCACAGCACTGAAACACTGGTATGTTACTGTGAGATGCAGTGTGGAGGAACAGTGTTTTCTGTCTGCCATGTATAGGTATGGATGAATATAATCTCTGTATAGGAAATTTTTGTTTGTAGTTTGAAATCTGTTAGGCCATTATACATAATCTGGATGATTGAACAATACAGGTTTTGGTATGTTCACAGGTATTAATTCCAAAGCAATAAAGAGCAGGTGAGATAATGACTTGTTTTGTAGGCTAAATCAAGATGTTGTTTATACAGCCTGGTTATGCAGCTGAAAGTACTGTTAATGCTCAAGGATATAGCAAAAAAATTAAAAACCCAATCCCAAAGCACTACCTTCATAAAATAGCCAAATCCATACCATATCAATACAGGGACACAAAGGAATTTATAGGTCATAAGGTCCAGTATTTGGTGTCTAACAATGTCTAACAGGACCTTTGCTGTATTTCCACCATCTTACCAGTTTCATAAACAGCTCAGTTACCTTTTTTTGTGGTTTCAATAAGTTTGTGTGAAGCTTTTTCCTTATGGAACACCGTTTTTCCAGCATGATAGTTCCTTTGTATATTCTTTTATTCGTAGAGTGAGACAACTTCAGACATGTGAAGAAAAGTCTTTCTTTTTTTTTTGTATTGGTAAGGCACTTCTTGTCAAAAATGTAATTGATGTTTCATTTTAGTAAGCGTACTTTTCAAGCAGACTTTTTATGCTTAAATATTGTTTTTTAACTTGTGGATATATTCAGCATCTGAAATTCCTCTGTCATCTGATTTGATGCAAATGAAAATTTTCAGTGCATCCTGTTTCACTGTGTTGAGAACACTGTATGTTCACAGTTTTTTGAACTTTAGGTGGGAAAAGGATTTCTAAGTATCTGGCACTGTAGGGTTCATATTTAAGGATTCACTTTTTTTAATAATCGCAAAACTGGGTAATTTTGAAGTTGGCTGCTTCTGTCTCCTGGTGAAGGGAATTCACATTTGTTGGATGGTATGTGACTTCTCTGTGACAGTCAAAACCCCTTTTTTATGGAACATAGCCATTTGAAGCCCAAAGTTGTAAAAGCTTAAGTAACAAATTGCAAATTTTCTTGATACTTCCAGATAAGTAGTTACAGTTTCAACATTTTTTTTTGTACAACTTCGGAAACACTTGATAAGCTTTTCATGTAATATGGTACTTGAAGATTACAAGGTCATGCTTACAGATAAGTCATCCCTTCTTGAACTCTGTTACCTGAGCTTTAAAAAGAAAAATATTGGATGACATACCGATTGTAACTTGTACACTAACTTATAGCTTATTTATAACTTCGTCTTTCCAGTGAATAGTACAGTTATAACTACATGAACGATGTTCAAGGTAGAATCAGCTGCTGTAGTATAGATGGAAAAATACAATATCTGGCTACATACCATTGGTAATATGCTTATAAATATTTTCTTTTGAGCCTGTTTTTCTGGACTTAGTCTATTAAATGAGGATGGTGGCTTTTGAAAGTAAAACTAATGAGGGTTTTTTTTCTATCTAATAAAAAAGTATTGTGACTTTTAGAAAGAAATTCGTTGCATGTGTTAAAACCTGTAGTGTTTGGATTTTTTTGTATAATAGCACATAGCCATGTAGCACATATTGGAGAACTGATATAATGAATTTACTGCAAATCAGCGAAAATATTGGTTACAGGTTTTTTCCCCTGACTCATTTTGCTTTAATCTTTCGAGTCTTCATGTTGCTTCTTGGCGCTGCTTTTGAAAGAACGCTGTTATATTTTTGCAGTTTATCTGAAAAACTTTTCTTTCCTGAAAATGAAGTTCCGTGCAACTTCTATCTTAGACTAGAAACACTTTTCTTTACAGTTCTGCCATACAGTACAGGGAGGTTTTGGGTACCTTATCTGCTACTGAATATACACATTTCAGTTTTGTCTCCCTGTTGAACTTCAGTGAGGGTTTTTATGATTGTTCTGATCTCTTTGCTGCTTTGGAGATTGCTGAATCTTTGAAATATGGTCATAAATAGGAATCTTGAATAGGATTCCTCATGATTATTGGCAGCCTACAAAATCCAACATTGGAACAGGTCTGCCATCTTTGCTGTTGCTGTTAATATTCATCATGAACGGTTTTCATTTATTAGTATATTTCATATTTATTCTTTAGCTTGAGTGTCTTTTTACCACCACCAGCACTCTTTGCCTATTTTACTGGCTAGAGGAATGTAAGGCAGCCAAGTCCCATGACTAGGTCTTTAGGTCCTGCAGTAATACAATTTATAATTGCTATTTGAATGATTTCAAATGTAAAAATGTGGTGGGTCCTTCTGATGGATACTGTGTGTATTTGTGGTTCTGTCTCTTCAGTTTTCGATGAGGTAATTATTGTTTTAAATTTTCTAAGTATTAAGGTACACTGATCTGATGACAAACCAATGGATTTATCCAGAGTATATTGTACTATTAGGACTATTATTGCTGCTTTGAATTGCTTTTGTTTGATTGGTTTTTGTTTATTTGTTTGGGGTTTTTTAATCTGATACTTGTTACTGTTATTGTTAGAATTAGTGTATTGCATTTAAAAGACACCTCGCCCCAGTACCTAAAGTCAACCTTTAAAACGTGAGTAGGTTGAATCTATTGATAATTGTCCAGCGATGTGTTTTTGCAACTCCACAAACACGTCATTGAATAATTATCATGAGTTTCCCCTGTCTTACCTTTACCCAGTCAAAGAAACCAAATAAACAGGTCATATGTGCTTTTGATTCCATTGACATAACATGTAGTAGACTGAGTGCAGTTTCTTCCTTAGCTATGAAGCTCTTAAGGGCTACCATAACTCAATGAGATATTCTTTATCTTCTGTTTATACTTCACATATCTTTATCAGGTAAGCATTGTTTGGAAACTGTAATGTGAATTAAGTTTGAGATTTGTTTAGTGCTAGCTGTTTAAAATCTATTTGTCATTCTGTATTTTAAATAATTCGAAGCAAAAAGTCAACAAAATAAAATCAGTTTCAGTGTAGGCATTGTTCAATATTTTTTATTAGAGATAGGCATATAAATGCTAACTGTGGCAGAGTAAGCTGATTCAGATATTAGCTATGCTGTAAGACAAACAGTTTTTAAGTCATGTGGGAGAGAAAACGATGAGGAGAACTGATAGTTTTTTGAAGCCTCTTACCACATTATAGAGCTGTAGCTGTATTTAGTGAAAACCAGATAAGAAAGGAGGCCTAAATAGTTATCTTCAAAGTGGTAGAGTCATAGACCAACTAGTCAGGGAAACAGATGAGTATGTCATAACATCTTCAAGTTAAGACAAGGTGTTTTTCTTGGATCACTACAACTCAGTAAAACAAAGCAGCAAGCGAAATACTGTGGCCTGTGATATACAAGAAGATAGATTGAATAATTTAACAGTCCAAACTGGCCTTTAAATTTTCAGATTTTTTTTAATGCTATAGCCAAATTCAGGAAATCAAATAATATTGTTGGTCTTTTTTCCTTTGCAGCTTGCATCAGGTATTTATAGCTTTGCGTGTTCCTTGTGGAATCATCAGACTGATATGTTCTTACAGCAAGTTTGTACAGGGGATGAAGCTGCAGCCACAAATTCTCTAGAAAGAACCTTGTTGTCATTGAAAGGTAATAATATAGAATGATATTAAATGTAAAGAATCAAGCAAGTTTCTTCACAGTGAACAATTAAGACTTCTTTGGTAAAGAGTTAGTATTCTCTTAACAACGCCATGCCCATTGGGAAAACCAATAATGTTGATTTATTTTACCTGTGCCAGTAGCAAGGCAGAAGCAGGATTGTTCACATGGAATGGGGAGAAGGTACTCTTATTTCTTAGTATGTACCATTCTGATACTCATGTTGCAGGAAGTCAAAGTCTAGGAGCTGGAGAAGTGGAGGGCATAAAAGGATGCTTTTTTATGCTTGATGTAATTTAGGCTTGCATCTGTTTATCTTTAGGCACTTCACTGAGGAAGCTGAGCTATGAATTTTGTTGTGTTAGGTTCACCTTGTCTTCAGCGAAGAGGTAGCCTTAGCAGTCAGTTTAGATTTTAGGTTGATACTCAAGTACTTATCAGTGGGATGAATACGTACCCTTACTGTAGTTTGCTGCTTTGAAGAATTTGTATGTTCCTGTCTGGTGCTTTCAATGTAGATGATACCAGTCTCGATTTTTTTTTCGGAGGGTGCAGCTTGCAGCTTCTCTGGGCTACTGGTGGTGATAATCCTCAGAAAATTCGTAAGACGGCTTATGGGCCCCAGTTGACTGTGCTTGGCCCTTTTCCTGCTGCAGAACCTTTCAGAGGTTGAATACTTATTGCTTTTGCAGAATTCTTACTGATTCAGTAATTCTTGGAGGTTTCTTCATGATTTTACACATTATGTACTTGATTTTAAAGTAATTTAAACAAAACTAGATTGATGCTAGGTATGGTTGAGACATCCAAAGGCCCAAAATATTTTATTTTTTAATACGGAGAGTTGGAAGAAAGGCACAGCAACTGTAACTGTGTTCTGAAATCTGTTGGAGCAGGGGCTAAGAAATATCTACACAAGTCAATTTTTTTTTTTCCTAGTGCTTCGTAAACTGACAGTCCACGGGTTTGTAGAACCTCATTGGAGTGTAGAGGTGATGGTAAGTGACATATATCTGTTTCTAGTTCTAGATTAGAAATCTTTCATGTTAATTCCAGATGTTGTTACAGCTATGTTTAAAAATCATTGAAAGGCATGTATTTGTGTTATGTAAAGGAAGACAAAGTAACATGCTCTCAGAATTGTCCTCCCATCAGTTAAGAACTCATATCCTAGATAGATCCTAAGCTCTGTGACACTAACGGCATGATGTTTAAAAAAATAAAAGGTACCTGTTCCAATTTACATGTCACATGATAATGACACCGCTGTTACCTACTGAAAGATGTTTTATATGTACTCTCCCTATATGTACATTATTTGAAGAGGATATTTTCATTTAATGATTAATGTAATGGTGTGTTTTTCCTGTCAAATTCTGTTGATAGAATTTGTCTAATTGATATGAAAGCCTGTGGTATGCAGCCCATCTAGGGGGAAAAAAGAAAAAGAAGGGAGAAAGAAACTTGAGTATCTCCCTTAACCCCAAACACTGCTTGCTTTGCTGGAGGAATTGGAGACCTACATCCTAAACTAGGAAGCTGAGAACAGGAAAGAACTGGATAAGCAGATTATAAAGCATATGTCTATATTTACCTACACCTCCTTCTGTTAGAGATGCTATGCTGTCTGTGTGGTACTAATAAGGTCGGTTTGGGTCATGTCTGTAGTAAGGTAGCTAGCTAATTGTTTGTTTCCTGAGGAAATTGTTTGTCCAAAATAATAAATCATTTCAGTTAAAAATTATTACGTGATGTCTGAGCTAGTAATACATCTGAACTGACTTCAGTTTGACTCAGCTTTTTTCTCATAATACAGTGCAAAACAAACTTCATCTTTAAAAGACACATATACTTTTATATTTTTCAGGGTTTTCTACATGCAGTGTTTGAACGGCTAAAACAGTTTCTGGAGTGTAGTATGTATCTGGATATTTTTCCTTGTATTGCTTGTTAAATATTAGAAGCTGGATGAAAACATAATACAATTTAGTGCATCATCCATAAACATTTAAGTGAAAGGTATTTTTTGTAAGTGCAAAGCTGTTAATTTAACTGCTGTTGAAACTGCCAGAAAAGACTTCAGTAAAAATGTCCTTTTATATTGATAGATTAAAACCCCACCAAAATTATACTTGTTGTGATAATGCAAACTAAAAAAAAAATCTTAAGCAATGAATTGAGAAAGTATGCATATTAAAATATGTAGATGGTACTAAAACCCAGAGTTTTCTTCTTTGGGAGAGTTTTATGTTTTTTCTTTTTCCTGGAGTTTGCCATATATTTTGGCGTCAAATGAGAAATAAAGACCACATTCAGTTCTGTGTGCTTCATAACTGGAAGAGTAGTAGTCTGAGACAGTCAACAGAAAGAGAAGCATAATTGGGAAGTGTTAGGGGTTTTGCAGGGAAGTTACCTGAAGCAAGCAAAAAGGAGATGTTTGGCAGTGTTGTGTCTGAGCTCAATCCTTTTTGCTTGCTTGTAAACTTGTACTAGACCTGGTGCAAGCCATTCATTCATCTGAAGCCTGTCAGGTCATTCTTTCAGGATTCAGCAACTTGTTTTCTAAATGCCTAAACTGAGTAATGTATAGTATAAATATAGTATAAATGAAGGTACTTGGCTCAGGAGCCTGTACTTATATGAGAGGCGCTGATCTGGGCTCTAAGTCTCTGTTCTGGAAAAGATGGGAACTGCCTCTCCGTTCAATGCCAAAATAAAATAACATTTTTGCTCTTCTAAAATGCAGGCTTCTTTGCATGTAAATGTTTGCCCCTTATAACGTACTACAGGCAGTTTCTTCCTGGCCCTTCTTTCATTTTTGGCAAGATAGTTGCCTGGCTTTAATAGACTGAATCGAAGGCCATCCCATCCTGAAGCTTGGTGGTTACTGTAGTCCACTAGAACATGAGGACTGTGGGGCTCGAGGGTCCTAAAATAAGAACTGAGCTGAAGCTTCCCATTTCCACTTCTCTAATCAGTAAGTTGTTTTGCAAAAACAGGCATGACACCATACAAGATTAGAGTTTACTTTTATTGCATCGTGGTTTTTGACTATATGCCTTCATTATGGCTTTTTTTTAAAATAAAAGCTTTATCTGTTTTTTTATAAATTCAGAGTGTTTTCACATGTCCGTAATCAATTATTTTTTAAGGTAGAGTTTCTAGAAAAGCGTATATTATTATGTAGTAAAGATATACCATAGTTTTAATAAAAGGACATTTTCGTCTTTTCAGTACTTTCTTACTTCTTGTCTGTAGTAGCATTTGTTTGTATTATTTTAACTTTTATCATTGTGTTGTCTGTAATGATGTCCCAATTGTTTTATTCTGATCAGTTGCAGCACATTTCGCTGCAGCTGAGAGAAACAGTTAAAGATTTTTTTATTATTCTTTTTTTCGCCCAGTACTCATTACCTTGAATTTGACTTTGAATTTATCCTGCCATAAAACTTGTTTTCTGGCTGCTGTAATCCCTGAACTACAGATAAAACAACTTGTTCTCCAGTGTTAATTTTCTAGAACTTAGCTATCCAGAAAGAAAAGTCTGAAAAAATGATAGTTCTTAAATATCTGATTTACCAGGTAGAAATATAAGAACAGAAAACGTATGCAGAGATCGTCTAGAAAAGACTATAATTCTTTTCACTAAAGTGGTAAGTAAATTCTGCATTCAGTTACTGAACAGTTGACTGTTCTGGAGGAGCAGTCCCCATTCAGATATGTTTGTGCCTTAAAACCAATAGGTTTCAGATCTTTAAAGGAGGGAAGGTACTGCAACTTAAAACTTCTTTGTTATGAAATGTATTTTAAATTTTTTTCAAAAAAAGTGTGTCCTTTTAATCCTGCTGACATAAGCTGCAGGAGTGAAGAATATATTTTCTTAGCCCAGACAAAATTAAAGGTGTTCCATAAGTAAATTGCTTAGCTAGGATTTTGCTCAAAAGAGAACTCTGGAAGTTTTGCTAAAACATTGGTGCTAAAGCACTGGTGAATAAAGAAGAGATTAACTTTTCATCCTGTCTTTTAATAAGTAGTTAGATTGCTGTATCTAAAGCCCTATTAGTTGTGTTGAATAACTGGCTACTTTTGATTTACTGAAAGAAATCTATCAAAAAACTCTCTTACCCTCTGACTATTGTATTATATAATACATTTGGAGTTGTCAGCTAATTCTGTGCAACCATTAATTGCATATATTGTCAGAAGATAATTTTAGCATTGTTGCTTGTTCTTTTTTTCAAAAGTTATAAAATCTGCAGAGTTCCCATTGTTTTCAGATTTTGTTTTGAGGCCATGTATCTTATTTAAATATTCAGCCCAATTATCAGAGGTGGGAGGCAACTGTTGGCTTCACCAAAATTGAACTGAAGGTGCTCTGACCCAACACTTTTAGTCTTTGTCATAGTACTGCTTACTTTAAACTAACAAGGAAAGTATGTGAGGTATATACATCTTTTTTCATAGACCTGAAGAGAAAATACACTTTATTAATAGATTACCTACCACCTGTAGAAATTCAGATGCAAGAATTTAGGTTTAGGCGTTTTTGCAGTAGTAGAGGAGATGAAAGGAATTGACCAGTGCGTTCTAGACCACTAGCTGAAAAAGCTAAGCTGAAGAAGCAAGTGCTTGTACTGCAGTTGAGGGGGAGAAGAAAGAGTAAAAGTTCTAAAAGGGATGAATTATCTGCTAAAATGTTCAGGGTTTTAAGTGTTGCTGATATGTTTTATATATGGTGCTGCTAGCAAGCCGGTCTGGTTGAAATTAGTATTGTTCCTTAAACTTAAAAAAAGGTAATTTTGAACATGAAACAAGAATTTCAGGGCAAAATAATGCTTAGTTAACCATTGATACTGATATATTCCTGATTTCCTGTCTATGTTGTTTTCTTTTCTATAGTTTTATATAAATTTATGTTTGTTTTTGATGACTAGTTTATGAAAGCATTTAATAAGACTTGCACAAAAAGTAATTTGGTTTCTTTCTTGTTCTTCTTCTACTTCAATTTTTAGCTTTTGGACTTCCTGGATCAACATCCTTTTTCCTTCACCTCTTTGATTCAGAGGTCGCTGGAGTTTGCTGTAAGCTATGTTTTCACAGAGGCTGGTGAAGGAATTGTATTTGAGCGGTTTATTGTACAGTGCATGAATCTCATTAAGATGATTGTAAAAAATTATGCTTACAAGCCATCAAAAAATATTGAAGGTACTGCTGCTGTCTACTGAAATAATTTCTTACATCTTGAGAAACATTTTGATAGTCGTTCACAACAGTAAAACTCCTTTAAGACATATTTTTGAAGTACTTGATGTTTTAATAACGAGTAATGTATGCTTTTGTCTCTATAATTCTTATTTTGATGGTTAAAGTATTAATATGTATAGACATTGACTTGCTAAAGCAGTTTAAAATATACAAGGAGTATAAATATCTTTGTTGATTGTTTTCGTTTTCATTGAACTAATTTTTAAAAGTTTTGAGGTATGGAACTTGGTTTATTTTCATCAAATGGTTTGATGCATCTTTCCCTTGAGAAATGTTTGATAAAATGGGGTATTTGCTGTAATTGACTAGTGCCAGTTCTCTGAAATATGGAAACACAATGAATTTGACATGCAATTGAATATAAAGCATTTTTTATGTTTTGCTTTGTAGGACTCTGTTTCATTCTTAATCTTCATACACTGGTGTATGTACAGATAATGAAAAATAGAATCGAACTATATTAAAAAAACCTGAACCTTCTGCATTAGTTTGACTAGACATGACAGTTACTAGATAACTATTAGCGTTCTCTTTGAAATTTGGAAAAAAAAAGGTCATGATTGTACTGGTGTGTGTCAGAAAGATTACACAAACCCAGCATTTATAATTCTTCAAGTTATTCTTCAAATATTGATGTATTTCAGTGTTGTTCCATAATTTTATAATACATTAGAATGTCATAAATCCACTAATTATTAACAGAAATTTCTACTTTAAAAAGTTTATAGTTGTGTTTGAGTTTTTGAAATAGAAATGTGGTCATTTGAGACAAGAGGAGTATAGCACATGCTGAAAAGCTCTAGCACTTGTCTTTTTGAGAACTGTGTGATTAAAAAAATAAAATAGAAAATTGATTTTTCTTAATTTCTGACTGACATGGTGTTTGTGTTGGTTGTATAGCATACAGTATTTGGGTTTATAGCTGCTTTCTTTAACCACTGTTAACTCCTAAAAAACCCAAGTTATCTTGAAGATTGTATTTGGATATACTTTCTGAATAGGTATTAACAAAACTTGCTTTGAGTTCTGTGTGTTTTTAAAATCAATAATGCTAAATGAAAAAAAAAACCCAAAAGCAGCAGGTTAATAGTTTTTCTTTTCATCTACATAGTAGCTGAAAAGCACTATAAATACTTAGTGAAGCCCTAACAACCCTTCAGTCTAATTGTGCTGTTAGAGAACTCTCTTAAAATTAAATTAATTTGGGAGTTTAACTTGCTTAAAAAGAAGTAACACCTGGAAGTCTGTTATGAAAGTTTACCATGAAAATGTATTTTTTCTGTTTTTTCTCAAAGAATAAGAATTTCTTATGTATTGATTTCTTTCTAATTTTACTAGACTACTGTTTGTTCATTAAGCCACTTACTTATAATTTGAAATTTTCTGTGTTTTATTTCAGATAGCAGTCCTGAAACTCTTGAAGCACATAAGATAAAGACAGCGTTTTTCACATATCCAACACTAATGGAAATATGTCGGAGATTAGTCACTCACTATTTCCTGCTGACAAAGGAAGAGTTAACCATGTGGGAAGAGGACCCAGAAAGCTTCAGTAAGAAACACATTGTATACTTGGTTGTGGTTCATTTAGATACTGGTGTAAGAGTTTTATACCCACATTGCCTCTACAAATTGCTTACTGCATTATTGGCTGTTTTATTTTCTACAGTCTTCTTACATGGACAGATGTTCCCTCTAGAGGTTGTTTTCATAATAAGGAATTTCTCAGTAGTCTATGAGCTCACATATCCAAATAATAAAGTTTGTTTGAACTGAAATAATACTTTTTTCATTTTCTTTGTGAAATAGCTGCAGAAGAGACAGGAGGAGATTCTTGGAAGTATAGTCTCAGAGTAAGTGTTGCCATTTGAAATAAAACCATTCAATATTTCTGGATGCATTTCTTGATGGTCGTCTTAACCGAGAGAGATGATACTTGGTGGAAGGATAAGCTCGTGCTTTTAAAAAAAATCTTCAGTTAAAGACATTTCATAGAATTAGCATAAGTTAACTTTGTTACTTTATCAATCTTCAAACATGCTGAAATACACTCGAAACTGTGCACTTCATGTTTTAGGAGGAAGGGGTAAAAAGTTTGCTTCAGCATTTGTATTGTGTAGTATCTAATGGTGAATAAACCCAGTAGAATTTGTCTCTTTAGACTGGTAACTGATATTATCACTTATGACTTTGTTAGTAGACATGATGAACGAAGAAAGTTTCAGATGCATCTGTATTAGCATTTAGTTCAGATCAAAAGTATGCTTTTCTAGTGAATCTCCCAGTTATCTGTTGCTGCTGTGGTTTGCTTTGCAGAGACATCTCAAAGCTTATTTGCTGGGTTACTTTCATTTTAAAACTAAAAAACCCAACCCTATGCATCTAGTGTGTTCCAAGTACAAATGAGTATTCAGTCCGGATGACTCAACTATAGCTAATCCTAAAAGAAACTGTGAGATGCCTACAGTGTGGTCACCTGCTCGTCAGCACCAGCTTTTTCACCTCACAAATCCATTGTTCTTCTACCACAGAACTGGATGTTACAGATACAGCCATCAAACCCTTCCTACAATTAAGCATAGTGTATAGTAGGAAGAGTGGTATTTAACATAATACTAGTTTTGCTACAGTATGTTGCATTTTAAATTATGACCTCTGGTGCAAGGTATTCAACAGTAAAAATTCTAGCATAAAATGTATTTTCATTGCCTTTATTTTGATATATTCTAAAACAGATGTTTTAATTTTTCAGCCATGCACAGAAGTTCTTTTTATTGATATTTTCCATGAATATAATCAGACTCTGACCCCTGTGCTTTTAGAAATGGTTCACAGTCTGCAAGGTAAGTTCTTTAAAAACTAAAGGAATGGTGAAATGTACAATTCTTTACGTTTACTTTTGTCAACTGCTAAACAATCTTAGCTTGTGATACCTAATTTTATATAGTGCACTCACTCTGTTTTTTTGAAAGAATATGTTAATATTTTAAAATCATTTCTGAACCTACCATAGGGAAAATGCAATGTGTATCTAGGGAGAGGAAATCCTAAGGATTCTTTACTTTTTTGTCGTAACTATTTTAGATGACTGACAAAGCTTAAGGCATTTCTACTTTAATGAAGTTTCAGACTTTCTTGAGAATGATTGACAAGCTTAATAAATTCTGTAGATTGTTTTTTACTGGAAGCTTGCTGTTCAAGTGTTGGAATCCAGTTTATGATAATCCTGCCATGTCTCTGCAAAAATCCTGGGAAAAAACCTTTAAAAGAAAAAGTTGAAGTTATGCTGTCAGTTTTGGAGGGTCTAGAAGACTTTCCAAATCTGAAGTCTGCTTAAAAAATTTAATATTTTTCTATATGAAGACTGAAGTCTTCATAGACTGAGGAATTAGTCAAGTTTTCTTTCCTTTTTATGATTGTTTGCCTCGAAACTAAGTTTTACAGTGGCCTTGAAGGATGAGTGGTGGCTGCCGCTTTGTTTTCCCTGTCAGTTCAGCTTGTTTCCCCAGGTTGTATCTTACCTAGCTTACAATATTTTATGTTTGAACTTAGTTGGTGAGGCACGCAGTGGTGACAACAGTAATTTTGGTGGCTCAGCACTAGATTGGGGCTAGCAGATGGAGCCCAAGGAAGAGCAGAGACACCCGCCAGGAGCTGGCAGCTCGAGCAGGCGAGGCTGACGCGGTGCGGAGGAGATTTGGGCGTTGCGAGGAGCAACCGGGAGATTTAAATGGCCCTAGGGAGCTCTAGCGACCAGGAGCATGGTGACCCAGGTGGGCAAACAGGGCGTGGCGTGTCAGCCAGGGCGTGGTGGGGCAGTTTGCATGTCAGTTCACGCAGGAAGGACCCTGCAACCTGCTTGCAGGTCCACAGGCCAGGGAAGTGCTCCTAGTCTCTGACAAAATGGTGGGCAGTCACCTCAAAGCCAAAACCAGCGTTCCTACAGAGAGAGACCCTGAGATGCCTAATGCATCCACCCAGACTGAACTGGTAATGAAGGAGACCTCAGTACAGGTGGTGTGTTGCAGGAAGTGCCCAGACCCTTCTCCTGGTGAAAAGGTAAGTACCTGCACAAGGTGCACACAGGTTGACGACCTGTTACGCCAGGTGGCCAAGCTGCAGGAGACAGTGAAGAGGCTGTGCAGCATTAGTGGATCTGAGATGGAGATAGGTCAGTGGTTCCAGAACCATGTTGCTGAAGAGGACACCACTGAGGATGAGGTACCTTGGATGCCGGTGACCCACAAAAGCAGAACTCCACTTCAGTCTCCACCCTCCAGCATCACAAACCAAAACGAGATATGAAGCCTTAACACCTATAGACACCTGTGAAGGAGTGTCTGTACCATCATGCAGTGGATACTGTAAAAAGAAATGAGTGCTCGTGGTGGCTGACTCTCTGTTAAAAGGCACTGAGGTGCCCATATGCCAACCTGACAGGGAATTGTGAGGTAATGCTGCCTTCCGGGAGCTAAGATCAGAGTCATTGCTGAAAGGGTGCCACAACTTGTCAAGAGCATGGACTGCTATCCACTGTTATGCTTTCATGTGGGCATGAATGACACCGCAAACTGGAACCTGGACAGGATCAAGGAAGCCCTGGGCCTGCGNAGTCTCATTTGGGATGCGAAGGTTGGGGGCAGCCTTGACTGCAAAGACCATGAGATGGTGGAGTTCAGGGTCATGTGTGGAAGAAGCAGGGCTGCAAGTAGGATTGCAACCTGGGACTTCAGGAAAGCTAACTTTGGCCTCTTTGAAGACCTGCTTGGAGGAATCCCATGGGTTAGGGCTNTTATGCTTTCATGTGGGCATGAATGACACCGCAAACTGGAACCTGGACAGGATCAAGGAAGCCCTGGGCCTGCGAGTGAAAAACATTGGCGCCCAAGTCATCTTCTCCTCCATTTTATCAGTTAGGGGCAAGGGTGAAGCCAGGCATAGAAGCATAATGAACATCAATTTCTGGCTACGTGGATGGTGCTGTCGCAAGGGTTTTGGATTTTATGACAACAGGACATTCTTTGATGACTTTAACCTGTTAAGAAGGTGTGAGATCCATCTGTGTAGAAGAAGCAAGGGAGTCTTTGGCAGCAGGCTGTTCAGCTTGGTGAGATGGNCATGGTACTCAAGTATCATCTTCAAGCTCAAGATTGGTCCCTATGAGTAAGAAGTCAAGCAAAGGAGGCAGGAGACCTGCATTGATGACCAAGATGCTTGTAGAAAAACTGAAAGGGAAGAAAGAAGTTTACAGA
>VZSC01009432.1:101297-121066 GCA_013398225.1 Steatornis caripensis
AGGGTTTTGGATTTTATGACAACAGGACATTCTTTGATGACTTTAACCTGTTAAGAAGGTGTGAGATCCATCTGTGTAGAAGAAGCAAGGGAGTCTTTGGCAGCAGGCTGTTCAGCTTGGTGAGATGGGCTTTAAACTGAAGGATTTGTGGGGCAAGGTCTAAAATAGCAATGCTTATGCCATTGCATACAACTGGGGAATAAGCCAGGCCAACCAGGGCAGCGACAGAGGTTCCTTAGCTACGTCTCAAGACGAGATCCAGAAGGCCGAACACCTGAAGGGTGTGTATGACTGTAGTGGATCCTCTTGCACCCACCCAGGGAAACCTGCATGCTCAACTAGCTTCTTGAAGTGCCTGTACACCAACACACGCAGTATGGGGAATAAACAGGAAGAGCTAGAGACCTGTATGCAGTCACAGGACCATGATCTCACACGGTGGGTTAGCTTGCATGACTGAAATGCTGTCATTGATGGCTACGTACTTTTTTGGAAAGGCCAGCAAGATGTGGTGGTGGTGGTGTTCTTTATGTGAGAAAGCACCTGGAATGTATCGAGCTCTGCCTAGGGGTGAATGAAGAACAAGTTGAGAGCCTGTGGGTAAGAAATAGGGGACAGGCCAATATGGGTGAAACTGTTGTGAGTGTTCACTACAGGCCACCTGACCAGGAAGAGGAAGTTGATTGGATCTTCTACGGATGGATGAAAGCTGCTTCATGGTCACAGGCCCTGGTTCTAATGGAGGCTTTCAACCACCATATTTGCTGGAAAGACAACACAGCTAGGCATGCACATTCCAGTAGGTTCCTGCAGAGCATTGACGATAACTTTTTGACATGGGTGGTGGAGCCAACAAGGAGAGGAGTGCTGCTGGACCTGATACTAATGAACAAAGAAAGTCTCATTTGGGATGCGAAGGTTGGGGGCAGCCTTGACTGCAAAGACCATGAGATGGTGGAGTTCAGGGTCATGTGTGGAAGAAGCAGGGCTGCAAGTAGGATTGCAACCTGGGACTTCAGGAAAGCTAACTTTGGCCTCTTTGAAGACCTGCTTGGAGGAATCCCATGGGTTAGGGCTCTAGAAGGTAGGGGGGCCCAAGAGACATGGTACTCAAGTATCATCTTCAAGCTCAAGATTGGTCCCTATGAGTAAGAAGTCAAGCAAAGGAGGCAGGAGACCTGCATTGATGACCAAGATGCTTGTAGAAAAACTGAAAGGGAAGAAAGAAGTTTACAGAATGTGGAGAAACAGACTGGCCACTTGGGAGGAATATAGGAATGTTGTCAGAGCATGCAAGGATGCAACGAGGAAGGCTAAGGCCCACTTGGAATTAAATCTGACAAGGAATGTCAAGGACAACAAAAAGGGCTTTTTTATGAACATCAGTAGCAAAAGGAAGACTAGGGAATGTGTGGGCCCGCTGCTGAACGAGGAGGGTGCCCTGGTNATGATCTCACACGGTGGGTTAGCTTGCATGACTGAAATGCTGTCATTGATGGCTACGTACTTTTTTGGAAAGGCCAGCAAGATGTGGTGGTGGTGGTGTTCTTTATGTGAGAAAGCACCTGGAATGTATCGAGCTCTGCCTAGGGGTGAATGAAGAACAAGTTGAGAGCCTGTGGGTAAGAAATAGGGGACAGGCCAATATGGGTGAAACTGTTGTGAGTGTTCACTACAGGCCACCTGACCAGGAAGAGGAAGTTGATTGGATCTTCTACGGATGGATGAAAGCTGCTTCATGGTCACAGGCCCTGGTTCTAATGGAGGCTTTCAACCACCATATTTGCTGGAAAGACAACACAGCTAGGCATGCACATTCCAGTAGGTTCCTGCAGAGCATTGACGATAACTTTTTGACATGGGTGGTGGAGCCAACAAGGAGAGGAGTGCTGCTGGACCTGATACTAATGAACAAAGAAAGTCTCATTTGGGATGCGAAGGTTGGGGGCAGCCTTGACTGCAAAGACCATGAGATGGTGGAGTTCAGGGTCATGTGTGGAAGAAGCAGGGCTGCAAGTAGGATTGCAACCTGGGACTTCAGGAAAGCTAACTTTGGCCTCTTTGAAGACCTGCTTGGAGGAATCCCATGGGTTAGGGCTCTAGAAGGTAGGGGGGCCCAAGAGACATGGTACTCAAGTATCATCTTCAAGCTCAAGATTGGTCCCTATGAGTAAGAAGTCAAGCAAAGGAGGCAGGAGACCTGCATTGATGACCAAGATGCTTGTAGAAAAACTGAAAGGGAAGAAAGAAGTTTACAGAATGTGGAGAAACAGACTGGCCACTTGGGAGGAATATAGGAATGTTGTCAGAGCATGCAAGGATGCAACGAGGAAGGCTAAGGCCCACTTGGAATTAAATCTGACAAGGAATGTCAAGGACAACAAAAAGGGCTTTTTTATGAACATCAGTAGCAAAAGGAAGACTAGGGAATGTGTGGGCCCGCTGCTGAACGAGGAGGGTGCCCTGGTGACAGGATACAGACAAGGAAGAATTACTGAATGCCTTCTTTGCTTCATTCTGTACTGCTAAGGCCAGCCCTCAGGATTCCCAGANAAGTTGAGAGCCTGTGGGTAAGAAATAGGGGACAGGCCAATATGGGTGAAACTGTTGTGAGTGTTCACTACAGGCCACCTGACCAGGAAGAGGAAGTTGATTGGATCTTCTACGGATGGATGAAAGCTGCTTCATGGTCACAGGCCCTGGTTCTAATGGAGGCTTTCAACCACCATATTTGCTGGAAAGACAACACAGCTAGGCATGCACATTCCAGTAGGTTCCTGCAGAGCATTGACGATAACTTTTTGACATGGGTGGTGGAGCCAACAAGGAGAGGAGTGCTGCTGGACCTGATACTAATGAACAAAGAAAGTCTCATTTGGGATGCGAAGGTTGGGGGCAGCCTTGACTGCAAAGACCATGAGATGGTGGAGTTCAGGGTCATGTGTGGAAGAAGCAGGGCTGCAAGTAGGATTGCAACCTGGGACTTCAGGAAAGCTAACTTTGGCCTCTTTGAAGACCTGCTTGGAGGAATCCCATGGGTTAGGGCTCTAGAAGGTAGGGGGGCCCAAGAGACATGGTACTCAAGTATCATCTTCAAGCTCAAGATTGGTCCCTATGAGTAAGAAGTCAAGCAAAGGAGGCAGGAGACCTGCATTGATGACCAAGATGCTTGTAGAAAAACTGAAAGGGAAGAAAGAAGTTTACAGAATGTGGAGAAACAGACTGGCCACTTGGGAGGAATATAGGAATGTTGTCAGAGCATGCAAGGATGCAACGAGGAAGGCTAAGGCCCACTTGGAATTAAATCTGACAAGGAATGTCAAGGACAACAAAAAGGGCTTTTTTATGAACATCAGTAGCAAAAGGAAGACTAGGGAATGTGTGGGCCCGCTGCTGAACGAGGAGGGTGCCCTGGTGACAGGATACAGACAAGGAAGAATTACTGAATGCCTTCTTTGCTTCATTCTGTACTGCTAAGGCCAGCCCTCAGGATTCCCAGACCCTGGAGGTAAGAGAGAAAGTCTGGAGAAAGGAAGACTTCCTCTTGGTCTAGGAGGATTGGGGTAGGACCACTTAGGCAAACTGGACACCCACAAATCCACAGGCCCTGATGGGATGCACCCATGCGTGCTGAGGGAGCTGGCAGATGTTATGGCCAAACCACTCTCCATCATCTTTGAAAATTCACGGAGAACAGGAGAGGTGCCTGAGGATTGGATGAAGGCCAATGTCACTTTGCTCTTCAAAAAGGGCAAGAAGGAGGACCTGGGAAACTACAGGCTAGTCAGCCTCACCTCCATCCCTGGAAAGGTGATGCAACAGCTCACTTTGGATGTCATCTTTTAAGCATGTGGAGGAAAAGAAGGCTATCATGAGTAGTCACCATGGTTTCACCAAGGGGAAATTCTGCTTGACCAATCTGATAGCCTTTTATGATGGCATGACTGGCTGTGTAGATGATAGGAGAGCAGTGAATATTGTCTACCTTGACTTCAGCAAGGCTTTTGACACTGTCTCCCACAACGTCCTGATAGGTAAGTTCAGGAAGTGTGGGTTAGATGAGTGGACAGTGAGGAGGATTGAGAACTGGATGAGTGGCAGAGCTTGGTGGGTTGTGATCAGTCGCACAGAGTCTAGTTGGAGGCCTGTGACTAGCGCTGTTCCCCATAGTCCAGCAGAGGGCTACAAAGATGATGAGGGGACTGGAGCATCTCTCTGATGGGGAAAGGCTGAGAGACCTGGGTCTGTTCAGCCTGGAGAAGAGAAGACTGAGAGNACCATGAGCCAGCAGTGTGCCCTTGCGGCCAGGAAGGCCAATGGCATCCTGGGGTGCATTAAGAAGAGTGTGGCCAGCAGGTCGTGCGAGGTGGTCCTCCTTCTCTACTCTGACCTGGTAAGGACACATGTGGAACATAGCACTGGCACAGGCTGCCCAAAGAGGCTGTGGAGTCTTGTTCTGTGGAGATACTCAAAACTCTCCCGGACGTGTTCCTGTGCACCCTGCTCTATGGGCACCTGCTTTAGCAGGGGCGGTAGACTGAGTGATCTCCAGAGGGCCCTTCCAACGCCTACCATTCTGTGATTTTCGAGGGTAGTTTCTCGCTTCACAGAATCTCTTCATAAAATACTTTGTGTGCATAAGTTTCGGGATGACTTACTGTGCTGTGATACTGGGAATGCTAAAATGTTCCTTACAACAGAGGTGACAGTTAAGTTGTTTTCCAAGAATTACAGAAGTTAATGCTTCCGTGCTAAGAGGGTAGTTTCTTTCATCCTGAAGTCACTAGTAGCCACTTCTGCATGTTTTCAACTTTCGAGTTACTGTTGAAGTATTAGATGATATTAAGAATTCATTAATTCTTAAGGTTTGGAGAAATCTTCACTTGTACATTGTAAGTACGCGTGCACACATGTAAAGTACATAGGAGCTAGGTGTAGGATTCTGTTCGAAACAGTACCACGTGGTCAGCAGTCTTCAGCAATTTGCAGGTTTTCAGTCTGTTCATTTAAAATACATGTTTCTGACTTACTTCCATGTTGCTTTCAAAAATGTTTAGTTCCAGAGAAGTCAGTCAAAAGTAGGGTATAAAAGCAGCAATTTGATTTTAGTATATTCACTGAATAAAGTATCTTAATTGAAATAGCTGAACTTGTGAATAAAACAAAAATAGCCAAGCAATCTTAATTCACATTATACTTATTGGAAGTGTATAGTGCAAAGTTGGTTGTATTCTTTGTTTTAGCTATGCTGTTTTCTTTATTTTAACTTTTTCTTGTAGGACCTACCAACATGGAGGATGCAAGTGCTATACTGATTAAAGATGCTGGTAAATTGAATTTTACTTTACTTTTGAAGTAACAGAGCTGCTTTTGTGTAAAAAAAAATCTTGCAAATTCTTCATAAAATTTTTAAGAAGACATTTGCAAAGTAGGACCTAAATCCTGTGTGTCCGTTCACTTGATGTCAGTCTTCACTTTTCAAAATGCTTATGTAAAAATATGGTGCTTTTTTCAGCTTTTTTGTGAAACAAACCCTTAGACAATTTTCCTTACTGTCCTGTCCTTTCCTCGCTGCGAATAAATGAGCTACAGTGCTTCCATGGAGATACTCTGTTGGTTTTAAAAGTAAGGAGATGTTATGATGAAAGAAAAGAATTGTCTAAAACCTGTGATGGAACCACTCTTGGTGTTAGAATAAGATCTTCATTGTTTTATGGCTTTTAACTGTTTTCAAGAGTCTGAATTGTGTTCTGTAATACCTTTCTTTTACTAAAATTTCCTCCACAGTTCCCTTCACCATGATCTGATAATGCCTTTCTTCAGAAAGATAAGCTTTAATTTTGTTTTCTTTCTGTTTAGGTTACCAAAAATGTTTTTTTGAACCTTAAATTAGTCTGATTATTTAGTATTAAATATTAAACATTTAAGCAAACAATAAGCATAACTATTGTTTTTCCCTAGTGTATAATGCGGTTGGACTGGCTGCTTATGAACTATTTGATAGTGTGGATTTTGATCAGTGGTTTAAAAATCAGCTATTGGCAGAACTACAGGTTTCTCATAACAGGTAAACACTTTGGTTTGTTATCCCTTCATCATTTAAATATGAACTGTTGATGCAAATCTGGTGAGATACAATAATTGCAGACTTGAAAAATACTCAATATTTAAACAAATCCACTAAATGAGCACAGGTACGAAATATGTATAGAAAACTGATACAGTCATAGAAGTGACAATGTTCCTGACAGTTTATGTTTAAATTACTGTATGGTGTATACCTCCAGGATTTTGTGAAAACAGAAGTTTGTCCTGTTGCCTGTATTTGACTTTACTAAATTTTCTCAGGATGACCAGTTTTGCCCATTTAAAGACAGACATTTAGGCCTTTTGAGACCTCAGAGCCCTTTAGGCAGCAAAGTCCGACTGAAATCTGTGGGAATACGCTCTGTAAAACTGTAGCTTAGCCAAAATAGTGATTTGTTTTTCTCTACTAGTTTAAATACAAGCCCTCTCTAGCACTCTTCAGTTAATTTTGCCAGCAATAAAGTGCAGAAGTAAGGATTTGGATTATGTTGTAAAGTGTGAAGGATTACAGACTGGTTCTGCATAAAGAGTTATATATCCCATCTGCTGTGAGTTTTCCTTCTCACCTTGGTCCTCTTTGCTTGTATGGCCTTCACGTGAGTACCTTTTTGTTTAGTGGATATCATAGGGTATTTTGAGAGATTGGTTTTGGCATCTTAGTACAGACTGAGCCCAGCAGGCTCAATCTGCTTATACTTAGTAAAGTGTGCTCTTATTTGAAAGGTAATGATGTTCTAAGAGGTGAACTCTTCCCAGAAGCAGTGAATGTAGAAAAGGTAGGACCTCAAAAATGAGCGCCTGTGAGCAGAAGAATTTTTAGGAACTTAGGTCCTTTAAAAATACAAATAAATAAGCAAAGCCAAGCATAACCCAACACACACCGACTCCCCGAAAACTGAAAAGCGCGCTATCTTCCTGTGAGCAGAAGAATTTGTAAGAACTGAAGTTGTTTAAAAAACAAGCAAACAAACAAGAAACCACAAACAAAACTCAAAAACACTGCATCCTATCTTTTCTCTACTAGAGAGAGAGAGAGAGAGAAAAAGACTATAAAGGTGCAGGGAGGATGCATGGATTGTACAACAAATATCACCAGAGCTGAAGATCCTTGCTGTCAGCAGACAGTTATGTTGTGTCATTTAAAACTTTTCTTTATGTGAGGGTGGTTTGAAAACTATCCAGCTCCAGTCTCAAGAAAAACCTTTTGGTTTTTATTATTCTGATTTTTGCAAGGTTACGTTATCAGGCATGACCATTCTAAGAACAGGGAAAATCTGTATCATCACAGCTTCTCGAATAAGGAGAAGGATGTGTTAGTAAGGCTGTGTCTTGTGTAAGTCATGTTTCAGCATGGGTTGTTCGTGCTTCACTGCCACTCAGTAAATGTTAAGCAACACTGGAATGTTATTCCTCATTAGCTTTGTGTTCCAGTCTAATAAACTGCTGTATACACGCTACTTCCACAACTTCAATATTCTCTGAAAGTGTGCTTTGTTAATTATGTCATGGTTATGGAAGTGTTTAATAAGTCACATTTATTAAATGTAAAGAAGCTTCAATAAGTTCAGTTTAAATTGCTGTCTTGGTGGCTTACAAGGCAGAAGTTCATCAAATGAGAAATAGGTTTAGAATAACAAAGCAAAATAATTTGTTAGTGAAAATTCTGTGACTGGGGTTTATCTTCCCTAACTTTTATATGTCCACAAGTTAAACATTTAAATCTGAGCTACTCTTCCTGATCAGCTTTTGTAATCAGTGGAGAAGAATAGTAGCTCAACAGAATGCTTTTCTCAATCATTGTGTTAGGCAAATAAGTTCATTGCTGTTCTGGTTATTACTTCTTCCCATTAACTCTAAAGCTGTTTGATTTGTGCCCTTGTGGCAGCAGTGGTGCAAGATGAGGTATCACCACTTCTTTCTGAGAATAGCTTTAGACTGATGGCATGAAATACTCTGGCAGTTGCTGTAATGCAATACTTCAATGGCATCTTTAAATTGTATCTGACCTAAAATTTTAAGCATAAAAGAAATGTCAAGGAAATTGCTGCAACTTATGGTGAAAGCAGTAGATGCCATGATGGCAGTAATAAATTTTTAGTTTGTTTTATTTGTGTGCTATGTGCAGAATAAACTTTTATCTCTAGTGAGACATTCAAGTTTCAGTCATTTAGAATGAAAGTTACCTTTTTTCAGACTAAGTTGGTGTTTCCTGAGCCTTCTAGTGAAGAATTTTAAAAAAGATGTCTGCACTAAAGTTCTGAGGTTGTTCTTGACAAACTCAATCTTTTAATAATTGTTTTGGGGAATAATGTTTTCCTAGTGATTCTTAGATTTCTTTTTCATCAAAGTATTCTAGAACAGCAAGTATAATGAGTTAATGAGTACATTTTTTTCCCCCCTTACTTTTAAAGATATAAACCAATACGCCGACGTGTAATTTGGCTGATTGGACAGTGGATTTCTGTAAAATTCAAATCAGACTTGAGACCTTTGTTATATGAGGCAATTCATAACTTACTTCAAGACCAGGACTTAGTGGTAAGTATAAACAAGTAATGTTTTGGATTACAGATTTGTTCTGCAAGCACAGGCAAAACATAAATACCATGCCTTGTGTAAACTTGACTGAGAATTTCATAACATCACACCTTAAAGTCTGTTGTGTCTTGCAAAAGATAATCTTTTGGGAAGTTGTGGGGGTGTTTAATTGTGGAGATGTTGAACAATAAGGTCAAAGACATGAAACAAGCCCTCAAGGTGTTCACTGGGTGATTACTTTGGTGGGAAAGTGAGTGGCATTAGCAACAGTCTGGGTTTTGTAAGAAGAAAGTTCTGAAGTGTCTTGAGAGAAAAAAACAAATGAACACTTTGTGTAGATAAAACAAGGTTATTCTGTGACTTGTCTCTGCAGTATACGGTGTTATTTAAGCATGAACGTAGTTATCTGCTAGCAGAATACAATAAGTTGCATTGGTTGCTAAGCTGGTTGAGTTCAGTGCTGTGGTTTTAAGTCACAATTTCAGTTTACCAGCAGGTGAGCTTGAGTTGAGAAGCTAGTTTTGCTATTGTTTCTTGTTTTTCTTTTAAACAAACAGATCTAGCAGCCAACAAATAACACAAATAGACATAGGTAGTTTGTTAGTTAAATATTAGTAATTTGCAGTCATAACAGTTACTTCTGTTGTTCTAGACAGCTTTAGCTGAGCTGGTTGTGTTTCTATGTCAATGTTGTGACTGTTTTCACTTAATGATACCTGAACATCTAAACATCTACCAGGGAAGAACACGCTAACTTGTTGAGTTTATTTGATTCTTCGCTTTTTGGGTGATAGCAAGCCATGAGATAATCCCAAGTTAAACTTCTCTACTGCAAGAATTTTTATTGCAGGCTTAGATATCTTCTTGTTTAATTTTTTTCTTGACCTTTATGAAGGTTTTGCTTGAGTAGTTTCTCCGAGTGGTACTACTTAGCAATGCCAAATGAACTGTAAATGATACTAAAATGAAAGCAAAATGAAAATGTTTGAGTTGAACTAACTACATTTCTTAGAGGAAGACAGAACACTAGAATGATTCAATTGCCAAACAGCTACTGGTTTGATATTGTCAGATATTATGTTGCTAATCAAAATGTTTAATGGACATATGCATGATGCTTCTTGACTTTTGTCTTTCAGGTCCGTATCGAGACAGCTACCACACTGAAGTTAAATATCCTTTCATTGATGAAGATATTTGATTAGCTCTTAATTCAGAGTTACTCAAAAATAAACAATTTAAACTCACTACCAGATTCTTCACAGTATAATTTTTGTGTATGCATGGAATATTTGCCTATTTGAGTCTCATATCCATCTGCAGTCTGTATTACTTTTCCTTAATGGTTGTTTACCTGTAGATGACTTTGAGTTCAGAACTGACCAGTTCTTACCGGTAAGAGCATTTATATGGCATATTCTGACAAGCAAATAGATCCATAGAGGAAAGGAGAAAAAAAAAAAATTTAAATTTAATTTTAAACCAGGAAAAACTAACTTCCAATTTCATTTTAAACTATGATATTTATTAAACAGCGTGTATGTACTTTTTTTTAGTCTTCATAGGATAAAACGTGTAAAGACTCATACTGCTGCTCTTAAGGTTGCTAATATGCAATATACAGACAGACAATTCAAAACCTTTTAGTATTATGTCTATTACAACTGCCTAGCGTTGTGTTTAGTACTATATATACTATGTGTTACCAGATGCTAAGTTTTTTCATGCTAAGACGTTATGAATGCTGTCTTTGACAAATACGTCTCCACACCAATGTGACTTTCCAGTATGCCTGTTTCACACAGTATTTCCCACCTGCTGTTTCACACGAATATTAAATATAGGTGTGTGGTTAAAATAGCACCTTAAATACATAGACTTTCTTGGTCTCTTATATTGTGTTCTTTACAGTGGTCATTACTATTGTCATTAGGGAAACAATGAAATGTTAGCTATAAATACAGCGAAGATTTATTTTTAATCACTCAAATTCAGCAGATGCTTTTTCTTCTCACTTGATTATGACTTGCATGTTAATTGCAACTCTCTTAACAACAAAGAAAACAAAAATGCAGAGTGCATATACACTGTAAACATTGGAATTGTTTAAAATGTCTTTTTCAGTTCAGTATATAGATTTCTATCTACTGACCCAAAAGCTAGAAGACTCTACCTTTGCTTTGACCTAACAAACTGCTCCTTCTGGAGAGGCATCCTTCAGCTTTATAGTATTTTAGCTGTGAGGTCATGTTTACACTTATGAAAACATGAAAATGGTGTGTGTTCAAACTGAACACGTTTGAACTGTTATGTAAGAGCATATCTGAATTTTTTTATCTTGTTTAGGCAGTGATTGGCTAGTGTGCTGTTCTTCCAAATGAAAGAGTAACATTTTGCACACTCTGTGTCTTTCCAAGTTCACAGATGTGTTAAAGTTGTTCGTGTACAGGAAAATCACCAATTCATGTCACTAATTGTATTTCTGATAGTCTAATCTGTAGATGTTTATTTTTCTTTTAGTATCTGGAATCCATGTTTACACTGCTCTTTCAGCTACTTCAGGAAGTGACACAGTGTGACACCAAAATGCATGTTCTTCACGTTCTTTCTTGTGTGATTGAAAGAGTAAATATGCAGGTATTAACACTTTGTATTAAGAACACAGAGGAGGATGTGATGTTTTTGGCTTATTACAAAAATAGTATGAAAATTTTATTGATTAATAGACTGGTTATTATGGCAGATGCCTATATTGTTGACATCACTTTGTTCTCTTTTCACTTTTCAGTTCTGATTTATCTTTTGTGTAAAGTGTTCTTGCTCAGTTACTGCTTTATTTACTGTGTATTTTTGTATTTAGATTACAGAAAGACTTTCACTACTTACTCCATTTCTTGCAATTTTCTTTTTTTTTATTGTAGTTTATTCTAATTGCCTCATCTTACATCTAAGCAAGTATTTTATTAAACCTGACATATTAAGAGACAAAATTGGTGGGGAACAAAATGCTTCATGTACCTAGGGACTATGCAGTTAAATTTGTAATCTCTCATTGGTACAGATATGGATCATGATTGCCTATGCAGCACTCCTTAACTGCATGAAAAGTTTCAAGTTCACTTTATGAATTTTCAGTACTTTCTTTGTAGTGTTGAAGTATCTTCTTCAGCTTATACATAAAGAAATTGAAGATGGTTTTGCAGAATTAAAAAATAAATTGTTGACTGCTTTTGTTGCAGTTTTGTGTGGTATTACTGTATTAAGAACAGAGATCATGCATGGTTTTGATCTTACCTTCTCTTTCTACAAGTCATCCTGTCTGAGAGCCAAATGAAACTTTCCTAATTGTCCCTTGTGGGAACATGACAGCAGATCTCCCTGCATTTTAGATCAGCTAGGGAAGTGGCAGAAAATACAAGTTGAGAAAGAACCTTTGAATCTGTTCAGGTTAATTTCTAATTAAATGCTTTAGAAGACAAATAGATTAACCATTTAGTATTGTAGAACATCATAGAAAAAATTTAGGCTGGGACAGACCTCTGGAGGTTATGTAGTCCCAGCACCCCTGCTCAAAGCAGGGGTAACTTCAGAGGTTGTTCAGCATTATTTTTATTTTTTTACTGGGACTTCTTAAAGGATGCTCTTCTTTAGGAATCCTGTCTAAGTGAAGAATATATTAATATGAAAATATCTCTGGTTATTAAATTAAGTATTTTTTGTGTTCTATTTACTACTTAAGCCTAACTGCTATGCACAAATGTTACCATAAGTAATATGTTCTTTTCCAACCACTGTAGATTCAGAAGGTATTTCAGTCACAGAGTACGGAATATTGTGGTTTAGGAAGAGGAAAGAGGAGAAAATTAAAGCAAACTGTATTTTTACTGTGACAAAAACAGCTCTTAAATATTTTGGAAATTATGCTTGGCATAAATTAATGGCCTTGTTTCACACACTGAAAAACAAATCTGTGTTCTGAACTTCAGATACGACCATACGTGGAATGTTTGGTTCAGTATTTACCACTCCTTTGGAAACAGAGTGAGGAGCACAACATGCTACGATGTGCCATTCTAACCACCCTGATCCATCTCGTCCAGGTAAGGAGTCAGAATCACATAAATGCTGCCAGTATCTCCTACATTCTTTCTCAGACGTGCCTACATGTTCTCTGTTTGTGCGTGTCTATATATATGTGTGTGTGTGTATATATAGGTAAAATTACGGTATATTTTGGTTTTATAGGTTATTTCTAAATAGTTTTCAGTCTTATAGTAAAGATGTGGTTCTCTGACAGTTGAGGTAAACATGGCTAATGTTAAGTACTTAATTATTTTTGTGTCCAGGGGATTGTTTGGTAAATGTAGTTCTTCAGGCAGATTTGCTTGTGTTCTGGAGGGTTTTGGTTTTGTAATCTTGGAATTGAACCACCTCTAGTGACTTTATAGTCTTGTGTGAAAGCGCTTGTTCTGGCTTCCTGTGTTTCCCTTCTGGCATTATGAGTGTTGGTCTCTTCTTACAGTTGTTGTGTATGATTCAGACTTCGTTCTGCAGTGTAGACACATCTGTTTCCCCAATGTTTTCCATTCAGCTCCCAAGGATGTGAAATTTCTGTTTTGGCTGCAAACTTCCTGTGAAGATGAGCACTTTTTAAATCATAGGCCAAGATACTAGCCACCACAAGAAGTTTCACTTCCTTTTCTTTAAGTTTGCATTTTAATTCAGATTAGCATGAAGTGTTTCTTATTTAAATCGTAACTGTTAGGTTTAACGTCTCTCAAGGATGTTGTTGGCATTGACTAATTGTTGGTGATCTTGTTTATTTAGAATTCCAACCCTTTTATTGTTACCATTTTTATCATTACCTTTCTACTGCATAACCTCTGATACCTATTATGTGCTTTTGCAATTATTTCTGCAACAGTTTTATATAGCATAAGGAAAAAAATACTTCATTGCATCCCTTCTTAAATTTCCTAGCTTTTCTGATGTTCTCTTCTGCTTTGTTCACATATTACATGAAACAGAGAAAATAGCAGCTTGAGCTGCCTGCTTTAATATGTAATCAATTTGTATCATGTCCCATTATTTGTATTTCAGTCTCTTTGATTTTTTTTTTCTCCTTTTGAGAATTTCTCTGTGCCCGTAATTTTCCTTTTAGCTATACTTGAATATCTCCTGGTTTTAATGTTCGTTTTAAAACTGAATGGTCAGAATTGTTAAAACATCTGTGAGCCAGGGACTACTATCACCTTACTTTTGTCTATGACTGTGGCTTCAAGTGCAATAAGTGATAGTAGCACTGACAGTAGAGGTGAACATAGGGGTTCTTAGACCATTGTTTTTCTCTAGACTTTTGCAGATTTTTTTATTTATTTGTGTGTTGTAGGGAACTTTTGCTTTCCAGAATACATTGCTTGCATTTATCGACACTAGGTTTCATTTGCCCATAGTTCTTTGTTTAGCTAAGTTTTTTTAGTTTGCTTATCATCTTACCGTTCTCAAAACTAGAGAAATATAAATAACTTTTGGTCCTAGGTTTTGCTATATAACATTAATGGCTATGTTGACCAACTTTGTGTCTAAATGGAAGTTGCTGGTAATCTGTACTCAGATAAATGAGTTTTGATCTTTTAGAATCATACAATCATTTAGGTTGGAAAAGATTTTGAAGATCAAGTCCAACCATTAACCTAACACTGCCAAATCCACCACTAAACCGTGTCCCTAAGCACCACACCTACACCTCTTTTAAATGGCTCCAGGGATGGCGACTCAACCACTTCCCTGGGAAGCCTGGTCCAGTGCTTGACAACCCTTTTGGTGAAGAAGTTTTTCCTAATATCTAATGTAGACCTCCTCTGGCGCAACTTGAGGCCATTTCATCTTGTCCTATCACTTGTTACTTGGGAGAAGAGGCCAACCCTCACCTTGCTACAACCTCCTTTCAAGCAGCTGTAAAGAGCGATAAGATCTCCCCTCAGCCTCCTTTTCTCCAGGCTAAATAACCCCAGTTCCCTCAGCCGCTCCTCACAAGACTTGTGGTCCAGACCCTTCAGCAGCTTCATTGCCCTTCTTTGGACAGGCTCCAGCACCTCAGTGTCTGTCTTGTAGTGAGGGGCCCAAAACTGAACACAGCATTTGAGGTGCCGCCTCACCGGTGCTGAGTAGAGGGGGACGAAGCCTTCCCTCGTCCTTCTGGCCACACTGTTCTGATACCAGCCTGGGTGCTGTTGGCCTTCTTGGCCACCTAGGCACACTGCAAGCTCATATTCGGCTGGCTGTTGACCAACCCCCCGCGTGCTTTTCCACCAGCAGCTTTCCAGCCACTCTTCCCCAAGCGTGTACTGTTGCATGGGGTTGTTGCGGCCCAAGCTCAGGACCCAGCACTCAGCCTTGTTGAACCTCATACAACTGGCCTGGGCTTATGGATCCAGCCTGTCCAGATCCCTCTGTAGATCCTTCCTACCCTCAAGCAGATCAGCACTCCTGCCCAACTTGGTGGCATCTGCACACTTATTGATGGTGCACTTGATCCTCTCATCCAGATCATTGATAAAGATACTAAAGAGAACTGGCCCCAACACTGAGCCCTAGGGAACACCACTTGTGACCAGTCACCAACTGGATTTAACTCCATTCACCACAAGCCCTTGGGCTCGGCCATCCAGCCAGTTTTTTAGCTGTCAAAGCGTACACCCGTCCGAGCCATGAGCAGCCATTTTCTCCACGTGAATGCTGTGGGAAATGGTGTCAAAGACTTTGCTTAAGTCTAGGTAGACGACATCCACAGCTTTTCCCTCATCCACTAAGTGGGTCACCTTGTCACAGAAGGAGATCAGGTTAGTCAAGCAAGACCTGCCTTTCATAAACCCATGCTGACTTGGCCTGATTGCCTTGTGACCTGTATGTGCTGTGTGATGGCACTGAAGATGATCTGCTTCGGTGGTTTCGATTCTTAATAATAACTTGCATCTCTTCCCTGTTTTCCCTACATGTACAATAAATTCTGTATTTCCTCTAGAGGCTTACTGTAATACCTTGGCAGAGAATTTTGAAAGTATATAGAGATGATTAGCTGCTTGCTATCCAAAGGCAATAGTTAAAATGAACTGAACTTATCAGTGAAGGAAAAGATTTTGATATAATTAAATAATCCTTGAACTTGAAGTATCTAGAAATACCTGTGCTGCTGGCAGTAAAACTGCAAATAAAATGTGTGTTCCTGAGAAAACACTGACGAATAGAACAATACAGGGTTGTATTGCCTGCAGAATCCAGACTATCAAGCTCTTCTTTAATGTGAACTATGTGCCGTCCCAGCTTCTCCAACCCTTACTACATCTCAAAAAAGATGGAATAGGGCTAGCAAAGATCAAGAGAAGTGCTCCTAGGATATAAGGCAGTGTCCATACAGGAACAGAGTAAATATGCAGGTGAACTTAAACTTGCAGAAATGCATGACTAAGAGAATAGTATTGTAGGGGTTACCAGCGGAAACAAAGTGGAAGGGGAATGACTAGACATTACAACTGAAGGAAAAATTAGGAGTTATTTTGCGTGAAGTTAATTCAAGCAATGAAAAGATACATTTTCACAATAAACAAATAGTGGAACTTCTTGTTACTGGCCGCTGTGGAGGCCAAAAGTATATGTGGACACAAAGAGACTACTAGACAAATTTATGGAAGATTCTTCTTCTTTTAGACAAGTTTATTTAGATAAAGAAATAATTCCACAAAGAAGCTTTAACTTAGAAATATCAAATAATTTTAAACTTAACAGTCTTCATATATAGTAATTATGCAAAAGCAGTATTCAACTAGCCACAGTTCTCTTTATGAGTAATATTATAAAATAGGCAGTAGTTCCCAATTTAAGAATTCTCTTCTTTTATGATTAGTTCTAATTTATGATTAGTTTTGACAACAGTTATCTTTAGCTTATTTTAAAATGGGTTTTCTTATTAAATGATTGCTGAAAAAAATCTTTACTCTGCATTCTTGGGAAGACATTTTTGTGTATGGCTCATGAATCGTTTGAAAAACAAAACACTGTCATCAGTCAGAATCTTTGTGTAGCAATGAAAACAAACCATTCTCCTCGTTCTCAGAATAGGTCAAAAGATTTAGTATCTGGTAAAGTCCAAACAGTTATTCTTTTCTTGATCTTTAAAACATTTTATTTAGTGTTTGGTCATTTAGTATTTGTTAGAGCTGTGACTTTTCCCAGAAAGAGAATGACCAGTGCATGTTTTTAGGAAGGTATATTGTTTATAACTTTTTCTTGCGGACTGTTGTTAAGCTGCTTGTTTTCAAAAAACTTACCTAGTTTTCTCAAGACATGTTGAGAGAAAGCTCACGTGTATCAGACTATTTTGTTGTTGTATGAAGTGGATGCAAGTTCAGCCTTTGATTTCTGTAATGCATGTTTACAGTATGCAAATAGAACAGCATCACAGATCTTTTTCAGTCCTATTTTTGAATGCTTAATTTGAGGTTTTGAAGTATTTTACATTTTTTATTTATTTTATAGGGACTGGGAGCAGACAGCAAAAATCTCTATCCTTTTCTACTTCCAGTTATTCAGCTAAGTACAGATGTTTCTCAGCCTCCACATGTCTATCTTCTGGAAGATGGATTAGAGTTGTGGTAGGAATGTTCTTTATCAGTTTCTAATTTTTAAAATGATACTTTTGTATCTACGGAATTAAAAAAGAATTATAAAAAAGCTTTGTCTGTATTAAGAATTTAAATTTCTCGTTATCTCACTTTGACATCATCTATATCATAAATTTTCTCAGAAGAGATTAGGGTAGAAAGTTAATAAAAGAAACACAATTAAAAATAACTGTGTAGGTAGTCCATTTTCAGGCATTTGATAGTGAGATACAGTTCTGTTGTGATAATGCGCAGCAAGACAAAAAGTCTAGACTTTCTGTAATGTGCATGCTAAACTAACAATTTGGTGTGCTTGACTTTGGGAGCACGATGACCCACTGTTTCTCAGAGCTCGTTGCTGGAAGAGATGGCAAGTTTACAAGGATAAAATGTAGAAGTTATCGTCCAGATCTCGAGCTATTTGGTGACTGAACACAAAACAAGAAAAGTCACTGTGATCAGTTTGCCATAAGCCTAATTTGTTTGTTTCTGGTACTGCTGACACTGTAGGAGGAGCAAACTGTTGCCTGAACTGAATTCAGCACCTCTCTTTCCTGCAGAATAGGAATGTATTAAGTTTGTCTTGAAATAGTGAGAGATTCCTTTGATCTATATTGTAGATAGGCATTTGAATTACAGATACTTAACCTATGAATGATCTGTTCTATGTGCAGCAAGACTAGGATTTATGTTGCTGTTGGTGGCAGGGCACCAAGTCAAAGTGCAAGATCTTCACAAAATTTAAGACAGGGGCCTTTTTAATGTATCTATTCAGAACTTTTATATCTTCTTAATAATACTGATCTTGAGGTTGTTATTCTGATGCCTATGCAGACAAATGATATTTTAAGATGTCCTAGAGCGTCAGAGGAATCTGGGTAGAGCTGGCAGAGACAGTTGGGACTCCAATGGCTTCTTGAACCAAGAGCAGAACAGCCAAGATACTTAAGTAATCCCACACCTAAGACCCAGAAACAATCTGCAAAGTGTTGCTTTGGCTTTAATTATTAATTTAATTTATGGCGACTGTTTTCTAACCGCAGGTTGCAAACAGTGCTGAGCATATAGCTGTGCTTTTGTGTAGGGTAATCAATACATCATTTCAGGCCTCAAAAAACAAAAAAAACCCCAAAAAACCAAAAAAAAACCCCTGAAGGTTTGAGCTGTCTGCCACCTCAGCTGCTCCTTTTAGGTGTAGAGCACTATACAAGTTGTGCTTACACCATGAATATTCTTCTCTACTCGCCTTCTCTGAGTTCCCAAGTTGAATGCTTAAACATTCTCACTGCTGCATTTTGGAGATTACGTAGTCTTTATAAAAAGACAGTAGCATGTTTTTCTTTCTTTTCCTGTCTTAACAAGAGCCAGGCCTGTACTGATGAGTGTGCTGTAAGGACTACTGCTGCACTTGAAGTATGCTTCCAGTAATTGTTACACATTATTTAAGGATCATGTAGATGGTTATTAGAAGTTACGATGGTTTACATCTGTCAAAATGATTGCTCAATGTTATTCATAGATAATCTAAAATATTTTGCTTAATCTGTTCCTAGGTTAGTGACGTTGGAGAATAGTCCCTGTCTTACACCTGAGCTCCTGAGAATATTTCAGAACATGTCTGCTCTTCTTGGTAAGTCTTTTACTGATAAAGTGGGTGGGTTTTTTTCCTGCTGCTTGTGTTATTCATACATTAAGTAATGCTGTTGTGGCTACACGAACTAAGCAGGCTTGCAAATTTGTAACTATTAAAAAAAGGAAGAACAGGTTTTTATTGTTTGACTTTTGCATCTTCTTTAATATTTATTATCTACTTACCCTAGTTCTCCTTTTTAATAAATGGAAGCTGCTTTATGCTGAAAAGACAAATTTCACTTTATCATTTCGGAGGATTTTTAAGAAGTTCCTGAAATTTAACATCAAATGTGCTGAGTTTTAATGATATTGATTATATGGAGTACTTGCCTGTTTTGCGTAGAACCAGAATGATAATTTCTGGTCTGCAGAATTGAAGTTTCTGTTATTAGCTTTTCCATTATTCAGTTAGTAAATATGTAGGATGTTTTCAGACTACCTAAATATGCCTATAAGCCTATCAATCAAGCAGCACTGGAATTAAAAGCAATAGTTTTGCCTGAGTTCTTGACAGAAATACAAACTTAATAATGAGGATTAGGATTCAGTGCTTAGGAAATACTGGTATTTGGGATCCTTTTGCTTCATAATTAAAGGGAGTATAAAAATTTCGTGGTTTGATTTTATTATGTAAATACGGTTTTGTTTAATGAAATCTTTAGCTGTGCTTTTGTAGTTTGTGGAGCTAATATAGCAAATTGTCGTGGTTTGAGCCCAGCCGGCAACAAAGAGCCACGCAGCCGCTCGCTCACTGCACCCCCCCTCACACACAACCCCCACCCGCGCCCTTCCCGCCCTCGCTCCCCGCGCCTTGCCCGGCCCGCCCCCCGGCTGTGGGCTGGGCGGGACGGC
>VZSC01009432.1:128568-156880 GCA_013398225.1 Steatornis caripensis
ACCACAGTATAATACAGAAGATACTTACACTTGTGATTACAAAATAAAATGGCAAAATCAATCTAATTAATGAGTTTCAAGAGTTGTCCTAATTCAGTTTTCAGCTGGGTTCAGAATTCTGAAGAAAATTAATTATTCGGGTGAAAACTCAACACTAAGAAATGATTCAACCCTAAAGTCAAAATCATACTAGTGTGTTAATACTATAGGTTCATTTTCAGTCTTTCTAATCAAAATGTGTAAAGGTAGTTATCTAATTGCTGTACCTAGCCATCCAAATCTGTCTGTATCTTGTCAACCAGTATTGATCCTGTTGGTAATACAAACAACAATAATAGTATTATATCTACCAGTTTTTTTAATATTAGTTTTCTTTTTCAGTATTCAATACCACTAAGAAAAATAATCATACAGTTCAATTTTTGTAACTGCACATTTGAAAAACTGGCAAGATAAGGGTTAAGCAGTAAGTCTGCATACATATATATGTATTATAATTAAAACTGTTTAGGTGATTTTATGATTAAATAAGCACCAAATGATCAAGATCCACTTTTTTTCTGCATTTCTGTATGACAGCTAGAATCTAAGAGGTCGAAAGCCAGGCTTTTCCAATCTTTATTGAATGTTGGATGTATGTGCTCTGTATCACGTTCCTTTGTGTAGCATACTTGCATTTGTGCTGTGACATAGTGTTGAAACAGCCCTTGCTTTTGGCATAAGTTGCTGTTGTAATGGCAACAACTGCTTAAATAGAGTTGCTAGAAGTTTTTCAAAGTACTAAAAATACTATTTTCACTCAAGCTTCAAATGATACTATGAAAGATGTTTTGAAATCCATAAGCTTTTGAAATATTAAGCATGATACTTTAAATGTGCCTTTTGAAGAATTTCAGGAAATAAACTTGGAGTATGTGCCAAGAGATAGTTGAGTACTATCTGTAGTATATTACTATGTTTCCAGCAGCTGCACTAACTGGGAACTCTGTGTTGCTTCTAAAAACTTGGGCTGGAATTCAGTTCATTATAAATGCAATGGAGGAAAAAAAGTAGGTCCTGCCTACCTCTTTGGTGGGTTGCACAACTGCTTGTGAAATCATAGGATGGAGAAGTTGATAGTCCTCCCCATTTGTAGTTCCTGCTGTGAAAAGCTTAAGGACTCTAGTTCTGAAATTTAAAATGTCAATTGCTCTCTGTCAGTACTATTATTTAGAGTCTGTGGTTGGGCAAATGTTGGATGCAGCAGCTTTTAATCAGATCTCTAAAATGGAATAATGCTGCTAATATATTATCATTTATCTACTTGGCTCCCAGTATGGCCTTGCATTAGCCGCAAGGTTTGTCCAGTATACTTTGAACACCTTCCTAGTATGCCTGCCTGCTTCCAGAGGGATTACTGAGCTATAATCCACGTAAGTATTTTTACAAAAAGGAAAATGTTTGGTCAAGTGTCACTATGCTGACTTGTTAAACAAAAAACCTCTAAGATAAATATTGGAACCAGAAACACCCAGGGATGTTCTCTGAAATATTTTCCTATGAACAGCTTGGGTGTATTGAAAATAGTCATTAGAACAGTAAATAAATAGATAAGGTTGAAAAACACTAATTTAAACTGATAAGATGATTTATCGCAAGATTGCTGAAGCTTGAAGTGACTTGATTTTCTAATTACCCGCGACAGACAAAAGGTTTTAAAAGACTTTGTACAAGGAACAAATGAGTTAGCCAAAGCTTCCAGTACCTGGAAAAGATGAGTGGGGGAAAACTTATGTTCACCTCCATATAACAATATATTAAAGGTCTATAAAATTGACAGGCGTTGAAAGGAATCAAATGCTTAACATATCTCTCAAGGCAAGAAATGGCTTTAAATGAAGGTAATAGGGGCAAAGTTCAAAAAGAACAAAAAGGTTTAGAGGAGACTGGACAAGAGCACAGAAGAGTAGTTCCTTGTGGAAGTCGCTCTGGGCTGAAAGTAGGCAGAGACTGAGGAAAGTGTTTAAGGGAGGTATCTTTATGGTACCCGTCGGAGTGAACATATATTGGCCCATTATTTGCACAGTCTCTTCCCCCCTCCATCTTGGAACAAGGGGAGAGCCTAAACAGCTGGGCAAAAGAAAGCTTGCAGAACAGAGGAAAAAAATTACTTCAAGGAACAGCTCGTGGGGGAAAAGAGCTGAGAAACAAAGGGTAAAGAATGTAAAAACTGAGAATAGCACACCTGGGAGCACTTGTGGTTACTTGATCACCTGCAAAGAGATGGTAGATCCTAATCAGTGGTTCTTTAAAAAAGTGACAGGACAGAGGTACGGAAATAAGCCTTAAACCGCTGGTACTTCTCCCTGCCAATCTACCTCATCAATCTGCTTTTCCTGGAGCCTTATCAAGATCCTTCCTTCCAGCCCACCTCATCAGCTTTGCCAGGGCTGGGAGGAGGCTGATGAGGAGGTGCTTGGCTGGTGGGTTTCACCTGGCATGTCAGTTTTCATCAGGTCTGTTACGCAGATCAGGTTTGCAGACTGCTTTTCTAGAATATACTTTCAGCAGTCCTGGGGTTTGCCGGTAATTGTGAACATACTGCCAGGATTTTATATATGTAGTTTTACAGCTTCAATTAAGATTTTTAAATGTACTTTACTAATTGTCTAATGTGCTTTTATTCTTAAGGTTGTGGAAAATGTCCTAAAAGTAAACCCTGTTTTGGGTCCTCAAATGTTTCAGCCCTTTCTGCCATTGATATTCAGGGGGATTATAGATGGGGAGGTAAGAGTTACTCTTTACCTATTCTCTACTTTTCCTTTTGAACAGGAAAGTACCTTCAGTTATCTGGCCCAGTTTTTTCATATTGATGTTGCGTTTTCTCTTGTTTTAAGAGCATCTGATAGATCTTTTACAGCTATTTTAATAGTCTGTAAAAGTAACATACTGGTGCAAGAGTTAAAGCAGTATATCCATGACTTATTTTGTCATCTAGTGTTTATTTTAATAGAATAACACAAATTATATTCTGCCATGCCTTCATTATTAACACTGATAAGGTGCTTTGATTCTGTGCTTAGATCCTTTGTAGGTGCTGGAGTTTTTTGTTGTCTTTTTTTTAAAAAAAAAATACTTATACTACTTTTTAAGTATACCTGCACCAGAGAAAAGCAAAATGGACAAGGAGAAGATTGACTTGACCTTCTTTTTCTAATTGACATATCTACTATGAAGAGCTAAAAGATGTGAGAATGCTTTGTGGGAGATAGAAGAGGCTTTAAGATTTTGCTTGGTTAAATGTTTTAAGTTCTTCCTTTTCTCTCTTTGCCTTCAACAAATTTCCATATTGGATAAAACGGGGTAAAATCCAATATGCTTTAAACTTTTGCTTTTTTCAGAGCTAAAGACTTTCAGATACCAATACTTAGCTCCCATTATTATTGAGTTAAATAGCATATTTCCAAAGTTAAGCCAAGTAATATTCCTTAGCAATGTACTTTTTGCTGTACAGAACACGAGACGGTTTGAACAGTTTGCAGTTTAAGGATACTCAAAACTGGAGAGTGGATTATTAAAATGTCTTCTGATTTAAGACTGTAGTAAATTTATTGCTGCCTATTCAAAAAGGTATTAATCTGGGTTAATGTTTTCAGGTAAATATTGGCATTTTGTTTTTCAAGTAGGCAGTTCTACGAAATACTTAGTTATATTGTTAGGTGCTGAATTTAGTACAAAGAAATCTAGGTTCTTTTAAAATTAAAAGTAATAACAAAATGTAATAAACTAATGAGCTTATTACTGTATCCAGTTAATTTTGAGCACTTGCAAACTAGTTATTGACAATCGTATTATAGTTTTTCTCAGTGAAATAAGTAACAACTTCAGAAATACTAAGCACTTAATGTTACTAAAATAGTAAACAGTAATTTTGAGCCATAGTCATGTTTGAAAGTATTTTTTTAACAGTACAGTATACTGTTCATTCCTTAAGATGCAGGTTTTTAAATGTAAAGTAAAACCACCTTGCAAGTTGTCTTGGCTGTTTGGAGGCAACTGACTTTGACATTGCCGTGGTTTTCCTGTTGTAAGAATTGAGAAACTCTGATAATTGCTCGCTCAGTCTTGTGTTCCTAGAGGCTTTTAAATTAGAATTTATAATTTCAGATTTAATAAAATACATAAAGGATGGATGCAAATATTTTCCATGTGTTTCTGCTCTATATGTGAAGTATTTTTCTCTGGACTACACTAAGCCCTCTTTTGTTTCAGAGATATCCAGTGGTGATGTCTACTTACCTGGGGATAATGGGTAGAGTTCTACTACAAAATACAAGTTTTTTCTCATTACTTTTGAGCCAGATGGCATGTGAATGGGGTCAGGAGGTAAGGATTTTTGTCGTGATATTTCAGCTGGATTGCATGTGGAAATCTTGCATTCTTTTTACCTGAAAGAATTTATCCCTCTGTTTTCCGTGCTTGGAAAGGGGCCCTTTCCCCTCCATTGGTCCTTCCCCTGAACATCCTTGTCACGGTTTAAAGCTGGGCTGGCTGTTAAGCGAACGACAGACGCTCTTTGTTAACCCCCTCCCTCCCCAAAGTGGGGGGGGAAAGAGAAAAGGGAAAGAGACTTATGGGTTAGAAAAGTTAAAACAGCTTTAATCTAACTACAATAATAATGAGTAATAATAATAATGAAATATATACAAATACACAAATATGTACAAAACCGATATCGAGCTCCCCCCCACTGATGACGAATACGTCACCCGGACGCTGCGGGGCACGCCCCAGGAAAGTCCCGGACTGTACTCAGCAGCAGCAGGCAGGAGCTGGATTCAGGAATGCACGGATCGGGATCGAAGGCAGAAGAATCAGACAGAGTCCTCCTCGGATGCCGGCCATAGAAGAAGAGAGCGAGACCCTCGTGATCCCTCTGCTTTATACCGAGTATGACGCGTATGGGATGGAATACTCCCTTTGGTCAGTTTTGGGTCACCTGTCCGACCCGCTCCTCCCCACCGCAGGGTCGCAAGGGTGACGACTTCTCTGCTCTTTCAGTTCCGGCGCACAAGAAAGTTAGCAGAAGCAAGCATCGACCTTGGTCTCCATAGGGATAACTATAAGCAAGGGCCTTTCTGCATACCATTGCTTCTGATGTTCCAGCACTAACTATAAACACCAAGCCTTATCACTGCTAGAAGCAGCTACTCTCTGGAACAACATGCAGTTAATTTCAGAGAGTGCAGCTTCTCAGAAGAGACTTAACTAAAAAGCAAAGTTACTAGAAGAAAATCGGTTCTGTCCTGGCCCAAACCAGGACAATCCTGCAACAAGTTTTACATGTCCCACAATTACCTTAAAACTTCTAATTAATGGTTTTATACAATCTCTAAATTCTCTTCCCACTGCATTCCACTAGAAGCCGTATAGACCCTCTTTAGTCTGCATGGTATTGCAGGGTGAGAATTTCTTTCCTTGTGCCATCTTGATGGGTCCTGCACTAGGGATAATGTTCTAATTCTCCAGAGAGTTTCTAGGAGTATCAGGCTCAGTGTGCTCGGCTTCACTGATGAGGTTACTGAGGTTCTTTTGCTACAAGTGTTCTACTATGTCTTTAAGTGAAATTTTACTAATTTTTTTATCCTTAGGTATAATACAGTTTTCAAACAGGTAAAGGCAAGTCTTTTTATTTGTCACCAGTGAAGGTAAAGCAGAGAGTAAGTTCACATGCTTTATATGTATTAGATTGTTACAGGAAAACTGTTTGAGTAATTCACTGTTCTGGATCAGTGCTCTGTGTATGAATTAAATGCATTTCTAACTCCTAGCTTACAATTAATGGTGAGGGAGGTTCAGGGCCTGGAAGCACTGTCATAGAAAATTTAAAAAAAGTACCTGTTGCTTGCCTTTTCTGTCAGGTATACATAACTGTATGATGTCTTTCCCAGATTGAATAATGTATTCAGTTGGTAGTAAAATTAAAACAAATTATTTTCTAAATATGCTGAAATACTCATAAATGAAAAGGAACATTCTGTTTCCCATTTCAGTTGGACCAAATTCTTGGTAACATGATTGAAATGTGGGTTGATCGGGTGGATAACATCACTCAGCCAGAAAGAAGAAAACTTTCTGCTTTGGCGTTGCTTTCACTTCTGCCGTCATTGAATAGGTAAGCAAATGTATAAGCCCTTAAATAAGGGCTTCAAAGGCCCTTAAGGTGGTTTTTAAGGTATTTCACAATTGTGCAGATAAATAGTCCAATGTAAGTAGTTTTATAGCCTCTTTTTTTGCCAAGAGAAACTCAAAAAGGTAGAATTTTCATGCTACATTACATGGAATTTTTATTTGGCTTCATAGCATTATAGTAACTATTCTATTTCATGGAAAATGGCATTTAGTAAAAGTAAGGAAACAGCACTGCATATTTGATTGTCCATTCTCATATTAATATTGAACTAGCAGCTTCCCTCATCTGTGATTAAGTAGTTACTTTAGTTGCTGTCCCTTCCAGGGAACAACATTTGTTCAGTTTTCTTTGGTGTTGTCTGTAGATCCGAACTTCCATCCTAGTTTTCCACTTCATGACATTAAATGGAAGAGTTGCTGTGAAAGACTGTGAAACACTTTTTGCACTGTAGATTTCTACAGCAAGCAGCTTCTACTGTTGTCCTTTCTCTAGCCATCATCATTGCTGAATATACACACAAAACAAAAGTTTTAGTGTAAATGCTGAATAGTGTTACACTGATTTCTAAATTGTCACTACTAGAATTCATGTGTAACATATGTGAAGGTAAGAGTTCAGTCCATACTTACCTTCAGATTATTCTTGTCTACTTGAAAGTCAGGAAGACAAGACTGTGATGAATTTACATTTAGTCTGCCGGTTGTCCTCAAAAGTCTTGTCTTGTCTAATGGGAATTCAGATGTTGCTCACAAATCCTAAAGCTATGTTAGTATCTGTAAAGCTGTAGAATATGTAGCCACTACCTAAAAAATCAGGGAACTCCTACGTGTACAATCTAAATTTTAATCTTAAATTTAAATTTAAAATTTAAATCTTAGTGTGTGCAGAAGCTTTGCTTTTTTGTTCCAGATCATCAGGACAAGTATCTAGCCAAAGGTGAACCAAGCAACTGCTTTATGAGAAAGCTTTTGTTTTTTTCAGTAAATGTAACAATGTTATATTACTTACGAGTATATGTGAAATGTTCTTAAAGAGGTGTTATCTAGAATTTAATGTGTTGGACTACATGTCTATCTTCCTGTGAAGTTTCTTTTAAAGAGAGGAAGGAAAAAAGAAATTGCTTTAGATAACTGTTATTTTGAACATTTGAACAGCTGCTCCAAATCTTCTGCTGTAAGGGCCAGTTATTTCTGTCAGTCCTTAATGTAATAAAACCTTCTGCAAATGACAGCTTTATTTTTCAGATACTCAAATCATTTTAAGAAAGTCACTTCTCAGATAAAAACTTGCTCTTTAGTGGACATATTTATGTCAAAGCTATGAAAATTTTACTGTACAACTGATAGACTGCCAAGGCCAAACATACCTTCAGGCAGAATGTGTGAAATTGATTCTGTCAAGTGATTGTTCCTTCTACTACTGAACCATGTGAGTCACTCTGGCTTTGCCATTTCACAGGGATTATATTACATGTGCTTGTTGCATCTTACATCTGAAGCTTGTGTTAAAAATAATTTTTTTCAGAAGCAGGCTTCTGTGCAAGTCCACCTGCACAGTGTAAGCAAAAATGTTTTAAATATAATACAGTACTTAAACAAAGTATTTTGATTCATATAAACAATGGTTTCAAGAAAAGCGTAAGTAATTTTTCCTGTTGGAGTACCTTGCTAACCAGGTTTCTGATTAGATACTACTTTGGACATCCAAAGCCAGTTCAAGATTCCTCAGCTGCAGAGATGGAGCAGAATGTTGTCTCCCGAGGACTGCCATGAGACGGGCTCACTTGGGAAGGCCAAGCTGAGGCTGTGGTTCTACCCTCAGCTTGCTCCTGTACGATGGTCAGGGGTGATACCAGTAGCAAGCTCAGATTTGCAAGATTCTGCTATAGAGAAAACAGGTATCTGCACTGTGTCTAGCACTTCCTGAGGATTTTGATATTCTTGCCAGTTGCTTCCTGTAGCCTATAGCTGGAGCTATCCCAATAGCATCAGATTATTTTAGAGAGGAAAGGGAGGGAATAGGCAAAAAGTACTGAGGGAAAATGAAGATGATGTGTATTCTCATTATTCCTTCAGAGTTGCTTTGTACATAAAATGTTCGAGAAGATACTAAGGAGTGACCTTTTTTATTCGCCCTCTAAGCTCTGCAGTATTACTTCACTGCTTTTAGGTTCTTTTCTAGTTAGTGGTTTCATTTGTAACTATACATATGTGGACTTGGGACATTCTGCTTTTTAGGGGAAGCTAAAGCTTCCATCATTATTCATTTAAAACCAGTATGGCAAAAATAATTTCATATTTCAATTATAATGCCTTTGACAGCATCACAAGTGAAGGATTTTAGAGTGGGTAAGATGAGCGTTGCTGCAGAGCAGTTGTTCACACTGGTCTTCAGGCCAATTGGTTGGACTAAGCAGGTTATGAAGTGACAGTTTATTAGCCAGACTGTAGCTTTCTTGTCTAGGCAATATCATCCAGAGATACATGCATTTTATCATGTATGCATATAGTCCTTCAGTCCAGCATCCTGTTTATCTTCTTACACACAGCTGCACATTGTGTTAGTCTTTAGTATTAAAAAAAGAACAATAACTGCTTCTTTCCTGATGTGTTGCAGCACCTTTTCGCTTAGCAGTAATTTCCTGGTATTACTTGCTGGTTTTGCAGAAACTAAGTACTACCTGATATCTGCATTTGCTATATGAGTCTTGCCATTCAGTGTTATAATTTTTTGTGTCTGACTGATACATCCATCTGTATTGTTGTCCATATTTTGTACTCTTACTGCCTGTTTGCCACTCATATCTATCCATGTGCATTTTCATTCATTTCTCAAAAGCTCTTGGTACTTCATAAAATAAATTAAATTAAAGACCTTTGTCTTGAAACTGATGTATGTTAACAGTAGAGTCCAGTAACAAGATTTAGGCAGTCATGATACACTTACAGAGTAATGGTATCTCCATGTTCAGCACACCAGGGGAGTATGCATAGACAGGCAAGAGCTAGAACAGTGAGGTTTTTTTGAAAAACGTGAAAAGACTTGAAGTTTGGTGGAGGAGTATCGTATCTGAGCTGGGATGTGAGACATGAGAGATGACAGCCACCTGGATGAGTACATTCACAAACGTCATAATTTCCTGGTCTAGTTCAGTCATAATTAAAATTGTCTACAATCTTAATGGCTTGTTTGTGAACCTACAGCTTCAAGAGTACTTGATGCTCTTCCAGTATTGTACAGTAGATGAAGTTGTGTTTTATTAGATGTGCCCTTGGTCCCCAAAATAGTGCCTAATGAACATGGTCAGGAGCAGCAGTCTTTATTGTGGAAAGAATGTGGGCCCCCACCAGTGTCTCAGGTGCTACATTTTGAGATACACATCTTCAGCATTCTTTGTATTTCTTGAGACCAAAGTGGCTAAAATTGTACCTTGTCCCCTTGTCATACTTATGTATATCTGGAAATAATTTTAATCAGCTTGCTCACTGCACTTTTGTTACTTTGTTTAATGTCAGCATTACAGTGTTTTGGAATGTCCTTATTTTGGGATCTCAAAAGCTTTCAGTGATTTATTAAGCAAAGTAATTTATTTTTTATTCCTCCAGTTATTATCTGTGTATCTTGGTAGAACACAAACAGTACTGAAAGATGCTTAAAAGTGATAGGAATATTTTAGTCTCTAATAGGAAGTGTAAACAGAACTTGGAAAGATAAGGTGTCCATGATCAGCTTAGCTTGGTGTGTAAGCACAGGTAGCATTTGTCACTGTGTTGAAAGCTAAGCACTCTGCTTTTGCTGATAAGTGTTACTAATGATGCCTGTCGTTCTTGAATGGGAGGTTGCCAAGTTTGCTTTTACTCAATAGTCAGTGTTTTTCAAAACAGTCCACAATTCTGGTGCTTGAGGATAGGGTTATTCTTGGTGGACCTACCAGTGTAGAGTGGTACAGGAGACTCTACTGAGCTTGAAATATGAAGCATTTTAACTGATCATGTCTTTTTCCTTTTTCATTTGTGGTACATGAGCAGCATTCCCAGATGGCAGTGTTAATTTTTCCCCCTTGAGTGACGCGTGCTTGTCTGGAAAATCCATTGTGAGGAAAAGGTTAAGAGCCTAAGAGGTTCTCCGAGTGGCTCTGCTCATTTCTAGTCATTATGTAAATGAATGTCTGCTTTTTCTCGCTGTGTATCAAATCTGGTATGTCAGCCAGTGTGAGTTCTGCCAATTAGATAATTGTCATTCTGTGAGTATAAGTACTTACAGTATGCAATTATGAATCTTCAGTAGGTTATTACAGAAGTTCTTCCTCTGTCATTTGTTAAAGTTACTTGTTAGAAATTTAATTTTCCTTTTAAGAAGTAGCCTATATGTAATGTTAGGAAGTGGCAAGAAAGTGCCTAATAAAGTGTCATGTTCTCCTTCAGAGTAGTTATGTCTTTGTTTATAAAGTCAGAATTTGTTATGTAAGTAACTTGTACATCCTTCTTTCTTTATAAGGATGATACTCCGAAGCCATTTCCCTGTCTTCCCCTCCCTTTTGTTTTTCATTCTTCTAGTTAAAGATGTGCTCACCCATGCATCTAATAGACTGTTAAAAGGAGCTCTTTAAATTACGATTTTGCATTTGTCAAACAAATCCATGTTTGGCCTTGGATTTGTTTAGTTTGCCTGCCAGGTAACAGTACAATTTTAATGATACAAGTGAAAAATGTGGCTTCGGTCTTAGTCTGAGTATCAGAGTCTGCGTCATTCAAAGTGTTACATACACTACCGCGACTTCTTAATTGTATGTCAAGTGATAGCACTGGCAAGAGGATGCACTCTGTAAACTTTACTTGTTCACAGTCTCCGTTAATTTTTCTCCTACACCAGATTGTTAGCATAGACAGGTCAGGAACAAATTATTGTTTCTCCTAAGACACATAAGGCTTGCTTACAAAGGAAAATGTAACAAGTGATGGCAAGGGATTATGTCACTAAATGCAGCTGAACTGCTGCAGAAAACAAACTGCAGTCATAAGGGGTTGCTGCTGATGTCTTGCTTTTGTTTGTGGCCTATATAAAGAATTTCAGAAGTCTTTCCTAAAACTCTTCTAAGTATGATCTACTCCAAAACTGAGTGTTTTAATTCTATAAAAGATGGCAAAAGATGATAATGGACTAAATAGCTTTCTTTAAACTGTTCATCTTTGTCCTTTGTAATGTGCAGTTTACAGGTTTGCAAATTAGTTACTGAGTAAGCAGTGACTAAGTATGGCATGTTATGAAAAATGTGTAAAAGGAACAAGATTCTAACAAACTCTAAAAAAAAGTTAATGCAGACTTACAGCTGGTTTTCCAGCTGATTTTGTTCTAAGCTGTTTTGGTACACCTGCTTAGCTCTGTGCCCTGTACTTTGAAAATTGAGACTGCCTGAGAGTAGCTGAGATTTTTTTATGACTCTTCTTAACAGTACCAGACTAATTTTGATAAGACACCAAAAGCGGTTAACAACACAACCCATGTCACTTCAAGAACTTCTGCAAATAATATTGTCTTAAAAATTAACATTTCATATTCAAACAATTTAATGAGAAAGTGAAGGTTTGAAACAGAAAATCGTTGATATTAAGGAAATACCTGGTGTAAAAAATGTTTGTATTTTTGAGGAAGAAACAGCTTTTGTATGTTGCATGTGGTTATTCTCTATAGTTGTTTTCAGGAAATGCACTAATTGTTTTTCTCTTCTTGTAAAATTTTTAGAAGCTATCAGTTGCTAATGACAAGTGCATCCTGATCCTGTCTCCTAAACTAGGAGGCAGTGTGCTGCTGAAAGCTGTGCAATTAAACTTAGTTTTGAATCATTTTCTAGAAGGTGAATTAGTTATTCTAGATGAAATTTGGGACTTTTTGGGTTGAATTGCATTCGTATTGAGTACATCTCTTACTGCTTTTACAGTTTGAACAGAGTTTACTAAATATTGCAACGAATAGCAAAGACTAAAGCTATAAATATATTTATTTTCAGCATATCACATCCATGGATTTCGTTGATGGCCAGGCTTTCTTAAGTTACTGGTTGTTTTCACAAACCTATGGCTCACTCCATAGAAGACTTTATTTTTTATCAGTTTGCATGACAAGTACAGTTCATTGGTGCAATCATTATTTACTACTAAATGAGAAATTTGCTCTAACAATTTGTCAAAGTGAGCTCTTAGTTTCATAAGAGGTTTCTGTCATACTATTTTACTAGAGTCTAAAGCCAAATAAGATTTATAGAAGGGAAACTTATTTTCTTATCCTTAATGGGAAAAATAATTCCATAGTTTTAACTTCTTATTGTTTCTCAACATGTTGCAAAACCTGCTTGATAATTTAATCAAAAATAATAAATGCCAAGGTTAAAAAGGAAAATACATTACAAAGACAGCTTCATAATTTTGAAATAGATTTTGTGATGTACTTTTACATATACAGATGTTTAGTACTGTGGGTTTATTAAACAAGAATGTTTTTGCTGGATTATTACTTTGATATTACAATTTCTGTGCCAATGTCTCCCCTCTGTAACTGTCACTGTTGCTGTTTTGAGAGTGAAATAGCACTCTGTGGAGCAGAGAAGTTTTCAGTAGCTGAAACAACAAATCAAGATTTTTACTTAGGCATGAATATGAAATACTAGGAGGAATCTGCAATATTTGAGATAATCAGAAATTTTGAGAATCTGGATGTTAATAAGAAAAACAAAAAAGAGTTTTGAGGTCTGATAAGTAAACATTAAAAAGATGTCCACAGCAGGTGTTACTGGATGTAGGTAGGTAAAATGAGATTGTTAATGGGTATGCTACCCAAGCAGTAGGTTGGTAGCTGAATTACTTTGACTTGCAGTCATATCTGGAGAGTGATGTGGGCAGAAGGTGGTAGGTGTTTGAATTGAAAACAGAGAAGTTGTACCAGAGCCCACCTGTGGAGAATAAAAGCAGAAGGAAGGAAGACCTTCAAGAGGAGGTATTTGCTAAATACACAGTGGGAGAGCAACAGATAGTTTCACTCTTGTAAGATCAAAAGAATAATTACAGTGCTAAAAATTGTTTTTTCTCTGTTTTGTGAGCTTTAACATAATTTTGTAATGATTTTGAGAATCTTTCAAAATTCTCTTTAATATATTTTAAAATTGGTAATTTTAGACTGTTTTAGCCTAGCTCATATTTATAAACTGAATTGTATTGGCTTTAATCTAAAATGGATCAGTGAGAAAATAGAGGTGATTTGGAAGGGCGGCACTGGGTGCAGTGCTTGTATGTTCTTTCAGTACTTTGACTTGCCATTTTATGCACCATTTGACAAATTGCTGTTGCTCAGACTTCATGCTTGTATTAACAAGGACTCGTTGAAGTAGGTTTCAGAATTTTAAAAAGCATGAGTAACTTTATCAAGTTAGCATGTTAAGATAAAATTCTTCAGGATTCGGAAATAATTTTCCATGTTGCCTTGTGAAGCTGTATTGAGATATAAACCTGGTATTTCTATCACTGGAGAACAAAATTTGCAGTGAATAAAATCTACTACTATTGCACCTGCCTAAGCTTGTTCGAAAGAAACATTTGGGGTTTTCCTTACAGTTTTCAGCTAGTAATGAATTTTATTGTTTGAGTACAAGCCAGTTTGAGAAATGCTGATCCAAGTTATATGTGTATTCCAGTCTGTTATGTTTTTCTCAGAACCACAGTGGGAGCTAGAGTTTGAGCAAATTTTTTATGAATATTGATAAGGTACCTTTAGTACAAGACCAAAGAGACATTCAGTCACTTCCTGGGTACCAGCTTTCATTTATCAGGCCACTACTCTATTTAGTGTTCTCTAAATTTCCATGCTGTCTGATACCACATAGAGCTTCAGGAATGCCTTCAGTCTTTCTAAATATATTAATTCTGGCATTTTGCAAACAGGGACATCTGTTAACATTCGCATTTTAAAACTTTTTTTTTTAGATTGGAACTTACTCCTTTTAGCCCTGTGGGGTTGTTCCACACAGCACATCTTGGAAGAAACAATTTTTAATGATTTCTTTACCCAAGTAAACATCAGCATGAATAGGCTCCAGGTAGTGAAGCTCAGGTAGGACATAATTTACTGTTTGAAGTAATTTTTTATTTTTGGTCAGTCTCTGTTTTTTTCCCCTCACCCAGCTCTGTTTGACATGGGTAAACTTTTTCGATTACTCTTACTGTTCTCTCCCCCATATCCATACTTCCCTAATCATCTTGGGAAAACTGTCAAAACTACATAGTGTTTTCTCTTCAAGGAAATGATGTTTACTTTCCTTTACATCAACAATTATGTTAAATACTGTGAAAAGTTAAAATGTGAAAGTAAATAGTTAAATCTAAAGAGCAGTTAGTTTTCATATTGGTTTAATGATCGTAGAAAAAAGAACCAAATTAGTGATAGCTGATAGAGGCTTTGTCTAAAGGGGCCCATGGACCAATTCTACTGGTCCTGCTGATTTCTCACTTTAGAGTAGGTGTTGTAAGAGGTATTGACTCTGATAGAATTGAAGGTTGATAATTTTTGTCCTTTTTTTTTAACATTCCCCTCCATCCCAACTCCAGGTAATTTTCACCAGCTAAAGTTGAAAAATTGAAGGAGTATTTATCTTGATATTGAATGTTTTACAGATTTCAAACATAAAAAGCCAGTTATATATGGTCAAAACCATTTTTTTGAAAACTTCAGAAATGTAAGTTTCTTTTGGCAGAATTTGGAGGAAAGCCTCTTCAAAAGCATGTCCTTGTCTATTCTGCTTCCTTTGCTTGTGTGTTTCATACATTTCAGCTTGGATTATTATAGACAAAGATATTTGGATGATATTTCACCCCTTACATCAGTGAACTCATGCTTCCTGTGTGAGAACATTGTGACCAAAGTGACTTGATTCTTCTGCTGTTGTCTTTTCTTTGGCTGTGGATACTGATGGGCTTTGTCATCTTCATTTTGCTGAGCAGAAGGTCTCGTTACAGTATAAATCATGATTTTATAGTTACATTGCTATTTGTAGGCTTAATCTTTATTTTACCATCTCATGTTGTTGTTTCCCCTTTCACGTTTTGATGATGTGACTGGACTTTGCAGGTATTTAGACCCTGTGATGAATAAACTGAGGATGTAATGTCCGGTGCTTAAGCGAGGGGGATATTTATAGCGCACGCGCATTAGCATGAAGTGTTTATCTGCACAAGGGACACTGCAGGAAACGAAAGCTGTGCACCAGAGGTGTGGTTGTTGGAATATACATAGTCCTCTGTGGATAAATTGGCTTTAAAAGAAATGGCCTAAAGTAAGACTTAACAGAGTGCCTGGATCAAGTCTGAAATACAACAAATACACAGCAGTTTAGTACCACACCACGTGGGTCTCATCTCTTAAGATTTTCTGGGCTTCCCTGGGATTGCTGGCAGGGTGTGCCTTGCTGGAGGGCAGGAGGCACCAAGGCTCTGCCCTCCAGACCTCCGTTTTCTCCCTCTCTCCTGGGATGCTGGAGAGTGTGTGTGTGTGTGGTGGCAGCCTTTTGGCTCTGCAGGCAGAAAGAGAACAGTACAAGTGTTGATATTGCCTTAGTGAAACATTTCAGATTTGGCTGAGAGATGAAGTGTTTACAAATAATGCAGTGGTGCTGTTACAAATAGGTATGCTTTATTCTAAAAGTTATACCTAACTTAGGTAAAACTTTTTTGAGCCCTTCTAGTTAAAAACAGTAGTTTTAAAAAAAACCCCAAACAGCAACAGTTAGAAATTAAGATAGTTCTTGGTTTTCTAGAAACAAATCATTGAGATTTCCTTTCCAACAATACTTCTGAAGCACAGATAAAATGGCTTCCTGTCCCAGGGTTTCCTGTATCCATGGCAACCTGACTTTAACCACTTCTTTCTTGGTTTCCTGAGCGAACAGTCGCAAATCCTGGGGCAAAATGTGAGTGCTCTAGTACGCGGCAATACTGCCTTTACAAACGTTGCACAGATGAGTATAGTCGGTCAGCTTGAACTTAGTCCAATGAACTGCAAAACGACAAAATAACAGAAATAATGAACTTCAGATTTGGGGTAAGGAGTTATTTTTATTTATTTTGAATGTAACTCAGCTTTCTAAAAGTAAAATTCAAATCATAAATGAGCCACTAGTGAAGGGAAACTTGTTTCCAGTTGGCGGTTCTACTTGAATGCTATTGGAACATTTCCTAGTTATTCTTAACTACAAAAAATAGTTAGTTAATAAGCAGTATTTTGAATTTACTAGGAGGTGTGATTTTGGCAGCTTAGTTACTTTTATGCTGCAACCAAATGAATATTTTCTGGCTAGATTGGCAGTACATTTGTTTCATTGTTCATTTACTTTGAATATTTTTTCAGTATAGTTTAAACTTAAACTTAGTAAGTTCTTTTTTTAACTGCTTATACCAATCTTGAAAGCAGTGCTTATATTTTAAAGACTGTACGTGTGGAGTCTGTAAACTTTGAGATTAATAATATTTATAAACTTCTTTTTATCTCTACTAGTGAAGTCAGAGATGAGTGAGAAGGACAAAGACAGGGATATGTGTGCTCTGCAAAGTTCTCCACCCTGCCTGGGAGCATTCCTGCATATCCTTAATTGTTTTCTTTTGTTGCTGCTCCAGAAGGAGGCTCTTGGCTGTCCAGCTGCTTGCCAGGTCTGCACAGGGAGACAAGTTAGCTGTCGTAATTTAGGGCTTTCGAGTATACCGCGGAACTTTCCACAAACGACAATTCTTGTGTACCTCAGTGGGAATAATATATCGCGTGTCACTCCAAATGAACTCAGAGGCCTTCAGAAGCTTGCTGCGCTCTACGTGGATAACTCCAGTATTTCATATGTACACCCGAAAGCTTTTGTGGAACTCCCCAAACTGTGCTACTTGCATCTAAATAACAATAATATTAAACGCCTGGATCCGGGAATCTTTGAAGGTCTTTCCAATCTTCATTGTTTATACCTTCAGAATAATCAAATAGCTTTTGTTCCCAGAGGATTATTTAGTGATCTCCTTTCTGTTAGGTATTTAACACTTCAAAGAAATCGTCTCAGTGTCCTTGGAAGTGGGACTTTCTTTGGAATGATAAGTCTCCAAACACTTAACCTAGCCAATAATAAGATTTCACGGATATCAGATTCAGCATTTCATCGTCTTGAAAACCTTGCACATTTGTTCCTTGAAGGTAACGACTTAACACTTGTTCCATCAAATGCTATTGGAAGGCTCAAAAATCTTGAAAGACTTTCTTTGTCTCACAATCCCATTGGATCAATACATTCCTTTGCATTTAAAGGACTTCACAAGCTTAGATATCTGTCTTTAAAAAACGTAAAGCTAAAATGTATTGCTGTAAATGGATTTTTTGGATTAAACAATCTTAGCCAGTTAATCTTAAGTTATAATGATTTAGAAAATATAAATTCCAGCACTTTTACTTTATTGAACAATTTAATGTATCTGCAGTTGGACAGAAATAAAATAACCAGTATTGGCGATGGTACCTTTGAAAAAATGGGACAGTCACTTAAAATACTCAGTTTAGCATTTAATAATATTACAGAGTTACAACCTGAAGTGCTCAAGCCCTTAGTGTCTTTAACTCATCTACAGGTAAATTATAATCCTTGGAACTGCAGCTGCAAAATGCTTGGGTTACTTAATTGGCTAGCTTCATCTCCTATTTCTGTAAAAATTCATTGTCAGAATCCCCTGAGTATGCGTGGTAGACCTTTGCATTACATTAAGTGGACTCAGTTTGCAAACTGCAGTAGCCCTACTGCCAGCCCAGAAACAGCCTGGAGTGTAGGACCTGAAGGTGTCCATCACAGTGCGACCACTTTGCTGATGGCTTGGCATAAGGGAAGCAGGCACAACACATTTGAACAGTTTGTCAATGCAGAAACTAAGTATGTTGCTTTCTGGGAAGGAACTACAGCTACATCTGCTAACCCGTTGCCCTCTGAAGAAAATGCTGCTGGAATTCCATCACGGGCAACTACAGTATTGTCAACATCACCAGTGCAAGTACGAGCACAGATTATACCCGTTAACAGAACCGTAGAAGAAAAAGGTTTATTTCCAACAGATACCGCTCCGGTGTCATTAAAAACATCCCTACTGTGTACACAACAGGTTGAAAAGCTGAATCGTGCTTTTGACATTTTACTAGCCTTTTTCATTCTGGCTTGTGCTGTGATCCTGTTCTTAACCTGTAAAATTATTCAGTTTAGGCAGAAACTAAAGGTGCTGGAAAACTCAGGGGAAAAGAGAATAGAATATTACGGTTTTTATCAGCCTGGCAGATACAACATAACTGACCCAGTGCAGTCTCTAACTCGGAATTCAATGAGGCATTCAGAACTGGACCAAATTAGGCTGCTGAAGCGAACAGCATCTGAAAGTCAGGCACAGGTCATATTGTTTGAACATTCATCATTGTAATTTGTCTCTCTTGATTTAATGTTAACTTTATTGTGATCTGAAAATTCAAGAAATCAAGAACTCAATTTTCTAAAAACATCTTCACTGACTAAAATCAACTGGTTGATAGGATTGTGGAAAATGGGATAACTTGGGTTCTGCATCATCATTTGCTTCTCAAGTTTACTGATTTTTTTTTTTATTAGATGTCATTTAAATCTGTTATGGCTAGGTCTATTATCCTCTGTCTCTGTTGTGGGAATATTTCACCTATAACTCAAATATGCGTGCAATGTAAAGTACACATGGATTTATTTTTATTTTGCAGTGCTTAATGGTGTAAGTTTCTGTAGAAATTCCATAGCTAGCTTGAAGCAAGCAAAACATAAATTTTTAGTAGGATCATGAAGCCAAGAAGTCTAGGGCAAATAAGAAAAAAACCCAATGCTTCATTTATTTATTGTAATGCAATTTCTGCTCTGCCTCTATTAATCATCACAGTGGAAAAAAAGTGAGCATATTTACATCTAGCATGTTCAAACTCTTGAGGAAAAGAAATTTAAAATGATACAAATTTTATTCATACTTATGACGTATTTTAAAATACAAAGTTGTGTATTCAGTCTGTATAATGAATATATTAAAGTGAATTTTTTGTTAGTGTGTATCTGTATCATTTTATGTTAGTACCTGAAACTGGAGTTAATAGGGAAACTTAATTTCTATGAGACCAAAAAATTGACAAAGTTTATTATGTCTAAGGTAATAGAGCTGGTTAATTATTGTCAATAAAAGATATTTTATCAGTTTGAGGGAGTTTTTCGCTAGATAAGAGGTATAAACTGAAGAAATATATGACATTTTAAATATATAGTTCTAGATTAACTGCTGAAGATATTTACATATTTGAGGTGTATATTTAGAAGCGTCAGGTCAAAGTATGCTTTCTTAGTGAAGACCTAATTTTAGGTTTCATCTTCAAAAGATGGTTATTATTTTGCTATGTAGTGTGCGTTTGTTTTAACGTTTTATTTCTATTTTGAATATTGATGTTCTGTTTGCTTTATTGCCAGATTGTCTAGTGTGTTGTAGCTTTATTTTCAACCTGAATTTCTGTGATAGTTTTTTTTCTTGTCATTACTCCAGTAATTCAAACTTTATTAAGGAAAACATAATAAAAATATGTTCCTAATAGTGCAATGTTGTAAAATTTTCAGTGAGCTGAGTGGAACTTACTTTTGTAGGTACTGTTTGTCTTCTACAGGCCTGTGCCCTAGAGACTTCATCCGCTTGGTTTATAAGCAGCACAAATTACAGTTAGATTGTTCTGCTCAAGGAAAAATGGAGAACAATGTTTTGATACTCTGTCCTCCATGGGGTCAGTTTAAGTTGCGTTAAGAGTGACTTGCTGTTCCAGGATCCAGTCTGGAGAAGGGGGCATTCTCCAGATGAAGCGGAACTGCCCTCAAGGTTTTTCTTCTAGCCTACCTGCTTTCTGCTGGTGTAACTCAAGTGTGTGGCTGTGTTCTGCTGTTCGCTATCGTCTGTCCGTCTCCTGTTCATTTCCAGGAATGACACATACTGTCTGCTACCAGTGCATATACAGACCTGACTGTACTGTGTGGGTGTGAATGTGCAAGTGTGCACCTGTTGTTGCTTCTTATGTGTGTCTGTTGAATGTAATGAAACATCAATTTACTATATCCTAATACTGTATTTTATTGTAATTTCCTGTATATTAGATCAAATACTTTTTTATGGAGCACTGAATTCAGCTACTTGGGCAAAAGCTTAAACTATTTTGTATTGCTTGAGTAGAAACTAAATTTTTATAAGTTTTTGCTTGTATATCAGATGTTAGATGTAATGGACAGATGTTTTTAAGGAGAGAAGATGTTGACTAATTCATTCTTAATTTTTTTTTTTAGGTGGCTAATCCATTACAGTCTCTTCCTCTTTAACGCATTTTTGTTACTTTCTGCCTCTCCTGTGTAATTTCTCATACTATTACATTTGTTTTCATTAATAACAGCTGCACGATCAGTGATTGTAAAGTAGTAGATTCTGCAGTTTTATCTGCTGTATTTCTAAATTTTCAATTTTATGTGGATATCTTCAGAAGCAATGGACTTAGAATTCAGTGGAAGCTAGTTAACTAAGTTTTCGTTGTTAGAAATGCTGCTCTGCCTTTGTTAGAGAGGAGTTTTGGGAATGGGCAAAGGTTGAGACTGAACAAACCGAGTTCTCGGAGAAATATGACAGGGAACAGCTCTGTTGTTTTAGGCTCTGATTTCCACAGCTGCTCTCTACAGATGAGCACGAGAGGTTCCCTCTGAAGGTGCATCCTTTCCATTGACAAGCTGCTGTAGGAGTTGTTTGCCAGGTTGAGTCTGACTGTTTGTGGTGATGGAGCATGAAAGGAAACTGATGCTGTCAGAGCTGTTTGTGCAAGCAAAGACTTGGAGCAGTTGGAAGCTGTCCTTTGGAGCGAAGTCATCCTCTAATATCTAGCTTGCCGACAATCTGGATTAGACTAACAAGGAGTTGACAGATTCATTGTGCAGTTCTGGGGGAAGTGCCTTTCTTTTGCAGTTAGTAGCTTTTGCCTTTAAATGTTCCCATTAGGAAACATCCTTTCATGCACATGTGTGGTTCCTATGTCTAACTATTAAAATCATTACAGAACACAGAAGACCTGGTTGAGTCTGCCCTCATGAAGCAAAATGGTGCTTTACGGTCATCAAGTTTGCGGTCAGCCATAGGACTCCCCTGGAAATATTCTCTTAGCTGCTACATCACTGTTTTAGGGAGCTGCCTAACACTGTGCAGCTCCTGGTTGGGGTTGGGGGGTGGAATAATCATTTACATTGCTTATAGTATGTGTAAAGTAACCTCTGTTTTTCTCACTCCACCTCTTTCCTGGGCTAATGAGATAAGAATAAAGACTTAATCTTTTCTCAAATCTACTGTACACTAGTAAAGATATGAAATTAAGCTTTTCCCTTTTTTGGTGTTTACTGCTTCATCCTGGTAAATGTAGAAAAGCAGAAAAGCTTTTCTCCTCTTACTTTTAATTTCTAAAAAAGTATGTTTTCCCACGCAGAATTTTTTGCTCCGTTTCTGAAAGGCTGAGGAAGATGTGTAGCAGATATGGGGACCGTTTTATTTAAGTACTCAAAAAATTTATCATTATAGATGTTTTATTAAGCCGATGATAACGTTTTATTTACAGTGGCTATCTAAGTAATTGAACTTAAAATTCTGATTTTTTGCATAAAACCTCAGGTTAATAAAAATATTGGATAGCTGAGTGTATTAGAAATGATAGACTGAGGAAAAAATACTACTTTTTTCAGAACAGATGTCTGTTTTTTTCCTTTGCAAAGCTTTTATTCTTTTATCTGACAAGTTGTGCAACTTTGATATAAAAGGTTTGAGATTATTCATGTACAATCTGCTCTAAATGTTTGCTACAATTTGTTTTCATTATAGGCAAGGTGACATCATAAAAAATCATTTCTGTAATAAAAAATATTGCTAATATGTTTCATCTTTGAAACTGGTTTCTGGAGTGTTTTAGATGCTAAAAAGTTTATGGAAGTTATAATCCTCTAATTCTGGGCCTGCCTTTTGATAATTTTTGCTGCATATCAAATGAGGTTTTGTCCTGATAACTTAGGGAAACTGGGTAGTTATAAAACCAGTCATAACTTCATGCTGTTATTTGTTCTATTGCTGATCTGGATTATATGCAGTTCAAGGGGGGAACTGCTTAAATAGTGCGTTCCTCACGAGTTAGGACTTTGGTATGGACACTATGAACTGTTCAGTTTTGAATGTTCATCTAAATACAGTGTCCCTGTCTTTTCTAAATCTACTTACGACTTTCTAATGTATTTCTTGAAACAAGCAGGCTAATTGTAGTCTCTTTAAAAAGGCATTACATTGATTTGTATGGCTCTCTTTTATGAAAATAGGGCCCGATGCATTTTATATTGCCATTGAATTTTAATTGAGGTTTCTTTTTTCAAAGCACATGATCATATGCTGTCTTTATTTTTCACCAGCATGGGTTTTATAATCTAAAAATAGTTGCATTGTTTAATGATTCCACACTTGGTAAACATTTCAGTGAGTCTTTGGTAGGAAGAAACTTCATGTCCCGTTTAAAGGCAAAAAGAAGGGGGAGAAAAGAGAAAGTATTATCTTTACTGAAAGCTACAGTTACCCCCCCATCTTGAAAGGTCTTCCACATTCTTTAGCTTTGCTTTCCTCAAAAAAGAAAAATTGCCATGAATTTTTTATCTTTCACGGAAGAAAGAAGAAAAATATTCCTCATTTGTGCCAAAAAGTAAAAATATTCTCTCTGAGTAAAGAAATTAATTATTTTTCTGTGTGCTTGGGAGCTAACTATCAAGAACAGTGTTTTGGGTCTTCAACCACTATCTTCAGCTTCTGGAAATACCACAGATAAATGAACCTCCCTGTGTGCTCCTCCAACAGTCTGCAAGCTTAGGAAAAACTCACAAAGCTAATGAGTGCTATGCCTGCAGTATATGTTTACATGTTGGTTAATTAAAGTAACCTTCCTGAACAGATTAGCCATAATTAGCCCTGCAGCTGATGAAGAGGCTGTGCCTTCATTAGGTCACACACCCTTCTCTTCCCTCCCAATATAAGAGTTATGTGGCAGTTAGGGATTCTTCATGCAGCATGGAAGAAAGAAATGTAACTACCAGGTAATAGGTACCAACCTGTATTACTAATTAAGTAGTGCGTATGTACAGGGCATAGTTTACTTCTCCAGAGTGCAAAGCGTTTGCATTTGTTCTCAGCTGAATGTCCCTTGTCCTCTATTGACATTAATCTGAGGACAGCTGTTTCCTTTCTCATGTTGGAAAATATTAACCATGTTAATGGCATTTTCCTAGAGATGTGTTTCAAAAAAAAGTATGAGGGAAAAGAGCTTTAATGGGAGGTGTGTTAGGTAGGAACCTCTGACTTGAGTGAAGAAACCTGCTCTGTCTCCAAGGGCTCATTCTGCAGGCTGCTAAGCAGGCACGCTCCACTTTTTCAATGCTTCTGTGTCATCGATAGGGTGTTTGCTTGCTGCCTGCAGAACCCCACGGAGATTGTCTCACAAAATGTAATACTTTGCTGTTCAGAGCGAGTTGGGGAAGCTTTTTGGCAAGGGAGAAAATACGTACTTGACATTGATAAGAGTGAAAATTGTGTCAATTTTCATTTTGTGGAATTTAGGAGTTTCAAGTTTAATTATACAAAAATGCAGTTCAGATCCTGGCATTCAACAGTAGCTGAATAAAAAAGGGAACGAGAATAATCCTTTGGAAACAAAAGGATCGTGAGTTGAATCACAATTTTAATCAAAACAAATTTAAAAGAAGTATTTTATATGCTTAGTACTCTAACTTGATATGCACTGTTTCAAAGCAGGCATTGCTATATGAAGTCTGTTTGTCATATGTAAAATTTTGTTGTGTGTCTGACAAGTTTTTCAAATGCAGTAACTAATGTACCAAGGTACTACAGTTTATCCAGTTTTTCAGTTTCCATCCCAAGTAAGAAAAGGAAATGAAAGACTATTAAGAAATAGATTTGTCTAAGTTAAATCATAAAGGACCAAACTATAATACATGAACTTAGTATTCAGTACTTTTAAACAAGTATGGAACATGCCTGCTTCTGCCTATTAGATAGCAGCAGCAGCAGCATCCTTTAGGGAAAATTAAGCCTGAAATTCCAAACAGGGACTAATAAAGTGCGTCAGTCTCAATGGCAGTCTCAGGAAGAGAGCTGTATTTTACCGTCACCAGTTAGGCCACTTCTGTTTCTTTGCTTCTTGTAGCTGGAATTTTTGCAGTCTTCCCAAGGTGAACATCTTTTTGTTTGCAGTATGTCTTCACCGTTTTGCAGTTCACAGAGTAGGAGTCCATGTACCAAAGCCCCGCAACAGCACATCTCTGGCATTAGACGCACGGTAGCAGGAAATTCAGCAGAAACAAGTCATAGCTGCTTTCCATTAAGTAGAAGCTGGTGGCACCTAGTTTATCCATCACAGGGAGATGTTGTTTTTGTGCCCTTACCCTACTGGCACATTAAATCTCAAGGCAGGGGCAAGTGTTTAAACTAAGTGTTTAGTGTCATTTTGGGCATTGTAGGAGTATCCATTCTGGCCTTCAGCTTGTGCTGCGGAAAGGTGCTTAAGTCCAGAGTGATACCTGCCAGCCCTTTGCAGTTGTCTTAAATAGCCTAGTGTTTCAAATGGCAGGAGGTGCCTGTCTTTAAGCAGAGAAATCCTACCCCACCTTTATTTCTATAGTCAGGGAAGTGGTGTTCATGCAGAACTGGGTGCAGATATTTTTCACCCTCTATGAGGAGTCATTCAGCTGCCTGGGAGGGTGAAGAAATACTCATAAGGCTGGACAGAGAAAACAGTCAGGGAGCGTACCAGCTTTACAAACTGCTCCTTGCTCAAGGGTTTGTGTGTAGATTATGCATTGAATAGTGACAGAAAATAATGTGTAAATGTGTTAGGAATAGAAGCCAGTACCCTTCCCACTCAGTTCTTGAGTCCTGTGCAAATTTTTTTTCTTTTATTCCATTTGCAGTTATTTTCAACAGTGGCACATGAGGTTTTATTCTATTTAAGAATAACATTTCTTGGATATTTTTGAAGCCTTTGTGCAATTAAAAAAAAATACTGAATTAGCTGCTTGATAGCATGCTCAGCTAAGCAGTAAGCAGTGAAAATACTGCTTCGTAAATGTGCTCTACAGTTATTGAGCAAATTTCCTGTTTAGTTCCTTTAGCTAAGTCACTTTCCTGTTCTTTTCCAATGTTATCCAAGATAAATTCTGTTGTTTTCCAGTGTTATCCAAGATAAATTTTGTGGTATCATCAACATTTCGGTGGAAGGGCTGCATGATGTTATGACCGAAGATCCTGAAACAGGAACATACAAAGAGTAAGTGGAAAATCATTAATTTCTGCAGATTTAACAGTAATAGTACTGTTTTATATGTAGTGTTTTGATTGGAAAAATCTGTAGGCAGTTAAGACATGCTCGTAAGCGTTCTGTTTTCACAAGTGTGGATGTTTTAGTAAGATAGGAAACTTTTGGCCTTAAGAAAGTAATTGTAATGGGAGGAGGGAGGGCTTAAAATGACAGTCAGTATAATTTCATTTTGTTCGTTACATTATCTACTGAATTATATCTTAAAATGTTCATATGGTTAGATTTGCTTTTTGCTCACTAGACTATTACATGTAAAATTACAATCCAACAAGCATGTACATTGATAGGGTGGTAGCTCAAAGTTTCTTTGAGTGTGACATCTGGAGTTTAACCAAGATCTTTTCCTAAATGCCTCAGTCTGTTTGAGTGGACCTCGTTGTACAATACTTCAGGGCCTGGAGAACTTGAAAATTTGTCCCTCATGGACGTTTCCAGAGCCGGGAGCAAGAGTGCGTTTGTGGCAGGAAGGTGGTGTCAGGCATACTGGGAGGGCACTGCCACCCAGCACCACACTCATTCATCTCCTGCTGACTCCCAGGTGGTGATATACTGGTGGTAGTCCATCAAAGCCAGAAAAATAAAAAAACACTGAATAATAAAGACTTTTTAGGACAGAGACCTTAATGTTTTTTCTCTGTGGTGATTACATAGTTTTAGAATGATGGTGAGTTGTAAGACATTAAAAATAGGTGCTCTGCAAGATGTCCCTACAGACACTCTATTCTAATAACAGTAATTACCAGATGCTAAGAATAACACATTTTCTAAATTTCAGATAATTACCTGGTGATAGAACAGATTGCATCTGAACTAATTAATTAATTGCTTAAGGGGATGTTTCCTGGAACTGAAGCCAGTTGGCACAGAACAATTGTCATGCAATCTATTAAGTTTTCCTCCACTTAAGACAGATGGTATGCACACAACTGTGCACTGAGAATGGTCCGCACTCGGACTGAGCCTGAACTATGCCCAAGAATTGCTTGCAAAAGTACCTTTTTTTTTTCCCCCACTAACTCTTAGTGTAGATGATATAACTCCAAAATCTGGGAATGTACTTTGACACTGTGTTCTATTTACTGTTGGAGACAACTTTACAGAGTCCCTTCTATTTCTAAACATGTTGCTTTGCCAGCACTCCTTGAAAAGTTCTCACAGAGAAATAAATAAAACTTTGTTCTATTTAATTTCATATTTTAATCCTGAAGGCTTATAGAACTTGTCACTGTAGTTTTTGCAAACTCTGGACATTGTTTTTGCATTATAAAATGTAGGCACACTGAATCAAGGATGTATTTCTACTGACAGATACTGAATGGGCTGTTTGAAAGATTCTGACATTTGTGTTACAAATTTTGACATAATCTGAAAGTAAATAAAGTGAAAGCACTTGTCTGGAGTCATGTGTGGTATTCCAGCTGTCCAGGCTGAAGAGCTATTTAAGCCTGAACTGGTTCAGAAAAAAAATTGTGTATTCCACTGATTATCATACTATCTAATTACTGTAGTGCAGAGACTACAACAACATGCACCTTTAGCATAGGAAAATCAAGACTGAATCAATATAGAACTGCAGCCGCAAAAGGACGGAGAGCATGAACATGCGCAGGGAAAACTATACAAAATAAGTGACAGTGTTGCCTTACGTGTAAGCTAACCATGAATACATTTAAACTGGAAATATAAAGGAACTGTTGTAGTTAGAGCAATGAGATTTTAGAAGAGGCTTTCCAAACACAAATGCAGAGATAAAGTTCTACTAGTTTTTAGATGGTATTTTGATTGGGTTATTAAAGTGTAAGCCAGAGCACCACGCAAACAATACAAAGGGGTTACACTCAGCCAGGTTTCCTGGCATTTCTGTTTTGCATTGTAGTGATAATTAAAAGAAAGCTTTACAGACCTCAGATTTTCTGGAAGGGGGAACATTCCATTGCTCTAGTCGTGTGTCACCAATATTCACATTTTTATGTTCTTCTCTTTACTCCCTATTCTTCTAGTTTTTTGAATTACTCTTTGTGATACCTGGTATTTATCATGGTCTGAAAAAGTTAATTCAATCTTTTGGCAGTTGACATATCTTTGTCTCCTTTTTCTTTAATTAATTGAGTTGTGAGAAATCATGCCATTTATGAGGAGAGGCTATACAAGATTTGCTGTATTATTTTTGAAATAACTAATCCGTTTGTTGGAAATGGCTTCTCTGTTAGTATTTGACCTTTCTGCCATGCAGTTTAGCAATTGTTTCATACAGCTCTGAACACATGTTAATAGAAAATTGAGGGGCCCGAGAGAGCTGGTTAATATTCAAGAACCGCTTCCTCCAAGCTCAGGATCAGTGCATCCCTATGAGGAAGAAGTCGAGCAAAGGAGGCAGGAGACCTCCGTGGATGAACAAGGAGGTTGCAAAAAACTCAAAGGGAAGAAGGAAGTTTACAGGATGTGGAAAAAAGGACTAGCTACTTGGGAGAAATATAGGACTGTTGTCAGAACATGCAGGGATGCAACACGGAAGGCTAAGGCCCGCCTGGAATTAAACCTGGCAAGGGAGGTTAAGGACAACAGGAAAGGCTTCTATAGGTACATTGGCAGCAAAAGGAAGACTAGGCAAAATGTGGGCCCGCTGCTGAACGAGGCGGGTGACCTGGTGAC